>OX336339.1:15789100-16260385 GCA_946902875.1 Nematopogon swammerdamellus
GGGAAGCACTGACGTGGCACCAAGTTCACCCGGTGTTATGGGCTGACATCACGGATGTTGTAGGTGATGGTAGCCAACCGTGTCAGATTCCATAAAAAAAAAAAAAACTTATTTTCCTCTTAACTACTAAAATTAAATACCTTATTCGAAAGTTATTAAAGAGAAAAGTATGCTCTTTTAAAATTATTGAAACATTTTTAACAGACTTCTTCAAAAAAAGGAGGTTATCAAATTCGACACGTATGTATGGAGGTAATACCGTTGAAATTGTACGTATTCGTATGTTAGTATGTCGGCTTCTAAACAGGTGTGCCAAATTTCATAAGTGTATGTAAGTATGTTTGTATGTATGTATGTTTTTCCATTCCGTAGCGGAAGGGTTTAATCAGATTGTGACCATTCTTTTTTTATTGGCTTATATTTACTTCAACTTAAAGAATAAGTATCTTCCAACTTAGGGAATAGTGCAAGTTTCATCAAAATCGGTTTAAATAGATTTCAAGATATGGACTTATGTACCAATCATTGGAAAAACACGCCTTCGGTTTAACGCCGAATTCTATTGTTATGTGATATTAAAGAATGTAATAAAAAACTGTTTTAAAAAACGTTGCACCGACTTCAAAAAACAACTAGAACTGAAAAGTGTCAAATAATATTTTGACTCATATTCGGTTTTCGGACCCTTGAGTTGAAGGCCGTACAAAATCACACCTGAAAATTGATAGATGGACCCCTTTTGTGCTTTTGTACCGCCTTCAATTCAAGGGTCCGAATATGAATCAAAATATTATTTAAGACTTTTAAGTTCTAGTTGTTTTTTTATGTCTGTGCTATGTTTTTTTATTAAATGGTCAACCTATTCAGTAGAATGTTAAATGCAGAGATTAATTATATATATTTAGATTTAGATATAGAGAACATTAGAATTTTAAAATATTTTCCAAAATTACGGTCTTCAGTTGAATAAATCTTGTATCATCGACTCCTACCAGCATGACAAATTTTATTGGAAATCTCTAAGGATAATTAATTCCCATAATAATCTAGCCTAAATTCAATTAGATTTATCTACCAGCCTATCTAGGTACCAAGTACAGAGTCTGTAGGTCTGAGAGTGGATGTGTGGGTGGGTGTGTCTAGCTAGACCCACACCCACTGAAAATCGAAAGAGATTTATGAGTAGTCACTTAGGCGCAATACATAAATTATGTCATCGGTTTGGGGGGGTTGGTTGGACGAAAAGTGACGATTGATGACGGAGGGGGGGGGGGGGGGGGGGGGGGGGGGGGGAGAGGGGTTCGTGCAGCGATGACGTAGTTTTTCGCTTCGCCATTATGGGGCTTACGTGCTGAGAATTAATAAAGCTCTTGATTTTATGTTTTTGTTCCAAATATTTTCTAAGTTTCTAGCAAGGTTAATATTAAAGAATCCTTTTTTTCAATGTGTTTGAATTATTTATTCGTGACTCCTTCAGATAAGAACATAACAGAAAACTAAGTCCTCAGATGGGGGGGTTACGCTAGGTGACGTGTCGTGGGGCGGGGGGGGGGGGGGGGAGGGGGTAAAAAAGTGGCCGAAAATAGATAACGTAATTTATGCACGCCGCCCTAGGTCCTTAGGTCCGGTATCAACAACAAAATACATTGTCAAATAACTCTTGACTTGCCAGCTCTTTCTGTTCTAGATTTGATACTAATAAAACAGCTGGTATTATCAACACAAAAGATTTCGTGACCCTGCCCTCATCTGACGTAATTCCACTTCCATCACGTCTGCACATATCAAATGATATCGGCAGAGCGATAAGCTCAAACAGACTCTATCCCGCGAGAAAATACATAAGTACGGCGTATTCTTCTTGTTCATTACGCCGCGTAATTTACGCGTTGACACGATGGGTCACCAAGATGACCGCTCCCGTAATCCATATCTTGGGAAATATATACTACTAGCTGAGCCCGCGGCTCCGCTCGCGTGAAATTCGTATTCCAAAGAAGAGTGTAAGTAACTAAGGGCGAGGCCGAAGGCCGAGCTGCGTTCAGGTAATCGAAAAACCTTCTTAAAGAAAGTAACTAACTAAGGGCGAGGCCGAAGGCCGAGCTGCTTTCAGGTAAACGATAAACCTTTCTCAAATAAAGGAAGTAAGTAAGGGCGAGGCCGAAGGCCGAGCTGCGTTCAGGAAGACGATAAACCTTCTGGAAGAAAGGAAGGAACTAAGTGCGAGGCCGAAGGCCGAGCTGCGTTCAGGTAAACCAAAAACCCTCTTCCGCCTTCGGGCCTCGCCCTTAAAGACTTCCTTTCTTCGATAGAATATAATATCGTTTACTCAATCTATTTATTTCATAAAAATAAAAAAGTCATATTAATAACTAAAGAATTAAACCTACCTAACAAACATTAAAATAACTATCAAAACGGGCATTTTCAAATGTTCTTAGAGCACTTGCGGCATTACCCCGCTGGATGGCAAGGCTTACCCTTTGAATGAAGTACATAAGCCCTTGATGGCGGGACACCAGTTGCGTCAACCAGCAGAGGCCCAAGCCTCTTTTGGCTTCACTGCTCCACGGACCGAGGGTTTCAACCGCAAACGCAACAAATTCGAAATCTTGAATTATATTTCTATATTTGCTGCGTTTGAGGCTCTCCGCCCCAGCCTCGGCCGCGCCAGCCACTCTTGAAGATGTCCTAACGTGACTTGGAGCCAATGTGAGAACAAAAGTGGCGTCCCACATCAAAGAACTACCCTTAGTCCATGGCACTAAGGTGATAGCATCGGGCCTCTTGCCATCCAGCCGGGAATAACCGCGAGGTTCTAGGATGCACGGTATATTTGCCGTTAGAAGCGTGGACTTTATAATAAAATTTAAATTAAATTAACTCAATCTTAATATTAATTAACTTTATTCGAGATGGTTTAGCTTCTTCCTGAACGCAGCTCGGCCTTCGGCCTCGCCCTTATTTACTTGCTTTCTTCGAGATGGTTTATCATTTGTCAGAACGTAGCTCGGCCTTCGGCCTCGCCTTAGTTGCTTACTTTCTTCAAGATGGTTTAGCTTCTTCCTGAACGTAGCTCGGCCTTCGGCCTCGCCCTTAGTTACTTGCTTTCTTCGAGATGGTTTTTCAATTATCCGAACGTAGCTCGGCCTTCGGCCTCACCTTAGTTACTTACTTTCTTGAAGATGGTTTAGCTTCTTCCTGAACGCAGCTCGGCCTGCGGCCTCGCCCATAGTTACTTACTTTCTTCGAGAAGGTTTATGGTCTTCCAGGATAGAGCTCGGCCTTCGGCCTCGCCCTTAGTTACTTACTTTCTTCAAGAATGTTTTTCTTCTTCCTGAACTCAGCTCCGCCTTCCGCCTCGCCCTTAGTTACTTTCATCGAGAAAGAATATCGTTTACGTGAGCGCAGATCCGCCTTCGGGCCCGCCTTTAGTTACTTACTTTCTTTTTTTTTAATACAAATTTCACGCGAGCGAAGCCGCGGGCAACAGATATATAAATTTTATTGCACCAATGACAGCGACATAACTTCGACTTTCAATTATTATTTTTATTTATCAAACAATTGGTCACCGGCCAGCTCACGTCGAGATGACAGTTCTCCGTTGTCAACATGACATTTAAAATTGTTTTTTACCTTTACTTACTTTGGATTACGTGATTTTTATTATATTATTTTATTTTTATGTTCATCCGGGATATACACTGGCACTATAAAAAGTTTCGTAAAATTCCGTTCAGTGGTTTTTGCGAGATGCGCGTACAAATAGAAATTTTTGCATTTACGATTTTATGATATGTATAGAAAGAATAGATATGTATAGACTATTGTGTTCAAGTTATAAAAAAGAAGAACTGTCATTTTCGTTGTATCTACTTATTTTTAAATTTCGAATGAATATTTTATTCAAATTGTATTTGCTGCCAGTTCTCAAGATATAATTATGTACTTTGGACTACGTGATTTTAAACGCGCAATAATGTTTATAATTGTTAATTCTTTTTTATTTTTGTTATTTTTTTTACGTATTATGTTAACCCGGCTTATAAACTGCCACTATACAAAGTTTCGTCTAATTCCGTTCAGTGGTTTTTGCGTGATGCGCGTACAGACAAACAAACAAACAAACAAACAAACAAACAAACAAAAATTTTAAAACCGGTTCTAACATGTTCAGTATCTCATTTTAAGCCACCCTGGTAAGTTTTTTTCCGAATACATTCAATGTACAGACTTTCTTACCTCTACGATTTTATTATATGTATATAGATGTATAGATTACTTTTTGAATTAACTATAGACTTTGCAATAGCTATAGTTCGGAGAGTTTCGGAGAGTTTCGGAGAGCAAATTCCAATATCGATGACACCTACCACATACCCATAAAATCACCTTTAATGATCTTTATAATGAAACATCTTGGATGAGTAGGTAGGTACGAAAAATGCCCGTGGTTCACCTAAGTGGTGGAATGAGCAGGTGGACCACGGGCAATATCAATTTTATAATTTCATGCTACCTATGGTAGAGGTGGACTACGGGCAAAAAAAATGCCCGTGGTCCACCCAGGTGGACTGAGCAGGTGGACCACGGGCAATACCCGCGTACGTCGCTGTATAGGTTGTTGATCACAATAGCAAGCTCATGTTTACGGGGTGGGTCGCTGGGTTACCGGGTCTTATCGATTCGCGTATAATCAATTATTTAATACCATTTCATAATTTTTACAAGTCAGAGTTGAGCTTGATTGTAATAATTCGCATTTCACTCTGCGATTGCACAAGCAAGACTTACACGCGAACGATGCAAACATGTCGAAATGTCATCTAGCCTAGTTACCTACCTATTTAAGAATGCAAAATTATACTGTTATTGTTATACTATAGGTAATGCATTTACTTGTTACGCAACATCATCTTTGCATCAGACGGATGGTAACATGCGTATTATACCTTACCTAGATACCTACTTGAGGCACAGAGGACGTGCCACAGTGATATGGATTGGTATGGTATTTATAATGTTGGTCTTTGTACCGATAATATACTTACTACACATGTAGGTGAATTTATTTTCTGTCCTTTTAATACTTCGTTACATGTTATTTACTTGTTTATTACTTACCGCGGTGGCTGGACCTTCCATACACGTCAGCTTCTAGTTCGAGTGTGAACAATTTCCTAAGGCATAGCTCGAACTTGAACGGCGGCCGTTTTACCGCACCGAGACAATTCGATCGATCTGTGTTGAAGTATTATCCAACGACCTCAATTCTATAATAAAATGTTCGATCCATATGATTGAGCAAGAGGAAATAACGATGCATCAAGACTCTAGACACATTTGGAATTACATATTAATTTTCCAACGAGTATGAGGAGCATGCATCCCCCAAAACATATCTCGCAGCGAAGTTAGCTGGTGTGATATAACATTTTAGGTCATTGGGAAAAAAGAAGAGAGATTGGGACGTGATCACTATAGCAAAGAAGTACAGTACTGTGTACAATACAGTTCTAAGTACATATAGTTTGTAGGTAGTATCCATGATCACTAGACCAACTTCAGAGTAATCCCTTGTTGGAGCGTGAAACTTTTCTTCGTTCGTTCTCTGCTAACAGACTATTTAAAAAATAGAACCCATGCTATTCTTTCTGCGTATAAACAAATAAAATAAAAAAACCGACCAAGTGCAAGTCGAATGCGCTCACCGAGGTTTCCGTACGACGTGTCTTGTATGGGGACACCTGATTTTTTTACTTTTTCCTTTTTGTTATTATTTGTTGTTATATCCGCCATAATTTCAACCGGCTAGCTATCATGGTTCAAAAGACAGCCTGGATGGTGGACCGGACGGCGTATAAGCTTAGTACTTAATAGGTTTCGGTACTGGTACGGAAACCTGAAAGAAAAACATTGAGTATGGTATGATGGTTCTGCATTTACATGACAAATAGTTGCTATACCGTAAGTGTGTAACTGTACATAGTAATATATTGTTATATATAAAGGTGCTGCGTGTTGTCTGCAGGTACCCCGACGGGACTGTGCGCCTGCGCAACCCAAACATCGAGCTGATGGATCAGGACATCCTGTACCACCTGGCGCTCGGCAGCGGTTCCCACGACCTGGTCGAGATGTTCGGAGATATCAAGGTTCGCTTCAAGCTTAGCTTGGTTTGATCAACATGTATGTAGAAGCCTATTGTTGGTATTGTTATACATGATCCGTCACTAAGAACGGTTTCAAATCCTCCTGCCCCCATCCGTATCCGCCACACCCGCCGGACTCGCTCGGAACATCCATTGTTGACATTGTTGACACCCGAGACACGGCGACATCCGAGAACACATAATCGCTTCTGGAAATCGCTCCTGTGTCGTACGGCGAAAATATGGAACGGTCTTCCGGTGAGTGTGTTACGTATAACTATAACCTGGGGATATCAAAAGGAGTGGTAATAAATTAGACGACGACATTTTTGTCCGCCTTGTAGCTGGCATGGCGCCTCTCTGAGCGAGGTTTCGCGAGGAGTGGTGTTATTGGCTGTGTCTGACCTTCCATTGAACTTTGGATGCAGTCACCCGGGCCGGCTGCCTATAAAAACAAAACAAATTATTTTATAATCAGGAGGGATTCAGTCTTCAGTTCTTCGTCAGATTAAACTCTTTAACATTATTTGCACATAACACCAGAATTTTAACATCAGGAGTTACTTTGAATAGTATTTTTATAAGCGTAGTAGCTTTCTTTTATATAATATACAGCACCTCTAAACACTGTGTAAAAGTTTAATCTAAAAACCATACTAAAATCGCAATGTGTGGTGAACAGTTCGTGTGTATGGGCGGAACTCCGAAACGCGTGGAGCAGTTCGCATACCACATCATGGCGGAGATAGGGCACAAGCTGCCCTGCGGCACCACTCTGCAGGACATAAGCCAGTACTCCTACCGCTACTCCATGTACAAGGTTGGACCGGTCCTCTCTGTCTCCGTGAGTATATATTTTGTTGTCTGGAGAATAGTGTAATCAAGCCCAGGGAAATTCGTTGTAGCTCCGATCAGTTGTGGATCTGTGGGGCTCTGTTCATGTCTCGTACGACAGTTGAATACCCACGCAGTGCTTGTGGAGATAGGTCATACCTTGGGTCATACGTTTATGACATGACAAAAAAATGATGACGAACCATACTGAATATGCATTTATGTCTCAATGAAATAATGTTAATGTTGTGTTTTCTTTATTACGATTGAATCTGAAACGTCGACCCACACAGTTCAACCAATCCAAACCAACCAGTTGCCAATAAATTATAAACTTTTTTGTACATTTACTATAATAATTTATGTATGAAGCTAACTTTAGTTCCATCCCAAATGATTGTGCATATCTATCAAGAAAATGCTCAGAAATTGTTACTTTTATTGATTTTTAGAGTTCCGTACCATAAACGGTAAAATCGGAACTCTAATGGATCACTCCTAAGTCCGCTGGCTGTCCTGTCACAGAGGTTTTTCTCGAAGAGTTAGTACTTAACGTAGAAAATTTGGCATACTGGTAGATCTTGATGACGTGCACATATATCGCATATCAATAACTTAGATAAACTTTTATTTTAGATTATTATGGGGGATCCGTTTGGTACCAATAAAAAAAGTTTAAATTATCATAATAGTGTGAGGTATTTGAAAGAGCTAACTGTAAGAATTATAAAGATAAGTTTTGATAAAAGTCTTAATCATATAGCTAAAAAGGTGCAAAAATGACCGCCCCCCTGTTTTCCTGGTTGTCTAAAGCTAAAATTTTAATTTTAATGGGTTAGATAAGCCATAGATTACAGGAAAGCTGAAGGTTTTTTCACCAATGTAATAGTTGCGGCAAACACATTTTTTTTTATATTGTAACACAATAAGCAATGCTTGGCCTGACAGTCAAACCATTGCTGTAGTTTTTATTTAGGCGTTTCGTTATTTTTGATAACACAATTATTTTGACACGAACAAATTGTGTGGTGGTACGGAACCCTCGATGCGCGAGTCCGATTCGCACTTGGCGGCTTTTGTTTTTAAATACTAATAACTAATGCTATGCAGAGCGTTATCTGGATGCACGTGAATATATCGATTTGGCGAAAGGGATTAACACGATGAATCATATGTATACTTACATGTCACATGATATGATAAGATAATGAACGTCGTCAGAGAGTGGCTTTACTTATCTAATTACAACGAACGGATTATCGAACTTACATCCGTTCTCACATTCGCCACACCCGCACAAAGTAAATAGATAAGTACATATGTGTGTAGGTAGGAATAAATTTACAAGTAAGTATGCATTATTGTATACTGTTTATTGAGCATTCTTATGGTATAGTTTAACTATTCTCGAACTTGTCACAATTTGTTTTTAGGTTTCCATACCTCAAAAGAGGAAAAACCGAACCCTTATAGGATCACTCTTGTGTCTGTCTGTCTGTCAGACAAACATATATTATGAAAGAAAATATACAAAGATCGAGCATCCCCCCCCCCCCTTATCTACGAAAGTATTGACCCTGAAATTTCGAAAAAGAAAGTAGGGAATATAGGGCCTCTCTTATGTTTACAGGAAAACAGAAAAGAAAAGTTCTTACAGAAAACGAAATGGTACGGAACCCTCTCCACGCATGTTCGCGCGAGACCGCTTTTTTATAGAAACGCGACATGTGGCGCCGTGCCTCCCATATGGTGTCTAACGACGCTCATGGACATTCGGCTGTATTATTCGGTTGCGAATGTTATGTCGGTCCGACATGTGCATATTCACGGCCCTCTTGAATGGCCCGAGACTGTACTTGGGGGAAATATATGGGCAGGGAGATCGTTCCAGAGTTCACCAGTTCTGTGGAGGGAAGTAGAACCGATTCGTGGGTGCGCATCAGGGGTAAGTTCGTCGTCTATGGATGCAACCCCTGCCCAGTGCGCGTTGTGGGTTGGTGGCGGCGGTAAAAGCTTATTCGATGTTAAAACTTTGAGCTACGCAAGGCTACACATGGATCACCAAAAGAAGAGAAATCCCATCTCATAATCATGAGTAAATAAACTATTTCGAAGGATTATGCCCGTGCATTTCTTGTCATGAGTCTAAATATCGAAGTCGAAGTAAAAAAACTCGTCAAAAAATACAGAAAATATATTAGAGACATCACGTACCTACAACATTATCCATCAGCTCCACCTGCTTCGCAGCGACCAGCGACTATGGTAATGCGACTCAAAGAAAGTAGAATTTATGTGAATGTTCCAGCACGGGATGGGGATCCCATCAGTGGGCATCCTGCTGCACGAGATGATCAAGCTGATGTACCACGCTCGCGTCAAGGACCCCATCTTCTTCCGCATCGGCACCTGCGGCGGCATCGGCATCGAGGGCGGCACCGTCGTCATCTCCGAGGAGGCGGTCGACGGCGCGCTCAATAACACGCTCGACTTGGTAACGCTAACTTCTGTCCTATTCTATCTTCGTTCTTCCTCTTCTTTCGTTCTTTTTCATCGGCACCTGAGGCGCCATCGGCCTTGAAAGTACCACCGTCAGAGTTGTAATCTCCGAAAAAGTGGTCGAAGACGGGGCTCTCAATAACACGCTCGACCTATTCTATCTTCGTTCTTCCTCTTCCTCATCGGCACCTGAGGCGCCATCGGCCTTGAATGTACCACCGCCGGAGTGGTCATCTCCGAAAAGGTGGTCGAAGACGGGGCTCTCAATAACACGCTCGACTTACTAACGCTAACTTCTGTCTTATTCTATCTTCGTTCTTCCTCTTCCTCATCGGCACCTGAGGCGCCATCGGCCTTCAATGTACCACCGTCGGAGTGGTCATCTCTGAAAAGGTGGTCGAAGACCGAGCACTTAATAACACGCTCGAGTTGGCACCGCCAAGTTTTATCTTATTCTCTCTTCCTCTTCCTTATTGACATTGGCCTTCAACGTGCCAACGTCGTTGTTTGGAAGGAGACAATTGAGCGACGAAGACGCGGGCGGGAGTTTTTTAATGTAACCTACCTAACATTGTTCCCTATAATATTAGCCCATTAGGTCGTATTGAAACTACTCCATTTTTTCCCCTTATAGTCATGCGGTCTGCTGAACCGAAGAAAACAGGAACTATTTTTCGTACATAGGTGTTTTGAAGCACGCGATATAGTCCGATCTAAGAGGTGTAGAAGGAGAAGGGAAAGATCCCTTCTCCTGTATTGTGTTCGCATTCACGCCACTGATTTCACTGATTCCACCTGTCACGTGGAATCCTAACAACGATAAATATACAATCTTAAACTCTAGATAGAATTCTGGGAACCTGCACGATGTTTCGATGTTCACCACTAATGAGATAATGCTTCTACCGTTTAACCACGAGCCGCTCTAGTTTTAGGGTTACGTACCTCAAAAGAGGAAAAAAACGGAACCCTTATGGGATCAATATTGTGCCTGTCTGTCCGTCTGTCACAGCTTATTTTCTCCGAAACACTGAACGAAAAACATTTTTTATTTATACAGGGTGTATCAGGATAGGTTTGAGAAACTTCAGGAATAGAAAGTACTCATTATTAGAAGAAAAAAATCCTTATCACTCAAATCGAAATTCCGTTGTTTTTTTGTCATACAAAAGTTGGAAATTGTAATAAAAACTCGATGGACAGTGAGACTGGAGAGTGCAGTGAACTAATTCAGTCCTCTTTTTCTTTTGAGGTCATTCAACTTTCAGTGTTTGTAATTTACCTACACGCAGTTCAATTGTACTAGTTATGTATGCTACCTACCCATTTTTATTCATGAGTTAGAATTTATTTTTTCTTTGATAAAGGCGAACGTTAACTATCCACCAAATCGTGAAGAATAGATTTTCACCAAAAAGTACAGTAAAATGATCGAATTAGGGAAAAAGTTTCAGAGCTTTTCGACTTCAAATATGGGCCCCTTTCGAACCCTGAAGTTTCGAAAACCTATCCTGAAACACCCTGTATATAGCGTAATTGAACTAATTTTGATTTTTGGGGGCAAATTTTCGGGGACAAATAGGAAAGTTTATATTAAAAAAAAAAACAATTGTACCATGTAAAGTATCAATGCGAAGGTTAGATAGATAGAAAATGCTTTATTGCTCCAGTAAACATTAAAGAGTAACAAGTACATTAGAAAATTTACATAAGGTGTAAACCTTTGGATGTTTGAGATTCGATATTATAGTGGAATGTAAGTAGGTCAGTAGCAAAAGAGTTGAGCGTGAGAATTGAAGATAAGAATACTTATTAACAATACATATAAGTACATGCTTTTGTACCGTGTGGGGCCGGTACTTTAAAAGAATAGCCCCACTGCATCTCTCCCCGTGTATGTCGTAAAAGGCGACTAAGAGATATGACTCTTCTTATACTACTAGGTGGTAGGGTTTAACCCGCCCGGGATGGTACCACCGCACTGAATGAAAGGTCGGTCGAAACGGCTATGTAAATAGTTTGTGTTTTCCGTCCAGTTCAGTGTAGCCGGCACGACCTAAGGGAAGCACTGACGTGGCACCAAGTTCACCCGGTGTTATGGGCTGACATCACGGATGTTGTAGGGATGTAACGAACCGTGTAAGTTTCCATAAAAAAAATGCTAGTTAAATAAAAGCCATACATGTGTATACATATCAATTTTACTAAATATAAAGGGACTCGTTATAATTAATTAGTTTGAACGACATGAAAGAATATAAAAATGGAGCATTCCACCCTTATCTCAGAATCTAATGGGTCTAAAATTATAAAAAAAAGGGAATATAGGGCATGTCTTATAGTTTACAGGAAAACCTAAAAGAAAATTCTACGTGTTAAAGTTCTCACGGAAAACGGAATGGTACGGAACCAAGCTGGCACGGACTCTCCGTGCGAGTTCGAGTCGCATTTGGTTGTTTTTTAAAATTTTATATTGCTTCTTCCTTTTCCGTATTGGCCTCGACTCGAACGCGCCACACTCGTCGTTTTGTCGACTCTAGAGAATGTTCTGCGGCTTCTGCACTAAGCTGTTCAAAAAGTTTCCACTACCTTTCGGTTGATTTTCTTTTTGAGTTCGTAACATCCAAGACGACAAGCGGCAACTTTGGTCGAGGTAGCAAATGCTAAAAACTTATTTCTTGCTGTTGTTTCTTCTTCTGGTTTATCTTTTTCTTTTCTTAAAATTTTTTCAGGCTTTATATTTTTGCGAAAATTTACTGTTTGCTCGATGCTGTTTAAGAACGTTCAGTTAACTTTGGAATATTTTGCTCTTAAATCTTTGATCTTTAGAAAATGTAACTGTTTTTATGGTTCCGTACCATAACAGTAAAAAAATGAAATCTTATAGGTAAGATAAAAAAAAAATTTAAGTTCATTGGTATTAAACATCATTGAGATAGGTAGGTACCTAGCTTAAAATGTCTAAATTAACTAAAAATGCCCAAAAAAGTATTTTCAACCATGTAATAGTTGCGGAATTTAATTTTTTATTTAAAAAAAATCAATGGTTTTCCTGATAGTCAATCCATTGCTGTAGTTTTTATTTAGGCGGTTCGTTATTTTCTAAAACAAATTATAACACAAATATTTTGTATAGTGGTACGGAACCCTCGGTGCGCGCGTCCGACTGGCACTTGGCGGCTTTTTTTCTCTTATCACTTCCCTGGATGCCGGCGCCATCGCTGGCATAAAATTTTTAAACACTCGCAGTTAATTAAAGTTGAAAGCCCTGGGGAGATGGGGAGGTGGGTGGAGGTGGCTGGAGCCTACATGGCAGGCCCGGAGGCCGGGGGGCCGACTTGGCTCCATGAATACACAATGTGGTATCTGTTGGCAAGCGTTTCACACTAAATCGGCGCCGCCGGGAGAATGTGTCGATTCTGTTTGTATTACCTACATACTATTTTATGCTCTACATGCAGATGGCAAGCCATATTTTAATAATTTTGATTTAAATTTCAAACTTAAAATATTAGTGGAAATTTTCCTTTCGGCCCCCTACCGTACCTTTATTTCGGCGAGCGGAACAATTTGGTTTGTATGAGAGCCACATCTTAGCGTAACCGGAACTGAATTTTATTTAGCCTATCCTGTGTCGCGTATAGTGAAATGTGCTTGAAGTAAGTTTCATAGAATTCGTATGATCGGTTTAAGAGTTATGGAGGAACATACATACATACAGAAAAGATTTCTAAAAATTGTCGATTTAGTTTTAGTATCGTACATACTCGTAGAGTCCAAAGAATCTTTGGTAGAGTTTACAAACACAATATTTCATAACAAAGTAATTTACTGTATGACCATCCTATACAGATTTATTATTTAGTATCGATGTAAAGGTGTTCTGTGGATGTAATAGTAAGACATTCGTAGATATTTATAAATTAATAAGTTTTCTTGTGATCTGGAATATTTTCCATGAGTTATGTGAGCTTTAACAATCCCGCTCTCTAGGTATTCTTATTCTTGTTCAGATTATTATTTTCTAGACTCCAGGCGCAGGTAAAACTCTCCGAAGTGTGAACAATCTCATTCGGTCTGTGTGAGATGCAAATTTTTGCGTTTCTTTACATTACGTAAATATAACCGTCGAAGCCCTCGGCTCACGCAAAAAGGTACCTACACACATTTGGCACGTTTCACGAAGTCAGCAGTGACGGCGGCGCCCACGGCGGCGGTGGCGGCGGGCGGCGGTAGGCTTCCGAGGGATTTGTCAGAAGGTCTTTATTTTACGATTTAAGTATACCTATCTGAATTTGCATCCGCAAACGTTTATTAGGGTTGCTCTGTATATGAGGTCCATATTCAATTATGCAAATTTGCAATAAAATACCTAGAAAGGGCTTCATAACCTTTCATAAGAATGTCAACTCTCGTAAATACTTGCACAAAATGTTTTTTTATGTGCGAAGATGTACTGGCAGGATAGCTGGTTCGAATTTTACATTACGGTCCTATAATGCTTGCAAGCAGCTATTTTCTATTGTTTTCTTCTGGTGAAAGTCCAATGTTCTGTCCACTCTGATCTCAAGTGCATAAATTGTTGTGTCTAATGGTGAATTGTGTACACTACAATGAATACGATATAAAATATATCCCTGACTAAACCTCAAGCCATGTTTTAATACGTATGTATACGTCACTGTGAATAATTGCAGACGGTTCTGGGCAAGATGGTGCAGCGCCCAGCCAAGCTGGACCGCCGCCTCGTGAGGGAGCTGAAGGCTCTGGCTGACCCTGAGGATCCTTATGACACCGTCACCGGCAAGACCATGTGCACCTACGACTTCTATGAAGGTTTCTAATCTTTTGTAACGTTTTTCGGTTTTGTTTACGTTTTCCTTTATTGTTTCACTGCTGGGCTCGAAAATTGTTGTGGTTATGGGTCATACGCTACCACGAAAATTACAATTAGTACATTTCTATTTATTGGGTACAGGATTCCTCACAATATTTTCTAGAACCGTAAATTTAACTAAATCATCGACTAACTGATCCTATGTATAAACATATTTTGTATTATATAAGTCTACCGTAGAGATTTCGTTCACCATTGATATCCTTCACGATTTTGACCGAGATTCAATTAATTATCATTTATTATCACATTCACATATTTAAATTAATTTTAAATATACAGATTATAAAAATACACCACATATACTCAAAATTAATATAAAAATAATAAACGGAATACCGCCGGCGGCGGGAGGCAAGCCTCCAAGCACGCCGGCGGGTGCAGGCCGTGGCTACGGAGCTCTCCGAGACGACGCGAGGCAAGCTACGAGCGATAGGTGGTGGTACTAGACACGTAGGCCACCAACACCCCAATTAATTTATTATTACCTGTATTATTATGTATTATATGTTACCTGTATAGGTCAGGGTAGACTGGACGGTGCGTTCTGTGATTTCACCGAGGCAGACAAGATGGAGTACTTGGAGCGCATCCACAAGGCTGGAGTTGTCAACATCGAGATGGAGTCGCTCTCGTTCTCTGCTCTCACGCACCACGCCGGCATCAAGGCAGCTGTCATCTGCGTAACTCTGCTCGACCGGCTGAAGGGTGATCAGGTGATTGGGTTCTACCTTCACTCTTGCTGTCCGCCTGGTACTCCTAGTGTTACTTATCATATCAAGCGAAACTAGGTAGTTTTCTTGAATAATAATTATTGTCAATTGAAGTTTTTGAGGAACTCACAATTTGACTACTTATAAACCATTAGTCAGTCAGTTAGTCAGTATTAGAAATCAAAAGAAACATAAAAAAACCGGCCAAGTGCGAGTCGGATTCGCGGACCGAGGTTTCGGTACCAAAACGTAATTTACCGGTTTTTTAAGGATCTCCCTTAAAAGGTAAAACTTAACTCTTATAAGATCACTCCGGTGTGCGTCCGTCTGTCTAAGTAATCTAAAACTAAGTAATTTTATCTGAATGTATGAATATAAATAAAATTATAATGACAGAAAAAAAAACGGAACCCTTATAGGATCATTCATGTGTCTACCTACTACTGTCTACTGGACGAAAAAGGGAACTTGGGACATATATAGAGTTTGATGACACAATCACGGATGTATAGCGTAAATGAACGAATTTCGATTTTGGAGTAAATTAGGGGGGACAAATTGGGGATAGACGGCGTAAGCTTAGTAATAGCCTTCCGCACCCGTAGGATACAGAAATCTAAAACACGAAGTTTTTATACAGTGGTATCATCATGAAAGCTATTTGTATGATGTGTTTTAAGCTTCTTCGGCCAAAGCTTTGTGATCAGGTCTTCAGTATGTCGCGGGACGGTTGGCGGAAAACTGTAAAACCATAACGTTTGAACTAAAGACCAGCCGGGATCTTCAATGTCAGATTTTCAATCAGAGGAACGGTTAACAAACGTGGTAACTATGAGCTCTGTAATTTGAAAATATGGTCCAATAGAATGTTGTCGATACTTGCAGGTGATGGCCCCCAAGGAGGTGCTTGACGAGTGGCAAGAGCGTCCCACCAAGCTGGTTTCGCGCTACATCAAGCGCTACCTGCAGATGAAGGGCAGGATATCCCTCGACGGGCATGGTTCCATCGCCGTCAAAAGTCCCCGCCGCTTTAAGCTCGTGCAGCAAGAGTCGGAGACCTACGACTAAGGACCCAGCAGGCGGACGGACTTCGCTGTGTTCTGATGCTAATATATCCAATGTTACTAGGTTTACGAATGTTAATTAGGGTAAATGTGTTGCCGAACGTAAGGTGAAGCATCCAAGGGCCAAACTACCTGCATCAATTACTCAGACATTCGGAGTATAACTCTCCGGCAGTTTCCGGACGTGCAGTCATACCTACATATGTATGTTAAACGACGTTAGGTTGGGTGCAGTTAAACGACGCGTGATAGTGCGAGAGCGAGCTTCTTGAGGCTCGGCACGAGGTGCACCATGCCGCGCGCCGTTTAAAATGCACGGCACGGACCAGGTCGGCGTGGCTCGGCAAAGTTTCGCACGATTCATCTGTTGCCGATTTTTTTACACGGATCAAAGGAACGAGCACCACCATCATCGACACGGCTTGGGTTCACACGCACCGTCTAAATACAACGCCCGGTGAGTGCCTTGAAGTCAACCATTGGATTATGTGAATGAACGGAAAGCGGCTCGGTGCGTGGCTCGGCTCAGTACCCTAATCACGAGATTTAATCTAAACCGCGTACTACGCTACGCCGTGTTCTACGCGCCATTTTGTATGGACAAACGAAGTTCGCAAATCTATCACTAGAGGCGCTGCTACGTTTCTCCATACAAAATGATGCGGAGAACACGGCGTAGCGTAGTACGCGGTGCAGGTTAAATCTCGTGATTAGGGTACAGCAGTCATGTTATTGTGATCCACGCGTCGTACAAACGAATAGATCTGCGATCGACTTAATCCTGCTGACGCAGACGGCACGGCTCGCGTGTGGGCTCGCTCGCGTTATCACGGGTCGTTTAACTGCCCCTTAAAATGCATGCGGGCCAGATACATGCATGCATGACACACTGATCATGTATTCCGCCCTTAGACGTGACGTTATCCGTAAAGAGTGTCAGTCTACTTGATTATCTTAAAAATGAGTTTTGTTAATTGAATATTTGGGTGACAGTTAATTTCATTGCTGTAACGTTAGCATATTTTGTTCTATAAATTTGTGTTGGCAATATTAGAATATGAATAAATTAAATTTGTTGGAATTAGCCTTACTTCTAATAAAAACTCATATATAATAAATAACACTATGTATTTTCATGATATGATTTTTTTATGGAAATTCATTATTAGTTTGAAAATGGGGTTAATGAAACACTATTGGTACAATAGCCATCAATATTTTTCGATTAGCTGTTTGATAAATGTGAAATGTGAATGAGTAACTAATGATGAAGATTGTTGTGTTGTATGCGTGAAGAGATTGTGTGTTTGAGCTTGTGAGTCACTTTCACGAGATGATTTGTGAGTAGCTATGCGACAGTTCGAATTTCACTTCCGTTGAAGCACCACACAGCGTAGAGAACAATGAATAAATACACAATGCTTTAGTGCTCTATCAACTAGGTACGTTATTTCGTGTGTGGAGAATATTGCTCTCGTTGTATGTATCTTGGGTGCCAACACGAGTAATGGAAGTACAAAGTTAGGTAGGAAGTCGATAGATATCATGTATGTAAGACACTTGTAAAAATTAAACGAATCTCAAATCGAATACTTATGTAGTTATGTATTAGTCAGAACGACAAACCCGCTTTAAATCTGTTGTTGAAACATATCTGGCTATGCCATATCTTCCCTATCCTGGATATATATTGAAAATATGTAGGTATTGGGTTCCAAGATTTCTTCACTCCATAGAAAACTTTATTCATCGAAGGGAGAGCTTCCATAAATAATAAATAGACAGATAATAAATATACTAAATACTCAGTGACGAGTTCAATAGATAAATTACCTTAGTACGTTTCATAATATTTTCATACGTACTTACTCCAAAAATATTAAATTATAGATAGTTCGTTGTGCATTTTTATTTACGAAACTAAAGTCTTAAAGAAAGATTGTGTTTCTTGACGTGTGTGGTAGGTATGCAAATATAACCCCTAAAAAAGATATCTACCTACATTGTCTACCTACATATATGCCATTTTAAAAGTAACCTATCTATGATAATAAAAAAATTTAAAATTATGAATGTTTTTACTAAATTAATTTTTGTACACTTTAACAAAAATATCAATTGAATTTTTCATGATTCAATATTATTATTTATTTGTATAGTTATCTAGAGAGAGAGAGAGAGAGAGAGGTTTTATGAAAGAGTTCTGTTCTGACTATCTATACGGTACGCGTGCGTGACTGCATAAGTTATTTATAATGGCTGAAATGGATTCAATACTCCAACTGAAATGGCATAGCCATTTAATAGGAGCAGAACCTCGCAATATTTCCTGTGGTTATGCGTTGGTTAAAATATTACTATAATGAATAAATTAATTAAAATAATTTTTAGTGACATGGGAACTTCACTCAAACGAAATCTTCAACATACTTTACCTATTTATCGCTTAGTGTCGCTTCAGATCTTATGTACCAACACACGCTGTTTGGTAGGATTGGTGAAATTCGAAAGTTGGCAACTGTAGCAAAATGTCTGTTTTACCGCTCTTTCATTAGGTATAATATTTTCAAATTCTCCATAGACTCGTGATCATTTTTGATCTCCTTACATTTAGGAGAAAGCTAACAAAAATGCTGAACGTTAGCTTAGGTAGGAATGGCTTTTGCTCCTTTCGGATCTCACTGTCAATCAGCGTGCACCGTGTATAAAAATAAGTAAGTAAATATTTATAACTTTAATATATACCTAAGCCTAATTATCTAATATTATTACAGTTAATCGCTTAATAGAATTGAAAGCACCAATTATATGGCCACTTACTTTATTAAGTTTGAATAATGACGTGTATGAAGTATTTTATCGATGTTGTATGTAAGTACTTAGGTAATGGTTGCATCTGTGTTGATTCCAGTTGTCATATGTTTCAAAACCGTAGGTACAATGGCGGATGAATTTAATCGTCCGCCGGTACAATCCTGTTACAAAATAATCTGTGGGTTCTGATTTGTAAAGAGGGTGTATCTCCGGTCTTAGAGCCGACTGTACACAAACATGAACAAGTTTTGTTTTACATTTCATTATATAGATTCCTGGATACCTACCCTGAACTGACGTAGGATATATCTACTACGACGGTACGACCCAGATCATACTTACAATAATAAAAACAAAAACAAGTACCTAGCAGTATATACGGAATTACTTCATAAAACTTCTTTGTAGTCGGGATTTTCCCCAGGTTTTGAAAAAGTGTGCGCATAACGATATAACGGATCGTCTATCTCATACTGATATAATACACTTACAAGAATATGAAACACAAAAAACTGCACACAGTGTAGCAAGAATATCAGTGCAAAGTCGAAACATTTGGTTACAATTACAATACAATACAATAGAATATGAAACACAAAAAACTGCACACCGTGTAGCAAGAATATCAGTGCAAAGTCGAAATATTTGGTTACAAGAATATGAAACACAAAAAACTGCACGCCGTGTAGCAAGAATATCAGTGCAAAGTCGAAACATTTGGTTACAATACAATAAAATATGAAACACAAAAAACTGCACACCGTGTAGCAAGAATATCAGTGCAAAGTCGAAATATTTGGTTACAAGAATATGAAACACAAAAAACTGCACACCGTGTAGCAAGAATATCAGTGCAAAGTCGAAACATTTGGTTACAAGAATATGAAACACAAAAAACTGTCGCATCTCGCAAATCATACAGATTTTTCGCAATGCTTTACTTCTCAAATCTACTTCTTGTTTAGTCATGCTTAGAATTTCCTGAAAGTATTGAAAATGAATGAGGGCTTTGGAATCAATACCTAATTATATAAGCCATCCTTGCAAATAATGCAAGGTTTCATTGCATTGGGGCAACCACAGACAGCGGACAGTACCTAGGTACCTCTCGTAAAATTATAATCGATCAATCGATCGGTAACTCTCATTATTATGATTGGGAGTGTTTATTTCGTTCATACATACTGAAGCGTCTTCTGTGTTTCCTATCTTGGTAACGAGTTGTTTGCGCTGAATAGAGCTCCGATGTTGCAGTGCGAGGTAGGCGGGGCGGCGCGGCGGAGGCGGCGGCAGGCAGGTTCGGTGCGGATGTGTGTTGTATCGTTGTGTGCAGAAGTGGCAGAGTTATGTTTAAGCATAGTTACCTAAGTTGTATTTAAAGCGTGATACCGTTGTGAGCAAAACATTGTATATTGTTAATGTGTAGTCTAAAATTGATGTTCAAAATATAGAAAATTTTTAAAATTATATTGTGTTATTTAGTTTAAAATTTGAATATAAGTATCTAAATTCGACTGGTATATAATATAACTACATATCTGCTGTTCCCGCGTCTTCGCTTCGCGTAAACAGTATTGATTATACTACACGGTGTTGCAGTTGCCCTCGTAATATTTTTAACTGACATAAGGGGGTTATTCTATATGTGAAACTAAACAACTTCTGTGAAGAAAAAAAAATTTTTGATACAAAAACAAATTTTTTTTCCATACAAATTTTAAATACCTAGGTATTCTCAAAATGAATGGAAAAAAAATTTTTTTACTTCAAAAGTCCTAGAACAAAAGTTGTTCTATTTCACGTACAGAATCACCCCCTTTCGGGTTTTACGGTTGGGGTTGCAACACCGTGTATAATATTATATACCATATAATATATCATATACATACACCATGCTTAGATGTACCAGATTACCCAGTGAAAGCCCCGTGCGAATCGATCGAGTAGTTCTCGACTTATACGCGAACATAGAATGATTAAGACGCATATATGTATAGATAGTTACACATTAAGGTATTTTTCTAAAGTGGAGAAAAACTGATTTTGAACGTCGAAACACTTTTAAGTAAAAAGGAATACCTTGAATTTCTAATAAACAAAAGAAAACACAATTTCTGGGCATCAGTATTATAATTTAAAAAGTACGAAAACGATTTTTTTATCTACATAAAAAACATACGACAACAGACACTCAAGTTCTGTTGTGTCTAAGTTATGATAGCTGAAGTGATTAAAAATTATAAGTTTACATAGAAAATGGCACACATAAATACATACATAAAAATAATATTATTTAAAACTCATACTATAATAGAAAGTAACAGCTAGAATTTGAATAATTTAGGGGAAGAAAAATATAATTTAAGGAAAATAAATCTTCAACTAAATTCTGAAATGTTTCTCCTGCTCAATCATCTATCTATTCACTGAGTTTACATTTAACTACAAACAATGGCATTAGCTAGCTATCCCTAATTAATTAGGTGAGTATGTACATTGAGCGAGTAAGCGCCGTCGAGTATCGTAGTAACACAGTCCATCAGTCTTATAATGCGGTGTCGGTCGGTCGCGGCTGGTCATTTGGTGAGGTGCAGAAACTTCATGAGCGCGTCGGAGATGAGGCGCGGGTTGATGCCGGCGTCGGCCGTGTAGCGCACGCCGCGCAGTGAGCCGTCGTTGTGGCTCACCACGCCGTACTCGCCCACGATGAAGCCGTCCGCCGTCCGCTCCTCCACGCGGTACTTGCGGTACTCGTTCCCTTCCAGCACGTACCCCATCTTGCTGTCCGGCGCGCTCTCCGTCGCCGGTTGCACCCCGTGCGTCCGCCCGTTCGTCTGCACGCTGAGCGCCTCGTCCACCTCGTAGTTCCTCTCCGGCTCCTGGCCACCCGCGCCCGAGGCCTCCGTGCTCGGCAGCGACATCTGCTCGGCGGCACCTGGAGGGTTGGGACGGGTTGGAGACCCGTGTCCGGTCGTCACCGCCGAAGATCTCTCACTCGTCACCTCCCATTTGGATGGACCGATATCCATCGGACCTCCACCACCGATCTTGTCGAGATGCAGCGACGCCGGCTCGCTGTAGAATTTTGCCGGCTCGCTATAAATCTTGGCGGGCTCGCTGTAGATCCTTGACGGCTCGCCGTACACCTTGGCAGGTTCGCCGTACACTTTGCTCGGTTCGCTGTAAACCTTTGCAGGCTCGCTGTAGAACAACTCTGGCTCCCCGTAAACTTTGGCGGGCTCGCTGTACACCTTGCTCGGCTCGCTGTACACTTTCGAAGGCTCGCTGTAGACTCGCGGATGGCTCGGCACGTCGTGAACGACGTTGAATCTGACACTCGTCGTGGTGGAGTTGCGCCTGTGGTCGCGCGTCACGTTTACTTTAGCGTCCGCCCCTTGTAGGGTGTTGAGGAAGGGCGACAGCGGAATCGATCGAGCTCTAGGCACACCGTCGCCGTCGTCATTGTCCTCGTCGACATGCGACTGGCGTTCGGAAGCTTGAGCGTCGGAGTCGGCGTGCGTTGCGTTTTGCTTGCCGAGAGCGAGGTGAAACGGGTGAAGACGCTCGTCCGCCGCTTGCATTCTCCCCTCCTGCTTGGATCTCAGCTGCTTGATGAACTCTATGTTGGCGCCGGCGAGTGAGGGGGGCAGCGCCGTTACCGAATGGCGTTCGGACGCAGACACACCGTAGGCGTCTCTGCTCGTGTAGCCGGGGGTCCGCGCCGTCACCCGGCGCGTGCTCGACGGAAAGAGATCCATTCTGTGATCGACTTCTTCGGAGGCGTCGTGATCCTTCCTACCGCGCTCCACTGCGACGGATGACGTTATTCTGACGGCGATGATTTCACCATTCTCATTGCTACTCCAGGGTTGCTGGTGTCGCTCTACGAGTGTGGAGGGCTTGTCGACTTTGTGTTGCGTGCTCGGTTTGTGTATGTCGATCGGGTAGGCCGATGCCGCTGTTGCCCCAAGCAGCACCTGCAATTAAATATAGCAACATTTTAGTGTACTTAAGTTACATTTTCATAGCAAAAGTGTCTCTGTGTGTATATAAGCAAAAATTTAATAAAAAAATCATAAAACCCGACGTGAAAAATGAAGGAAAAAACAAGGCAAGTTAATCAGTAGTAGAAAATGCTGTAGTCCGGCTCTCTACCTATTCGAATCCACCTAACTAAACGGCCGAAAGTATTTTCTACTTGCATCTCTAACTTGCTGTTAAGTTCTAGTAATAATACGAGACAAATTGCAAATAAAATAATGTATTCATTTTCAGACAATACAATTGACAGCCATGCCAAAACGTCAAACCCCCATAACTTCAAACCTATACTTTTTATAAATGGCTTATGACAAAACACAACATTTGCTTCCCCTTAAATGTTAGCATTAAAATTCCCTTAGTTAAAAGAACAAAGTATCCATTCACTCTGAAGTAAACATAAAATAAAACTAAGGTAACACCGTGTCACACCTTAACCAATACGTTGACAACTGACATACGATTCGCCTTAAACTTATACATCTTCAACTCTTTCATCATTATCTAATTCTGGAACATGTCCATCAAACGGCTTCATTTGATCAATATGTACAAATCTAACAATATTCGCCTCCATACATCTCACCAGGTACGTTGTAACACTTACTATCCGCACCACTTTGGCAGGCACCCATCTTCTTAACTTATCATTTTTATCAGTTTGTTTAATCAATACATTCTGATTTACTAAATATTTACTTACAATGCTTGGCTCTATAGCCCGCTTGACTTTACAATATTCTGGTTTAATGAGATCTAACCGGATTCTGGGTTTTACTTTAAACATAAGTTCTGATGGAGATAACCCAGTCACGCTCGACGGGGTAGATCTATGCATGAATAAGAACTGACTGACTTTACGCGTCAAAGATAATTTAGAACTGCGGTTGTCTAATAACTGCCTTTTGAAATTATCTTTGAAAGTCTCTACATATCTCTCTGCACTACCGTTCGACTGAGGATGATACGGTGGACTCTTTATAGGCGAAATTCCGTTTGCTTGACAGAAGTTTACGAATTCAGCAGAGTCAAAAGGTGGACCATTATCACTAACCAACTCTACTGGTAACCCCATAGTGGCAAATGTTTCAATAATTTTATCAATGACCGCTGCGGCCGACGTGGAATACATTCTATGTAGATCAACCCATTTTGAAGTAGAGTCAACAATCAGTAGAAAGGTTACCTTTTGTATTTCTAAAAAATCTATGTGTATTCGATACCAGTTTCGGTTATTACTAGGCCAAGCTACTTGTTTACTCTGGGAATTTCTGTTGTTAGTACTTTGACACACAAGACAAGTACTCACCATTTTATCAATATCTTCCGTCATGTTTGGCCACCAGAAAGTAGACCTCGCTAGTATTTTGGACCGTACTATACCTATATGACCCTCGTGAAGGACTTCCAAAACCTTTACTCGAAGACTTGACGGAATCAAAACTCGAGACCCCCACATTACACATCCGTTTTCTATGGATAACTCATTTCGTTTCCTGAAGTATGGTTTGAGCTCAGTCGAATCTACCATCTTACTCGGCCAACCGCGTACTATCAAATCCTTTACCTTGGATAACACTACATCTACTTGAGTCGCCGACGCTACATCTACCGCCGAAATAGGTATGTTCTCGTCGAAATTAAAAGAATTTACATCGTGTACTAATCCCGATGACTCTTTCAAAGGCAATCGAGATAGAGCATCTGCGTGTCCAATATGCGACCCATTTTTGTACTCTATCGCATAGTCATACGCACTCAGAGTTAGAGCCCACCTCGTTATTCTCGCCGCTGCCATGATAGGTACGTTTTTTCGTGGTCCAAAAATGGATTTTAATGGCTGATGATCGGTAACTAACGTAAACTTCCGCCCGTATATATACTTATGAAATTTTTTTACAGCAAAAATTATTCCTAATGCTTCTTTTTCGATTTGGGAGTAATTTTTTTCATTGTCGGACAAAGTTGATGACGCGAACAGAACTGGACGTTCCTTACCGTCAACTACGTGACTGAGGACAGCTCCTACCCCGTACGCACTCGAATCGGATGTAACTATAATGGGCAACTTTGGATCATAAAGCATTAGCACCTGATTTGACAACAGCAACTCTTTACTCAATTTGAATGCATTTTGACATTCAGTGTCCCAAATGAATGTTTGACCCTTTCTTTGTAATTTATACAGCGGTTCCAACTTACTTGAAATCATGGGAATAAACCTGGAATAAAAATTTAGAAGTCCTAAATACGATCTCAACTGCGTCAAATCAGTCGGCTCAGGTGCGTCTGCAATCGCCTTAACCTTGCTCTCTGTGGGATGAATTCCGTCCTTATCGATCTTATGGCCTAGATATTCTACACTCGTACTAAAAAAGATACACTTTGCTAAGTTAATATGCACATTATAAGACATCAGTCTGTCTAATACTTTATATAAATTTGCTTTGCACTCTTCCACACTAGATCCTCCGACCAAAATATCGTCAAGATAAATTTTGACATTTGAAATGTTGACTAATATCTGCTCCATAATTGACTGAAACGTACCCGGTGCACAATTTAAACCAAAAGTCAGCCTCCTGTAACGAAAAAGACCGAGGTGAGTGTTTATTGTTAGGTACTTTTGCGAATCTTCATGCATCAGCAATTGCTGGTAGGCCCCAGTCAGGTCGAGCATAGTAAAGACCTTACATCCGGCCAGCGAAGCAAAAATGTCTTGAATATTTGGTAGTGGATATTGATTGGTCTCCAAATTAGGATTAAGAGTGTTTTTAAAATCGACACAAACTCGAATGTCCCCATTTTTCTTAGGTACTACCACCAAGGGTGAAGCCCAATCACTGTACTCTACAGGGAATAGAATACCACTTTTTACTTGTTCCTTAATTTTCGACTCTACTTTGCTATGCAAAGCAAACGGCAATGAATACGCTCTTTTAAAAACTGGAGTAGCATTCGGTTTTAACTTTAATGTCACTTCAAAGTGTTTAATATGTCCTGCAATATCTGTCTCGAATATACTCTTATACTGTGATAATAAATCATTTACGACATTTTGTTCATTAGGTATGCATGTGTTTACACTTTGCAGCGAATTATCTAAGAAACATTGTTTCCACTTAGAACACAATACATCTAACCAGTTCCTGCCTAGCAAGGGCCTTAATGACTTACTTGATTGGATCACAATAATAGGTAAATTAAAACTCAGTTTCGACCGAATGCCGACTACCTGTACTTCCGTTTCACCTATAACTTGTACGGCATCTCCTGTTACTACACTAAATCTTTGGCTACATAAGGATAATTTCAAATTTGGAAACAGTTTTTTAAATAATTCTAACGACATAACTGTTTTACAAGCGCCGGTATCTACTTCAAAATTCACAGCTTTCATATTAATCAACAGTTGTATTATAAAAGGTCCTGATGTCGTACCTATATTGACCATGTCATCTGGCTGCAGGTTATTCAGTATCTCTTCATTGAGTTGCTTCACACTACCTTTGAACTTCTTCATGCAGACTCGTGCCGTATGTCCCTTCTTATGGCACGTGTAGCATTCCCAGTTGACCGCTGGACACGTTTTGACATCGTGAAGCCTCCCGCATCGCATACAGTTGTTCCAACGACGCTGAACTCCACTGCCGCCTGCCACCGCTTGAATGTTTGTTTCTGCCTGTGTACTCATCTCCTTGCTGTGCAATTCCGCCTGTTCCCATGAATTAGCTAACGCGCACGCCTTGCTGAAGTCTAGATCCTCCTCCACAAGCATTTTCTGCTGAGTCCTCTCATTGTTCAGTCCGCTCACCAGTCGATCTCGTAACGCTTCATCAAGGAAGGCCCCAAATTGACAACTTCTGGCGAGGTCTTTTATTCCTACTATGTATTCTGAAATTGGCTCTTCGTACTTCTGCTTCCTACTATAGAATTTCACTCTCTCTGCAATCACTAACTTCTTCGGACTTAAATGTTGAGAGAGCGTACGGACTAGCTCTCTATATGACTTTTCTGTCGGCTTGCTGGGTGACATCAAGTTACGCAATATTCCGTAAGTCTTCGCACCAATCAGCGTTATGAACAGTGGTGTAGTACTTTCCTCCTTGATTTTGTTTACTAGTAAGTATTGTTCAAACCTCTCCTTCCAACAATCGAACTCTCCCTCCCCATTGTACTCCGCTATATTACCGATTGGCATTGTTCGCAGTGAGTTTTTTTCCAGCTTCCTCGTCGCCAATGTTAAGTTCTAGTAATAATACGAGACAAATTGCAAATAAAATAATGTATTCATTTTCAGACAATACAATTGACAGCCATGCCAAAACGTCAAACCCCCATAACTTCAAACCTATACTTTTTATAAATGGCTTATGACAAAACACAACACTTGCCTTGTTTTCTTCGTTATTACCCGACTGCGAACATAAAGTAGGTATGGTTATGTAATGCGACACTTTGATGTCTTTATTAGGTATGTATGTACGTGGTTGAGTTTCTTTATTCCCTCGTAACTAAGTTGATTTAAAAATATACTACACACGCAAAGGACAAAAATATCAAAATAAAAGATAGTAAATAAAAAAAAACTGTTTTAAAAAACATTGTACCGACTTCAAAAAACAACTAGAACTGAAAAGTGTTAAATAATATTTAAATTCATATTCGGACCCTTGAGTTGAAGGCGGTACAAAATCACAAAAGGGGTCCATCTATAAATTTTCAGGTGTTCAATGGTTCTTAGCTATGTTTGTAATAAATTAATCAGTAATAAAAAAAGTAAATACAAAATTCAAAGTTTTACAATATGGCGCCTAGCTTCTGAAATTTTTGTTTTTCATTTCCTTCCTAAGTTACTCGCGGTACTACAACACATCGTTGGACATCTCATTCAGCCGTTTTGGAGTTACGAGGAAACAAAGAAACCCAACCGCTCACACCCACATTGCCCTCATTGGCGTTCGCAGTCGGGTAGTAATTATATTCCTAATAATTAATGCTGCTCTCAAGTAATTTACAGTAGCAAATAAATGCTTATGCTCGCGTGTTATTTGACTATTAGTTCGATAATTATGGCCGTTAAAAATTATTAATATCTTAATTCCTTTTCGTCCGATCATTTAACATTCGTTATTTATTGTGTGTTTTGAAAATAGTTGGTTAGGTACCTTACTTATTTCGGCTATTATTAGCTCCAACTTAACTGAAAACTTGATTTTGTAAAAAGGTTACTTTAAAATACAGAGGTAAGTACCTTATAGGTAATACCTAACAGTATAACTCTTCTTGTTTAAATTAAGTAGTACCTGGGCGACCGAGCTTCGCTCGACGTCTTTCGAGTTTGCCGTCAACAGATGGTACTGGTACTGCTACCTACTGCCTACTGTAGGTACATCAATATTCTAAGAGTGACGTTAGAAGAAATGTTTTTGTGTGAAAACTGATTTTCTCAGAGATGACACTTTTTTTTATGGGAAGCACGACATATGGCGCCCTCCAGACTAACGCAGAGGTGTAGTCCGACGGCGCCCACGGGCATTAGGATATTTACGGGGGCTGCGAATACCATGTCGGCCGGCTAGGTGCACCTTCACATTATGTTTGAAGGACCCCAGACTGTACATTAGATGAAATGATGCAGGTGGGAGCTAATTCCACATGTTGGCAACCCTGTAAATAAAGGATTTACAGGATCGATTTGTCCTAAGTGGTGGAATATCGAAAGTGTGTGGATGCATTCCCAACCTGTTGCGCGTGGAACGATGGTAGAATGGGGATGGAGGGATCGCATCGTGCAGCTCCTTGGAACACTCTCCGTGGTACAGGCGATAGAACACACACAAAGATCCAACGTCCCTGCGGAGTTGTAAGGTCTCTAAGTTCCGGGATACCTCGGGGTCGTCAACGAGGCGGACAGCGCGACGCTGAATCGAGTCTAAGGAGCCAAGCAGGTATTTTGCGGATCCGTCCCACAGATGCCAACAGTACTCCACGCATGAGCGAATCTGCGCTTTATAAAGCAGCAGTTTTGGCTCGGCGTAAAGTACTGACCCACCTTGTTGAGGACACCCAGCTTCCTTGAGGCTACCTTAGCCTTTTCCTCGATGTGGCGTCCAAAATTAGGGTCGCGAGTTTGCGACCTATCTAGAAAAACTTGAAAAATAAAAAATTATGTAAATATTCAATTTCATCCAAATCCTTAGAGCACTTTCCGAGAAACGTATAATGTATACAAGAAACTTTAAGTGAACTCACTAGAATACCTTAAAGTAATAGGATAAAGTGCACTCACAAGAATTGCTCACTAAAGTAATGGAATACAATTTCGTTCATTTAATGTTGAGAAAAAAAAACCTGACAAGTGCGAGTCTGACACGCGCAATGAGGTTTACGCACCTCTAAAGAAAAGTTCAAGAACACTTCTTCATCTACCGAATAAACTATGAAGCATTTTAACTGATCATGAACTTTAACTAATATGAAGCATTCATTACATTACACGCCATAGATGGCGTGAGTGGCGCTAACCATGACATGGCGATACGGAACCCTCGGTGCGCGAGTTCGACTCGCACTTGGCCGGTTTTTTTTATTTTAGAAGACAGAAGCAAAGCCGAAAATAAAGAGAGCAAATTGTCTGCAACGGATGCTTTAACCTTACGAAGTTGAAAATTAAATCCACAGTGATACGAAATGATGAATAAATATTATGTATAAGAATAAGATACCAACGCACTGTGGCCACAGCTATATAGAAATGATAGCCCTTATTTCCCTGTTGCCCTTATTGTTTCTCTTCTCATGCATCTTTTGTGTGTGTTTTGGCCCAATTCAGTGTAGGTTAGGTAGGCAGTAGTTGACACCCCACAAGTGAAGAACAATATCCCACAGGAGCATGGGGATATTGGGAATAATTGCTGGGTATCATGAATTCATGAGTTTATCAGGTGATTTACAGACAGTATCAGACTGAATATATGATAAAAATAGTGTATGTACATATAGGTCCGTGACAAGATAATAAGAACATAATGGAAAGCATGCGCACGCGTCGCGCTTTAGTAGCGCGGGCGGAGCCCACCGGCTGGCAAGGTCGCAATAAATCCAAGAGGCGCCATTTTAACGCCTCACTGCGCTCAAGTCGGGTCGAGTGTTATCGGACCATCGCTGATTGATCGTGGAAATGATTTACAATTTTGTTGCTCACGTGAATTCGAATACAGTTTTATTCGTAGTGCTTTTTGGCATTTGGTGTAATAACACTTGGCAGTAATAAAGTTGGTATGTAGGTATGAAAGTGTGTGTAGGTACATACCTACACTGCGGTACACAGTTACATGTTTTTACATAGTTGTGCAGTCCATTGGTCGAATTATTAACTGTTGTTATTAATATTATACCTACTCGTACCTACAGTAGGTATAATTTGGTTGATGGTTTAAGTAGTTTAGAATTCTCCTAGAGCAAACACAAAATATACCTACATAGTTTCTTAAAAAACAACAGAATACAAACAAAACAAATCTCGACCCAACTGTGAAATAATTTGTAACGAATATAATATTTTTAACATCCTACTTTGCAATTTGTTTCTGTCTTGCACCTACTAACTTACTTCAAACTTTGTGATATAAACTCTAGAACGCTACCCGTAACCACTTATTATCATCTCCCCCAAGTACAGTCTCAGTTCCTTCAAGAGGGGCGTGAATGGGCACCTGTCGGGCCGGCATGCCAGTCGCAACCCCCGTATTCGACCGAATGTCGATGGGCGTCGTTAGACACCTTATGGGTAGACATGTCGCTCATTCTATAATAAAAAAAATTGTATCGCTAAGTAAGTTGATACGTGAGTGTATGAACGTACATACCTACACATATACATACAAATCTACATCCACATTATTATATCAACCACGGTTGCTAGCTGCTGTCAACTGTCTTCTAAAGTGATTGATATTTGGGCGGGCAGGGTCGACTGCAGCTGTGCTGTACATAATATATTAACATGTACTAGTAGAGGCATTCGATATATGAAATGCGCGTTTGAGCTGCTACGGCTGAGTGGTTATAAACTGCGATAACTAAATTGTATCTAACTTTGAAGTCCAATGTAAAAAAAAAATTTCAATGTCTTTCTATCATGAATATTTTATAATAATATAAATATATTTTTGTCAGCCTCGATAGCTCAGTGGAGCAGACAGTCGACTGTCGCTATTGATGGTTAAGCAACGCTGGGCCGGTCAGTTCTTGGATGGGTGACCGCTCGACTGTTGGAGGCTGACCGTGGTTCGGAGTCAACGTAAAACTGTAGGTCCCTTCCCTTCTTACCTTACTAGGTGGTAGGGTTCAACCCGCCTGGGTTGATACCACCGCACTGAATGAAAGATTGGTCGAAACGGCTATGTAAATAGTTTGTGTTTTCCGTCCAGTTCAGTGTAGCCGGCACGACCGAAGGGAAGCACTGACGTGGCACCAAGTTCACCCGGTGTTACGGGCTGACATCACGGATGTAGCCAACCGTGTCAGTTTCCATAAAAAAAAAACTATTGTGATCCTGAAATCAAATGACGTAAGTGAAATCAGGTATGACGTATCATTTGATGAAAACAATTGCTTGCTTCGAATATGTAAGTAGCTAACTGTACAGAGATCAGGAAGTGCAACAGAGTTCAACACACACGTGACACGACGCAGCGGTCAATGCATCTCTGTATGTATGTATACGCCCACAAACCACACATCATCTGTGGCTTTATTGTTTTTTATGCATTAGTGATGAATCGCTGCGCACTTATCATCGCGGTTGTGGAACATCGTCAATCATCGTCAAACCGCAAAGGCGGAAGGTTAAAGGTGAATTTTGTATCTTCACAGCGACGCGTAAGTCGCGCGACCGCGACGACAGTTACAAACTGTGACAGTACTGCTGTCTACCACCGAACAAACGACTATTTAGGTACCTACATGCTGAATGTTGATTACATACATACAAGACAACACATTACCTTACTTGCTGCTCGATATAGTTCTCTTGTCTTGTCCTAATACTTCGCTAAACTTGGTGCTCGGTGTTGTGCTGTAATTTACAATAGTACTTGCAGCACAACACCGATTACTCTGCTTACCCCGATTGTCGGGATACAGCGTGTGGTATGTATGTATGTAACACAACACAAGTTGAATTGATGCGGCCCCAGGCACAATACAGGCGGGTACACTATTACTTATACTATATTTGTATCATCATATTAAGTCGCGCGTCGTTGTCGTTAGGATCCAAAGTGCACCTTTATGGTTGTCTGCAGGTAACCTAAAGCAGTCTGCCAGCAACATTTGCTCATTTTAGAATATTCAGAGTTATGTACATCCATACACACATAAATACCATAAGCTGGATTCCGACAATCGGGGTGAGCAGAGTAATCGGTGTTGTGCTGCAAAGACTCTTGTAAGTTACAGCACAACGTAACAAGTGAAGTATTCGGACACGATAACTATCAAGCCAGTAAGGCACGAAGACCCACTGCTGCTGCATGACTCGGACCGTGCCAGGGTGAGAAGTGGCTCTCCTGTCGCCCTTAGCACGGCATCTTGTCCTTATCCCTTAGTCGCCTTAAATCGCCTCGATAGCTCAGTGGTGCGGACAGTCGACTGTCGCTTTGATTGTTAAGCAACGCTGGGCGCGGTCAGTACTTGGATGGGTGACCGCTCGACCGTTGGAGGCTGAACGTGGTTCGGATTCCACGTAAAACTGTAGGTCCCTTCCCTTCTTACCTTACTACGTGGTAGGGTCAAACCCGCCCGGGTTGGTACCACCGCACTGAATGAAACGTCGGTCGAAACGGCTATGTAAATAGTTTGGGTTTTCCGTCCAGTTCAGTGTAGCCGGCACGACCGAAGGGAAGCACTGACATGGCACCTAGTTCACCCGGTGTTATGGGCTGACATCACGGATGTTGTAGGTGATGTAGCCAACCGTGTCAGTTTCCATAAAAAAAACCTAAAGTAACAATGCTGAAAATTGACATGTTTTTAAGAAATGCTGGAAATGATGTATTTGCACATTCAAGAGCAACTATATGAGGAGCAACAGATCAAACAGTCTTTTGTGCATTTATTAAAAAAAAATGGGCAAAACTTTATTTTGGTAGAGCTCAATAGCTCCTTTATGTGTGTTTTTACAGAATTCACGTCAAAAAATATTTAGTATTATTAAAAAAATATTGAATGTTGGCGACCGCGTCAAATCGTATTTTGTTCCTAAGTTTTGAGGTTAAGATGGCGGCATGAGCACCTACGTTTGGGTATCCTGCTCTTATGGAATGGATCAAAGATCGCATCAAAGAGTATTATGTTTGAAATTATAATTAAAAAAACACTGATTTATGAAATGAAAGGGTATGTGTTATTTTATCATCATAATCTACTCGCTAAAACAAATATATTAGCAAAAGAAATCATCTTTCTATGATTTTTAGTTCTCAAGACACATGTTTTTTGCTAATTTCTCGAAACTAGGATCACGACACAAAATACTGTTTGATCAGTTGCTCCTCATATAAAGGTATGGTCATTACGTTACTGAAAACACTTTTAGCGTTTCTATTGTGAGATCAAAACCGTTCACATTATTTTTCGATGCGCGCCAATGAGTCATGGTTTAGTTATGCATCGATATAACAACGTGACCACCGTTTCGCATCCCTAACGAAGGTGGCGTTTATTGCCGTAAGCGCCAGGAAGAAATAACTTCAGTCTTCAGTATAGAAGCAAATTAACACATACTATTATCCGAAATGAGCTGTACGTATAGCATGTAATTGCTTTTTGAACTAAATCCTTGTGTGCACTTCTTACCTACCACATTCTTAGTTTTAATTTTTTTTCGCATCCGGTGCTTTCAGAAGTACCCGCCCCCGTCCCTGGCTGCCTCCCGCCCCATAGTGTTGGAGATACAGATCGGATCGGAAAGGAGATCGAGCGCCGCGCGTCGCCCGCGCGCCGCTGTCACTGACCGCGCAGGCGCAATGTCGGCCGCCGGCCTTGAGGGCGACGGACGCCGGAACTCGGGGATACCTTGACTGACGTATGCACAGTTCGGCCTGAGGCGATGCGGTGGCAGCGGCCGGCGCGGAGTATGTCTTATTGTGGGAACAATATCACCGACTTATATGTACCTACTAGCAACCATGTTGTCTTACATACCTAGATAAGATTATTTACATACATTTTTCGGACTATCATTGTTTATCTGAAACTGGATCACATTTATTTTTCGACTTTAACTTAGATAGATAGATAGATAGAAATACTTTATTGCTCCAAAAAACATTTAACATAAACACACAATAAGAAGTTTACATGAGGGGCAAAGGCGGACTTATCCATTACAGGGATTTCTCGGCGGGTGGCTGGATGGTTTGGCCATCGGCTTCTCATGCGAGAGTTCCGCGGTTCGAATCCGGTCGGCGTGAACCAATGAGTTTTTTCTGACGAAAAAATTTACGTGCATACCTACACCTGCTGCTTCACCGTTCGGAACCGGTGTAAAACTGTAGGTCCCTTCCCTTGCCCCTTACTAGGTGGTAGGCTCAAATTGTAGCCGACTGAGTTGATACCACCGTACTGGATGTAAGATGGCCGCATAGCAGCCTCGGCTGTGTTCTCCTCTAGTCCAGTGTAGCCAGCAATCCAGGGAAGTCTCCGGTATGGAATCTACCTTCTCGCAGGTGATATTGGCAGGTCGGAGCATGCTTTTGGCCCTTCCGTCTGAGCCACCCATATCGGATTACATAAAAAAAAAAGATATTGAAAATGTTTCAATCCTATAACTGCAAAAATCAGCTGCGTGTACAGAATCGGCCGTTTTCAAGTCCAGACTCCAGCCCCTGTACCGGCGGCGTTACAAACTCGCCGATATGAGTATGAGAAACGATCTCACTCAGATAACATCATTGATCTCACTCAACCAAACAAAAGGCGTTCGGTACGGCATCCGGCCCGGCTATTGGTTAAAATATGCGAATATTTGTGTGGTTAGCGTTCAAACTTCTCTTTCGGCACTCTTTAGAGTTTTGAATCAACATGTACCGTGGAGGACAAAGCGCTATGTTTTTCCTTATAGCGCGGTTTTCTCAACCGTTCACTTCGAAAGAATGCGGCGCGCACCCTCCGCTCTCCGCCTCCACCGTAGCGGTGGCGGCGGAGAGCGGAGGGTGCGCGCCGCATTCTTTCGAAGTGAACGGTTGAGAAAACCGCGTTATACGCATTACCACTATATTGTCACCACAACAAAAAGTACGAAAATCTTTTCTATATCTTCATCATTCATGTGTCCCAGCAACAAGATGCAAAGTGTGTGACCCAGCAACAAGATGCAAGCGGATGATGTAGTTATCAGGTAAAGTGTGTTTTAAATGCGGGTTCTCTATGTTTGTATCATCGAGGCAACTGACCCAGCCCAGTGTGCTACAGAACACACTGATTTATAGCTTACAATGATATTATACAGTGCCCGGCAGCAAATAATACATGACGAGATTTAAAATGAAACCATCTGGTTGTAGAGCGTCGTCTCTGTCGCAGAACTCGCACGTCTCTGTGCGACAGGGACGACGCTCTACAGCTGGATGGTCTCTTTCTAAAGCTCGACACGCATTATTTGCTGCCGGTAACTGTACGTATAGTCTAGTTCGGTGACAGACAGCAAACAAAACCCGACTAGACTCTGCACGCCCTCGGAGCCGGAAGAATATTGACGCATTTCTACCCACGAGCCTTATGTATGCACGTTCATACGTCTGTAACTAGATAGGTACTTGATTTAAAACAGGTTTTAGAATATTTTTGGCTATGTATTAGTAGATGTAAGGTATGTTATGCACCACACTTTTTATGTAAATATTAGATTTAATTATATTATATACATAATTCGAAATATTGAACCTAGATTTCTGTAACTGAAAGAACAGGTTGTAAAGAAAACTGAAATAGTAAATATATTGGATATTTGTTCATTCGTGTTTACTTTAGGGTATATGTACCTTTTTACGCCTAAATTTGAAGATCCGTGGATGGTAGGAGTAGGGAAAGATATTACTCGGACGCCCCTTCCACACTTTAGCAGTGCGAGACAAGAACGATGGTGTCCTTATTTAATTCCTTCTTAGGTTGCCGTGAAGCCCACTGCTAAGCCTACGCCGCTGTCCGTCCGTCCGAAGGCTGTATCTTTGAACCGTAATAGCTAGCAAGTTGATTATATGACAAATAATGAAATGTAAAAAATGAAGGCGTACCTATACAAGAAACGTGTTTTTCAACGTTATTGTGAAACGTGTGAAACTCGCACTTGGCCGGTTTTAATTTTTATTATTTAAAATACATAAATGGAAAGCACACACCACATGCTATTTTACAAAGGGTTCTCCACGCGACCGGCAAGATACCTAGGTATTAAATATTATAACTTTATAACATAATTCATAAATCATGTTCATGTCTCTTAATTTTCGTCACACAACTGGGCGTAGAGTTCTTATCTGTGCCGTGCACTCGCACTCAAAATTAAGTAGTGCATTTATAATGACAAAGATAGATAGAAGTAAGTATTAGTTAGTGAATGCTGGATCACGTGCATTGATAGTGATAATAACGCCTGCGCCCCGCGCCGCGCCTCCCGCCTCCCGCCTCCGCCGCCTTCGCGTCAGGGTCAACAGCTTGCGTAATATTAATTATTTATTTATAACTGTTAATTTGTACCTGCCTGTATGGCCACATTCTGCAACAATAAACAACGGTAATTCGACAGTGATAAGAGGCCGAATGGCGCACACTTTGAATTTTTTGAATAAGTACAGTAAAGAACAGTTGGAAGGTAGACACTTTGAACAGCGGGAAAAGAACACGTATCTATCGCGCGCGAAAAAGACGTCCGTACGTGAAACAGCTCCGACTTTTTAGGGCTGGCATGCGGGCGGGCGGATGCGAAAGCTCAGCTCGCGGAAGGGAAAGAGATGGAGAGAGAGCCTCGGCAGGAACTGGATGGTGACCGTTCGACCGTTGAGGCTGGTCGTGGTCCGTATCCGGAATCCACGTAAAAACTCCGTTCTCCTTTACCCTAAGATTTAACCGGACCACATTGGTATCACCGCACTGAATAAAAGGTGTGTAGCCGGCACGACCGAAAGGGAGCATTGACATATGGCACCTAGTGTCTTAGTCAATACATAAAACTATAAAAACAATTTTTTTTTCTTTATATACTGAGCCTAGTGCCTTAGTCAGTACATAAAACTATTGTCTTTATATACTGAGCCTTGTGTCTTAGTCAATACATAAAACTATTTAAAAAAATGTCTTTATATACTGAGCCCAGTGCCTTAGTCAGTACATAAAACTATTGTCTTTATGTACTGAGCCTTGTGCCTTAGACAGTACATAAAACTATTGTCTTTATATACAGAGCCTTGTGCCTTAGACAGTACATAAAACTATTGTTTTTATATACTGAGCCCTGTGCCTTAGTCAATACATAAAACTATTGTCTTTGTATACTAAGCCTAGTGCCTTAGTCATTACATACAACTATTGTCTTATATACTGAGTCTTGTGCCTTAGTCAGTAGATACAACTATTGTCTTTATATTCTGAGCCTTGTGCCTTAGTCAGTACATAAAACCAAAAAAATTACTGTATTTTGTCAATATCACATGTCGTGACATTCTCGTCTAATGGTAAATATTTATATCATTTGACATTCAAATGATTGACGGTCATTTCATAAACATTAATTAATTATTCGAATGGTCCAAATGCTATGGAATGTGGTATACGCAAAAAGAGGTTGATCCTACAAATATCTGAAGCAATAAAAAGAGCGCCAGTAAACAAGAAGCGATGGAGCAGTGATTACCCAAATTAGTAATTATACTCGTAATTATTTTGTTGAATTGGCAAATTATTATGGCTCCTTAATAATATACATAGGTACATCGTCCTTTTTTTGTGACATGAAAAGGCCCGACAATGTGTGCCTACTTCTGTCATACATAACTTAACTGAAGTATTCAAATTAACTTCCTAATAATACGGGCTTCGACGAAAATATTTATAGAGGCGCGGTCTCATAGAAAACATTCACAAAGTTTGCGCTCCGTACCATCTGACCACCAAATCTCAGCACTGGTGGTCAGTTGAGACGAAATATTTTCCACTTCATCACTGGTGGTGAAATTGAAAAAAAAATCTTCCAAGTGACCTCCAGTAGACAGATGGGAATTTTTTCGTGTCAACTTGGCACCGTAGGCGAATTGCCTCTTCAGACCATTTGTTTGACCACTAAAGATTTAGTACTCACCACCAGTGGTCTCGCACTATAATTCATCAATTGCCTTAATTGACTACCAGTGACCAAATAACACAATAGTATTCCCATATCATCCACCTAGTTACAATAGCGCAAAATAAAAAAAAACATGTAGACTTATTGAACGGTACCAGCAATTGACGCGTTTTAAATGAAAGATTTGAACATGTCTGAAATAAGTTTAATTTTTCTTTGTACTTAAAACAAAACTTTACAGATTACTTATGAACTAAAAAACAAACAAGCTCTTCGTTGTGCTCTTAAAAATTGTACACTTTTTTGTACACTTACTACATACCTATATATTTGTTGGTACACTTACTCGTATAAATTTTTTTTTAATTAATGGTAAAATTTAATTCCGTTCGGCATTAGTAAGCAAATGTGCTTACTATCTCCAGACATTGGCCGATAGTGATTTTATTTTCCTTTAATTCTACCACAGGTTCATGGTTCACTTCATCACCAGTGGTGAAATTGGATAATGTTCACCACTGGTGGTGGTATGGGAATACCATTGTGTCATTTGACCACTGGTAGTCAGCTGAGAAATTGGAGTGCCAACTGACCACCAGTGGTAAGATTTGGTGGTCAGATCGTCCGGAGCCAAATTTTGACTCACCGAATTGATGCCAGCTACCACCGACCGTACAAAACTGACATAATGAAGTATGACAAATTTATAACACTTTCGTGCGACTAATTTTATACCCTAAACCCAGCCACAATATATTTTTCCTCGAAGTCAATAAATAATTTGTTATTTGTACTTCATTTGTACTAAGCTTTGTAGTGCAAGCAAAGGATAAACTTTTGTCATATTTTTCGATTCGATGTTAGTATAGGTACCTATGTAGAATGTTCCCATCATCTTGCCTGAAATAAAAATAACCCTTCCTGCCTCCGCTCTTAATTCAGTCAGTCAGTCAGTCAGGGTGTATGCGTTCACTACTGGACATACGCCTCTCCAATTTTCCTTCAATCCTCCCGGCCTTCCGCGGTATGGAATCAATGCTTTCCGCCAACATACTTGATGTCGTCGTCCCACCTGGCGGATGGTCTTCCCACACTGCGTTTTCCTGTCCACGGCCGCCAGTGTAGGGCACGGTTACTCCAACAATTCAGTGTCTGCGACAATAGTTTAGTTCGGAAGCAATAAAAAAAAAATTAAAAAATTACTTTAATCGAGTACGTTCTGAAGTCACTGAACGGAACCGGGAACTCGACGGCGCGGCGGCGCGGTGCCCTTGATCGGAATGCCGTCCTCGACCGCCAGGAAAAAAACGATGTGGTATCTCACAGGTTTATTTAAATGTCACGATAATAAGAGCTTTAACATTCTCACATAACAACTGGAGCAGCGAAGCAGCAGCAGCAGAGCAGGCGAACTGTTGCTAGGCGGTACGGTTCGAAAAGTGAAACGATTATGATGGCTTTGGTAGACGCCAGGGTCTTATTGTAAAGGATGGCGTTGTTGGGCGCCAAAATATTGGCAAACAATGGCGCTATGAGGCGCTACAGTATGAATGCATTCAAGTACGCATTGGAACAAGTAGGTACAGTATTGTATTATGTTAGATATTGGGATTGATTTTAGGCAATTGCACTCGATCTAAAAAAATATTTTCTATATAACAAGCTATGACGGACCATAGTTAATTTTTTAAATTATGTTTTTAGATCTCCGTACCCCGTACGGAAGCCTATCATTAAGCCAACGTCTTCTGTCTGTCTGCCTACTGCAGTGTCTGGAAACGTAATAGCTAGCCGGTTGAAATTTATGGCGAAAACAACAAATAACACAAAATAGAAAAAGAACCGGCCAAGTGCGAGTCGGACTCGCGCACCGAGGTTACCGCACCACAAAATAAAACATTGAAAAAAAAATAAGTTTCTTAATTTAAAGAGCCCCCCTTAATTTTTTACTTTTTCTATTTTTTATTGATTATGTGTTGTTATATTCGCCATAACAACACATATTCTGTGAAAATTTCAACCGGCTACCTATTACGGTTCAAGAGATAAAGCCCTCGGACGGACAGACGGACGGACGGACAGACAGACAGACAGACGGCGTAGACTTAGTAATAGGCTTCCGTACGGGATACGGAAACCTAAAAAGTAAAAAAAAAAATAAGGGAGACCCCCATACAAGAAACGTGCTAATAATTGATCCCCCATACAAGAAACGTGCTAATAATTGATGAGTAGATATTAACTACTAAATAATAGATGGGGCCATAAGTAGGTTGCATCGCAGTGTAAGACAAAAGATAGACCCTTGCAAGAAACGTTTTTTTTTACAACTTTTTTTTGTGGTGCACTAAACTTAGTGCGCGAGTCCGACTCGCACTTGGCCGGTTTATTTTTTTATTTTTTGACCTAGGCATGTCAGTTACCGAGCAAGTTATACATCACCATTAATTTAGAAGTTTTCACTAATTGATTACAATATTATGTAATGTACTATTAATTATTATAATCAATAAAAAGAGTACCGTCATCACGCCGCCCCGCCGCCCTGTCTAAAGATGTCTAGAGCGTGCGGCAATTAAAAAATCCGGCCAAGTGCGAGTCGAACCCGCACACCGAGGTTTCCGTACCACCGCGTAATATGCCGGTTTTTATATTTTTTTTTGTTTTACTTTAGGATTAGCAATATTATTATAATCATTAACCTCACAAAGGTTTTTTTTCTTATTATATGCTAGGATATCCGCCATATTAATACATAGGTATTCCGCGAAAATATCAACCAGCTACCTAGACTCAAAAGAAACAGCCCTCGGACAGACGGACAGACAGACAGACGGCGGCGAAGGCTTAGTAATAGGCTTCCGTATGGATACGGAACTCTGATAATGGAGCGTCATTCATTACGGGAGGGTATGCGGACCCCGGCTGCGTCATCGATTAGATCTGTTCAACTATTAGATAACTAAAATTACGCGATCATTAAATTACATATTAAAATATTGTTAAAACTTGATCGTGAACGTTGTTAGTGATTTTCACGTTGGCATTATTGTTTTAGTTGCGTTGAAACTTTGTCCATATAATAAATGTTAATGTGTGGTTTGACGTGCACGTATTTTCTGTTGGAATTTAGGTGATTAGAGTAAACAAAGTTAATATCACATTGGGTTTCGAAGAATGCAATGTATACTACGTATACAATATGAACACTTAGGTACATGTACATACGATGCTAAGTAAGTAAAACAACACACAATAAAAACCGGCCAATTACGTGGTGCTACAGAAATCTAGTAAAGGGAATAAAAAATTGGTACGGAAATCTAGTAAAGGGAGTAAATAAACGGAAGCACTGGCATGGCACCTAGTGCACCCGGTGTTATGGGCTGACATCACGAATGTTGTAGGTGATGTAGCCCATGTCAGTTTCAAATAAAAAAATAAATTTAAAAAAATTTCTTCGGCTAAAGTAGCGAAAGGAAAACGGTTGCTATATTTGTTAAATACTGAAGTTAACATACTATTAACTACTTAGTTATAATTATTCAAAATTTTTTATTTCATGTGAAATTTATTTTGCATCGGTTTAATTAGTGTTTCCTGAAAGTTTGGCAATTAAAATGATTGAAGCCTGGGGTTTGTAGCATGGACCGCTCTGAATCGTGCTGGTCATAAAATGAACTTATCTTAGTCCACAAACTGACCATTAAAATACGGCCTGTTAATCAAGTTCGTACCTCCCATGAGAGAAACAAAGAAGGTTGTTCACTAGATACATCGACACTAATATACATACATACATAGCGTCACGCCTGTTTCCCAGTGAGGTGGGCAGAGACCACGGTTCTCCATTTGCCACGATCCAAACATTTTGTATTAATTTATATTGAAGTTAGATAGATAGAAAATACATTATTGTACCAAAAAAAATTACAGAAAGAAATTGAATGAAAAATTTACACGAAGTGCAAAGGCGGACTTATCCCTCACAGATATTTCTACTAGTCAACCTTTGGATGTTTGAGAGTCATACATACATACACATACACTCGAAAAACATAATTATTCTTTTCGCATCGCGCAGTCGGATATAAAAGGTATTGTGGCTGGGCGCGGCCGCGGCAGCGGAGTGTAGTAACCCGCCACACTCAGTTGCACTTCCCTCCATTACTAAAACTATATCTTCCCGTGTTGGTTAATAAATGCTTTTGTTTCTAAAACTGTAACAAATTTGGCATAATATTTAGTTTTTTGTTGTGTACAAGGGCGCTTCCAGGAGGGGCTGACGGGCAAAAAGTGTTTTCATTTTTGAGATTAGCAAACAACATACAACAATAACTGTAAGAAATAAACTTGTAATATTAATTTATAGGTTTATTAATATAAAAAAGATTACAAATTACATGTGTAATAAAGTCAGTTTTCTATTATGTTTCCTGCTGAAGATAACCAGTACTTCGTTAGCGTTCATTTTTATGCATTAAAGCCAGTCCATTCAAATGATCTTCCGTATATTCGATAATAACTATGAACTGTGATGGGATCTCCACAGTACACAAAGCAATACGAACGTAATTGTAAAGGGACCCTATAAAACTCCTTGCTCTTTGTCTGTTTTAACCATCTGAGGGCGGGGGGGGGGGGGGGGGGGGGGGGGGGGCGCGCGGCGCGGTTCAAGCGAGTCGAACTCGCGTGGAGAGGGTTCCGTATCATTCCGTTTTCGGTGAGAACTTTAAGACTTAGGATTTTCGTTTGAGAGACCCAATATTTCAAATATTTTTCGAAATTTTAAACTCAGATAGTTTCAGAGATAATGGCGAGAATGCTCGATTTTTTGTATACGTACATTCTTTAGTATCTTTTAAACTATGCATTTTAAAATGATATACAAAAATTATTTGTATTCCTTATAACGAGCCCTCTTCATTAATATGCCACACGAAGTACTTAAAAATGTTTTTTTTTACTTTCTAATTTGCGCCCCAAAATTGTCCACCAAAATAGGAATTCGTTCATTTACGCTATACGTCCGTGTTTGGGTCATCAAACTCTATATATGTACCAAATTTAAACTTTTTTTGTCCAGTAGTTTCGGAGGAAATAAACTGTGACAGGCGGACATACAGACAGACAGACAGACACAAGAGTGATCCTATGAGGGTTCTGTTTCTTTTTCTCTTTTGAGGTACGGAATCCTAAAAATACAGATGCACAAACGGTGAACCTCGCATTGTATGTATGTAAGGAAAGAAGAGAAGAGAGCAAAGGGCTAGCCATCCGTCCGTTTTTTATGTAATCCGGTATGGGTGGCTGAGTTGGAGGGGCTAAAGCGCATGCTCCGACCAGCCAATATCACCTCCGAGAAGGTAGGTGCCATACCGGAGACTTTCCTGGATTGCGGGCTATACTGGAATTAGAGGAGAACACAACCGAGGCTGCTATGCGGCCATCTTACATCCACTACGGTGGTACCAACCCAGTCGGCTACAATTTGAGCCTACCACCTAGTAAGGGGCAAGGGAAGGGACCTACAGTTTTACACCGGTTCCGAACGGTGAAGCAGCAGGTGTAGGTATGCACGTAAATTTTTTTCGTCAGAAAAAACTCATTGGTACACGCCGACGGGATTCGAACCGCGGACCTCTCGCATGAGAAGTCGATGCCCAAACCACTCGGCCACCCGGCCGCTTTAAAACATCGACATTTTGATGACCTAGCTAGACTCGTTTGTTCGTTGAAATGTGAACAACGAGCATCTTTTACGTCTATTTATGACCAGTTGAAGGTTTCAGTAAACAGCGCGTGGGTAATTGTAGCAAATGCTATTATTTCATTAAAGGCTGACCGACAAAGCTTTTAAAAAGATGGAACTGATATTGTTACACATTGCACACAATTTACTTATTCCCAAACATTACCTTTAATTGTATTGTATTGTATTGTTTATTGATCATTCATATGGCAGTTAGACTGCTCTCGAACTTGTCACAATTTGTTCTATCCGGTTCGATTACACCCACGAAGAAGAACCGACAAGAAACTTCGCAGGGTATTTTTTAAACATATTTTTACAAGAATTTAGTGACTAGCCACATAATAACACCGCCCATAGTCTATCTAAAACACAGCTTGAGAGCAAGATTAACAATTTTGCTGAGAGTTCTGACTACAAAGACTTATTAATTAAGTGAATCACGTGTAAAGAGCCTTTGTCAAACTTTGATACGTAATTTGTATCAACATAACTATGTTAGTATATTAAACTACAATGTAGTATAATTGTATTGTCAAAAAAAAATAATATGAATATTTAAGATACTTGAAGTATCAAGTTGTCAATGGGTTAATAAAGTTGAGGTACTAATGGTACCTAGTCAAGAGTTAATATTGATTGTAAAAAATACAATTGTCAAAAACCAAAAAAATATTAATATACAGGGTGGTACACGCACACAATTTACTTATTCCCAAACAATACCTTTAAAACAAACAATGTGCATCAGACGGCTCGTCACGTAGTAAACACGCGTGTTGATAAAGAAGGGTAAGTCCGTAAGTGTGACAGATAGATAAATAATATTTGTAATCATTATTTAAGACTTTGTATTACACCCATTTATAATTACTTTACCAGCTCGACGATTTAATATCGTTTCTGTCCTTTTGAACTTCTTGCTGACGAACAATTTATTGGAGCGATAAAGCAGAGAATATTTAAAAAATAAAATAATAAGGACGTGCGACTTGAGGTTGAGGAGCGTGTTTAACATTTACACGATAAAATGTCACAAGGACTGAAAGGTTACGTGAGGACATATCATAGGAGATATTGTAACGTGAGGATAAAGCACTACTAACACTTCCTTAAGATTTAATATTAACTGAAATTGTAATTGATCTGTTTCATAAAAATGATTTGTGTTTTCCCTTTTATGTTCCTGTTTTAATTTAATTTTTAATTTTTGTTGCATAAATTATTGTTTCCAAGCTACAAATTGATTACCAATTTACCAACGACAGCACTCATCACATTGACTCAGGAACTATATGCCACCTAAACCACTAACTACTATTTATACTACTAGTATTGTAGCATAAATTTAGATATCAACGAGTAACGTATGTTCGCCTCAGATCACACATCGCACAGAATTGCCGAACATTAGGTAGCTATTCATTAAATTCAATACTTCAGTGTATTGTTCAAAAAATTAAACTGATACAAAACATTAAAAAAAGTATTGATTCCATTCATATTATAATACAAGTACCTGGGCGACCGAACTTCGCTCGGCGTCTACACCTATATAGATAAACTTAAAAAAAATAACATTATCTATATACTAAATTTCATCCAAATCGTTAGAGCCGTTTCCGAGAAACCAATTGTATATATATATATATATATACACAAGTTTAGCTCACTTAAAGTAATAGGATACAATGTATTTTCAACCGACTTCCAAAAAGGATTCTCTCTTCGTCTGTATGCTTTTTTTTGTGTATGTTACTCGATTTAATCCGCCAATTCTCAACCGATTTTAATGATTCTTTAAGGTTATATATCTCAAAGGTGGTCCTTTCATAATTTTGTTGAAAGAATACTACCCCTAAGGTTGGGAAATTAAGGGATGAATACTTTTGAAACCCAAGGAATGTTTCAATCCCCCACTTCCCGTCAACCGATTTTAATATTATGTGATAAAACTAAAAATATTGAAAATAAAACTGCTTTAAAAAAACATTGAACCGACTTCAAACCCTAAAAAGTATTAAATAATACTTTGATCTTGAGTAGAAGGCGGTACAAAAGCACACCTGAAAATTTATAGATAGACCCTTTTGTGCTTTTGTACCGCCTTGATTAGATCAAGATCAAATATTATTTAATATTTTTTAGGGTTTGAAGTCGGTTCAATGTTTTTTTAAACACCTTTTTTACTTAGAAGTAATATCTTATTTCAATTACTCTCACACAGTCTCATTGACTCTCACGCATACACTCTCACCCTCACCGCGTCCTTCATACCACAACTACACACAAAAGAAAAAGAAAACCGGCAATGTGCGAGTAGGACTCGCGCATCGAGGTTTCCCCTCCAGAAAAGAAAAACTTTTAAAAACACGTTTCTTGTATGGGGACCCCTTAATTTTTTACTGTTTTCAATTTTTTTATATTTTTTTTATATCCGCCATAATAAAACATAGTCTGTGAAAATTTCAAACGGCTATTACGTGTAGGCTTAGTAATAGGCTTTCGTACGGGGTACAGACACCTACAAACTAATAATTACTCGAAGATGACTTCCCTTCATCAAGTTTGTAATGTGGAGATCTTATCGGATTATCGCGGCGTCCGCGACAGCGCTGCTGTTACTGTTACAGACTTGAATCGAAATCTCACGACCTTGCACTTATAACGGCTGCTTAAGTAATATGAGAACGAGCAATAAGTAAGGTATGCCTATGTTTGTTTAGTCTGCAAAATGTAAGTAATGCTTCGTTTACAGAGCTAAGCTGTATATAAAACATAATAATTTAGCAAATTTATGCGGCGCACCGTCGTCGTCGATTCTATGTTCGCTTATAACTCGAGAACTGCTCAGTCAATTGGCAATAGGGTTTTCACAAACATTTTCTAACAACAAATAATAGTTATTTATAGGACATATATAGTTTTTAATCGAAACGAACAGAACAGAACAGCTGGTAGGTACACAATATTCATATTATATATTATTGTCTATACCTGCATTTTCGTAAATACCTATACGTCAAAATGTATGGAGAAATCGAATTTTTTTTAATTCAATATAATTCTTTTTCAGAATCTACTTAGTTTTTGATAAAGATTAACCCCCTGAAAGGGCCGGCTTGGAAACAAAATTACCCAGTTTACATTTTTAATAGGTAAGAATCTAAAATTGATACTAATTACTTAAAATATATAATAAATCGTCCATGGATGGGTGTCGTGTTGACAACGTACATAGCAAAGTATACCCACACTTAAGGGATAGAACGATCGAAGATCTACACGCGTAACCGATTCCAGATCATTAAACAATCTTTTGATATGAATTACAAACATAGGTATGGTTGGTGATCCCACCGAAATGTGGTAGATTATCTATGTAAGAGCGTAGACAAGACTCAACAATACGAAATTTATGGCAACCAATATGTTAGGTGGTATTGATAATTAATATTATTTACCCCAGTATCCGTAACATTCAGCGGATAGTAGCGGACAGTCAAGTGGTAAGGTGGCGTCCTTTCAGGTGCGAGTTTAATACTACAGGTCAATGAATACACTGTGAGAATATATTTAAATATGTACACTAGCGGAACCAATGTATTGTTTGGGCGCAAGGGTTGTTCGGACATTTGAATAAATTGCATCCTATTGCATGATATTATGTGTGCGAGGAGAGCGGCGCAGAAAGTGTATAACAAGGGTTCATGAAAACGTGATACACGTCGAAGTCCAAAAAAGGTGGAGTCGTTACATGAAACAGCGGTGAAATAGTATATATAGACATACAGACTATAGGCTGTATCCCGACAAATCGGATTAAGCAGAGTAATCGGTGCTGAACTGCAAGGACGTCGGTAAATTCAGCACAAAACTGACCACCACGTTTAGCAAAGATATATAAAGCAGCAAGTAAGTACGAAAACCCATCTGCTGCGTGACTGGGTGGAAGGTTCGTGGCAAGATGAGAGGTGGCTGTCCCGTCGCTCTTTAGCACGGCATCTTGTCCTCATCCTTTAGTCGCCTTTTACGGCATGCACGGGGAGAAATGCAGTGGGCTTATTATTTTACGAGAACGTTCCCATATCACCTGACCTATTTGGGGGGGGGGGGGGGGACGCTGGGTCACACGGGGGAGGGGGCTACGTGGCATGGGACGTTCCCTAAGTACCGACCCCACACGGTACTGTAGTGCAAATTATAAGTGTCAATTTTGACTTTTCATGATCACTTATTAATAAACGAAAACACGTGAAAAAGTAGACTTACGTAAATGAGTAGTTTCAGCATGTGGCGTTGGTGCTTCATTTCTGCTAAGCAGTGGCTCCAGCTGAGGTCTGAATCAGTGCTGCCTAACAGCACAGTCAGCGACACGTCCCCTTTGCCCGCGACATGTTCCCACCCGAGCTTCCGGCCACTCCTGACTATTCTGCTTACAGACACTTTGCCATCGTGACAAAGTAGTGCAGCTATAACACTTTACATTTGTTCGCAGCGGTGTAAAACTAAGTGCCTCCGTTCCTAAGGCTAGGAAGTTACACTTCTATTACTCCGCGTTCGAGTTCGCCTACTGGGGCCGATAGTGCGCTCGCGACTGACTGCTAGCTACACTGAGGGCGGGCCGCGGCGCGCGCGCTCTCGTCTCAGAAGGTCATTACGAAAAAATTGGAGCTGTTCGACCTGTTGTATGTAGCCGCCGCGCCGCCGCCGCCGCCTGCGTCGCTGCGCCGCGTCGCCGCGCCGTCACAGTGCCACTGCACTTGATTTCTTTCTTTGTGTGATGGACATAATTGAACGGGAGAAACTGAGGCTCTTCGTACATTTCTGGTGTATGTTCTGCATTTGAAAATACCATGAGAAAACTAGTACGATACAAATTTATAAACATTTCTATGTACAAGATTGACTAGAAGAAATTATATTCTACAATAACACTTCTACTACGTAAGAATTTAAAATAATTGAGAGTTTGGTCTGTAACTTTATTTCTAATCTAAGCGTTGTATTTATTCTGAAATACGTATGTACGTATATTTTTCGTGCACAGGAAATTTTTTTATTTTACATATATTTTGTGGTACCTATACGTACATAACCGTGACGGGTGACCGCTCGATCGTTGGGGGCTGAACGTGGTTCGGATTCCACGTAAAACTGTAGGCCTCTTCCCTTCTTACCTTATTAGGTGGCATGGTAGGGTTTAACACGCCCGGGTTGGTACCACCACCGCACTGAATGAAAGGTCGGTTGTATTGTAACGGCTGTGTCAATAGTTCGTGTTTTCCGTCAAGATCAGTGTAGCCGACACGACCGAAGGGAAGCACTGCCATGGCACCTAGTTCACCAAGGTGTTATAGGCTGACATCAAGGATGTAGTGGGTGATGTAGACAACCGTGGCAGTTTCCACAAAACAAAATTACGGTATATTTGTAATATATTTGCAAAGCAAGACTCAAGAAAACCCAGGAAGAACGTCGCGCGTTGAAGTCTACGAACGTGTACAGCGCAGCGAGCAATTAATACAAGACATCAATGCGCGCGCGCATTTCCAGCCACACATACATACAAAATACAATACTCATAATAAAGATCGTTGCTCTTATGTACGCATGTGTTGTGTTGAAATATTTCAGTTTTATGTCTTTTAGTAAATTATTAAATATCGCGCCAGAATAAAAATTCGTACTGTTCCAGATACTAGTATATACATACATTCTCGTCGCTATATGTTTTGTGTGGCGACGAGAGTTCTATTTACGTGTCTCGAATTATACTTAGATCGAATGCTATATATTCAGTTTAGCCATTGTAATCCATTTCTTTACGTAAACAGTGACATATTTTTTATCATTGTAGATGAGAATAAAATAAAAAAATAATTAAAATATTTTTTTATTTTTCAAAGTGCACTGAAATAAATAAAAAAAAAGTATACTCGCATCACATAGTTTATAAAATCATTTCTAAATTTTAATATCAATACCTTAACAAAAATACATTAAATTTCTATCTATCATTGAGACTAGAATATCGTTAGTAACCGTAGTAAGGGTCATACTGTGCGGGCGGGGGCAGGGGCGGGGGCGGCTGGTAGTGTTGCTCGTGTTCATCTTCAGAGTCGGCTCCCTGAAAGCAAATATTTATTCAAGCATCACTTATCTCTTTTTCGGAGTCCTAGAAAATAGTTAATTTTTTTCAGTTCCAATTTTTCAGCTTATAAGTATTTTAACGATTGCTTTATTTAGTTTTTATCACCCGACTACGTCGAAGCCAAAAGGGTATTGCGTTTGGTCTGTCCGTATGTATGTATGTATTGATGTTCACTAATTCTAATGTGGAGCTCTATCAAAATCTATATGACGGCCGCCAGGCACCATGTTGCCGAACTTAAAATTAATTTTTCTCCAAACCCCTTCGAGTGAGGTATCGTTATAATTGTAATATCGCTTATTGAGAAAATATCAGTCTAGTGGACAACGACGCGGAGGCGCGCTAGGAGCGCGGGTGCGATCACGTGATCATTCGCTATGCGTGCAGTGAGGACATGGCTAGGGAACCCTCTCTGTGTGAACAACGTTCACAATTATTTATCTGTCGTGTAGGGAACCTCATCGCATGTGCGATATCCTTTTGGCACTAGGCGGTATAAAAGCAAAAATCACCAAAAGGCTTAAAATGTATTTCATAATCAATACTAATAATAGTAAGGGATGGTCATGGAGAAAGTTACTTTGTTTTATGAGATATTGCCTTTGTAGACTCTATGTATGATACTAAAACCAAATTGACGATTTTTCGGAATCTTTTGTGTATGTATGTATGTTCCTCCATAATTCTTATACCGATCATCCGAATTGGACGAAACTTAGTACCAGCATATATAACTATACGTGACACATGATAGGCTATAAAATTTATAAAATTTAGTTCCGGTTATGCTAAGATATGGCTCTCATACAAACCGAATCGTTCCGCACGCCGAAATAAAAGCACGGTAGCGGGCTTATTTACTTTCTTCTTATAAATTTAAATACGAATTTCACGCGAGCGAAGCCGCAGGCAAAAGCTATATATATATATACATATATATATATATATATTTTTACTGCTGGGTGGGTAGCTATTAACTTAATAGGAGATTTTTTTAATACTTAATTCAATACAGAATTTAATATACTCGTACTAATGATTTTGTTTTTATTGCTTCCGAACTGGGTGACTCTGCCCGAGGTCGAAGCGTCAGGGGCAGCCAATTTCACCGCCGAGGAGGTGGCGTGCCAGTCCGGCTTGGAGGTGGACTAATGTCGCTGTGGAAAGGCTATTAACCCGAGATTTGAAGATCCGTGGAAATAAAAATTAAAACATAAGTACGAACCCAAGGGGCCACAAGTTTGACGGGTTTCTTCACGTGGTTGATTTTTTTCGGATGCAACAGTTTCTCCAGCTTCTCGTGCAGAAGCGCTTCTTGCTTCTTCTTGTCCGCTTCTATTTTCTCTTTCAGAGCCTTTTCAAACATCTTCAGCTGTTCGATCTTGGTATTCAGCATCCAGAGACCATCCTTCGCGGCGTCGACCTCGTGGAGAGGCTGGTACTCCGAATGATCGTCGTGATCATGTTCAGAGATGGCGAAAGTCCTGAATGATTGCTGTGCGTGTTCGTCTATGTCTTCGTGAGCTTCTGGATGTATGAACTTAGCTGACCCTGGAAAATAAGTTGATTATAAATTATAATAGGTGGTAGGCTCAAATTGTAGCTGACTGGGTTGGTACCACCGTACTGGATGTAAGATGGCCGCATAGCAACCTCGGTTGTGTTCTCCTCTAGTCCAATATAGCCAACAATCCAGGGAAGTCTCCGTTATGGCACCTACATTCTCGGAGGTGATATTGGCTAGTCAGAGGATGTGCTTTGGCCCCTCTGACTCAGCCAGCAATACCGGATTACATAAAAAAAAATAATAATGCTGATATTAAGTGGATTGTACCATCAACAATAATTATATTGCATTGTATTTTTGCTTTATACGGAGCGGGCGAATTGTAGAAAGAAATTCCTTTCTATTAACGTTGAACGCAATATATGTTTGCAATTCATTGCAAATTTACTGGGTTTTTCGTGATGTTTTTCTTCAACGAAGTGCATGTGACCGTTGCCGAGTGCCCGTGACGCTGCGTCCGACTTATTGCGCCATGCTTGTTCGTGTCGGAGCTAGGTTTTACATACATCTTAAAAGTAGAAACATTAAGGAATGCGTGCAACTGAATGCACTAGGAATATGGAATTCTTCTTATGGGCTTGTTTTTTTGTTTGTTTTTTAAATGATGAAACCATGATATGATTATAAAATGCAATCACCTTTTCATAAAATTAGGTTAAATAATATGAATTTCTCACCGAGACAGACGTTAATCAACAGGAATAAGTAGCAATAGTTCAATTCCATAGTTGAATTAAAATGATTTATTTATTACTTTGCTGAAATAATTCTAAATTCGGACAGCACGCGCGCACGTCGCGACGAACGATGTTCGCTGAACCGTTTGACATGAACATGCGAGTCTGCACGCTGCTGATTCGCTAACTTGTTTTAAACTACCCGCGAATGTGCGTGCTATGTCTTGCTACATATGTATTTATACATCTGTAATTGAGTCTTGTTAACAAATCGAATTATTTTTCGTTATTGCCATATAACATCACTGATTAATTTTGAGCGTCAAGTGTGATACAAATTATATTATCTATGTTACATACAAATGTTTATTGAATAGATTTATTGTTATTTTATTCAGCAATCATTTACATAATATGTAGATGTGTAGGTCTTACTCAGAAAGTAAATTAATTACATTGTAATAAACAGTAATAAACCAATACATATTGGAATGTCAGTTTTATATTTTCTGTTGACTGTCATGTGACGCAACTAAATTACTAGATAGCTCGGATTGTGCGGCCTCTACTGACTCTTGTTAAAAATACCTTAATTGATTGAGAAATAAATGCCTAACAATTATTAAATTAAAATTATTAACTACTGGCTTAAAAATATAATTAAAATACAATAAGGTAAACTTACTAGGTATAGTATAAGCTACTGAACACAATTTGATATGTTGTCTATCACATTACCATAATAATTTAGAAAGAGAGGATAATCATTTTATGAATCGTTTCGGTAGTTCATTAATATTCATACATGTTTATTAATATTATTTTTAGCTATAGTCAAGCCAACGAAGTTGAACACTGGAGGGGAGCGGGCTAAATTTACGAGTAGAGGTATCTCTATCAATGTTACCAATACATTAGTAAGACTGAAACGAATACATTCTTCGCTGGCACGTTCGGCTTATTTCTACGATTGTCGGGTCAAACTTTAGTCTATAGCCTTTATCTTATTTCCGTAATGGAGTCGCAACAATAATTGCTTTATTTTTTTTTCAATGTTAAATGTCGGCCATATTTTAGTAATATGATAATTGTACCTTATCCAGCGCACACTATAATTTAAATAAGTTCAGTATGCCTTTAATTTTAAAAGTAAACATTATTAAGTAATGTGTGGTTTCCCGAGGTAAGCTACTAGTAACGACATTAAACATTTAATTATTATCGAAATTATAAAGGTATGTAGGTATCTACTCTTTAACAAGGTGTCCGGTATTTATGGGCGTGTACTTTTATGATATCATCTAACTAAAGAGATAAAGGTGATTCACAAGCCCTTCGCTTAACTTAGACCGCACAAAATATGTCATTGGGGCATACGGAATAAACGTGTTAGGTATTAAGAATAATAGTTTTGAAAAATTATCACAATTTATAGATTTAAAAATATTATGATCCCATTATAAATAAATACGAGTAGGTACTTATACCTAATTACACATTTCACTCATCTTTAAATGAGATATACATAGTTACTGTAGTATGCCCATATATAAATTGACCAGATATTAAAGTTATAGCGATTACTTTTCCACTGTTTTCATGAGATTTCTATCACCATTTAAGTATGTACATACATATACATACAGTAATCACACTCAAGTTTATTACACATTAGAAATTATTAGAAATATTGAAACTCTTCAATCGATGAACTTCTTCACATAGAAAAAGAAACTTAAAAACATTTAATTTTCAGAAATAGAGGTAGCTGTCCGGGTGATATGAGAACAGAGGGCGGTTTGAAGAAAGAAGAAGAAGAAATAATAGAAGAGCAGAGATAAGAAGATAGTTAGTGTTTTTCGTCCAGTTCAGTGTAGCCGGCATGAAATGAAGGGAAGCACTGACATGGCACCTAGTTCACCCGGTGTTATGGGCTGACATCACGGATGCTGTAGGTGACTTAGCCAACCGTGTCAGTTTCCATAAAAAAAAATATATATATTCTATAAGAGTTCAGTATAGGTCGTGGAGGTATCTGTGCGGACGTCACAATCCCGTGCGGTGCTTGTACAGCTCGTCGTCGATGTCGTAGGTCGGCGGGTCAGCGTAGCCGGAGTCGTCGTACCGCAGGGACCTGGTGTGACACACATTTTTCTTTAAGCTTGCATTAGATTAGAACACAAAACAATGTAAATAAACTAAGCAAATTTTGGGGTGTACGTACAACGGTAAACCCCTGTCATAAGCGCGAAGTAAGGCTTTTACGGACTTTTAAATTAAAACAGCAGATGTTAGGGAACCTGGGTGCTGCTATATTGCGAAAATAAAAAAAAACATTTCTTTGTTCAAAATCTATTCATCATTATTAGATAAGAGCGTGAAAATGCGATATCAAATATCAAATCCACTTCACCTCGTTGTGCAGGAATAGTAGTCCACTGCGATACCTGTAGGAGTGCGCGTGCGGCAGCGGGACGGAGACGGCGGCAGCGAGCGTGATGCGGCGTGGAGGAGCGTCGGGTCGTCGTAGCGACGCGACACAATCGTGAAGTCGTGGTGCAGAAAGAGTACTCCACGTGATACTCCACTGCGTTACCTGTCGGGAGTGCGCGTGCGGTAGCGGAAGGCGGGTAGCGGGAGGAGGCGCGGAGGAGCGCTAGGTCCTCTTCGCGACGCGACACGATCGTGAAGTCTTGGTACAGGAAGAATACTCGACTGCGTTACCTGTCGGGAGTGCGCGTGCGGCAGCGGGATGGAGGCAGTGGCGAGCGGGATACAGCGCGGAGGAGCGCCGGGTCCTCGTAGCGACGCGACACGATCGTGAAGTCGTGGTACAGGAAGAGCACTCGACTGCGTTACCTGTCGGGAGTGCGCGTGCGGCAGCGGTACGGAGGTGGCGGGCAGTGGGAGGAGGCGCGGAGGAGCGCCGGGTCCTCTTAGCGACGCGACACGATCGTGAAGTCGTGGTACAGGTAGAGTACTCGACTGCGTTACCTGTCGGGAGTGCGCGTGCGGCAGCGAGACGGAGGCGGCGGCGAGCGGGATGCGGCGCGGAGGAGCGCCGGGTCCTCGTAGCGACGCGACACGATCGTGAAGTCGTGGTGAGCATCGATCAACTTCTGCAGACGCGATATCATCTCGAAGTCCGACACCGCTGACGGTATCAGGATGCCGAGAAGTTTCGCTATCGAATTCCTGAAAATAAATATGTAAAGATTGTTTTAGTTGGCTTTATTTATCAAATAAAACACTTACATGTTTCATGCGTGAGATGTGTATTTATATTTTTCAAATCGCTTTTACGAATGCTGTCAAACCGCAGCCATGGCAACCATTACTTTTTTAAATGATATATTTCCACATGCCCCTCTTAAAGAAAACCCCCTTAATACAATAAAAAGTAAATTAACATTATTGTTAAACAAAATAACGAACTAATTATATATAAGCCACAATTTGACTAGTGATAGTTGAGCCTATCAGGAATTCGCCTATCACGCCCTGATCTCCTGACATTGGGTACGTCTGAAGGATTTGTATTTACATAATGGTTCGAATTCCCATTAACACCTGGTACATGTTCAGTTGTATTTCTAAATATGTCTGGTACAGGTACATTTTCATTCTTATCATAATTCCAATTTCTTTTCTTTATATGGATTATATTTCGTCTAAAATACTTATTTTGTCTTGTTCTTAAGAGGTATGACCTAGGTGTTTGGAGTATTTTAATAATAACAGCTGGCTCCCACAAAGACGTTACAGTGTTTTGTAACCAAACCCTTTCCCCCTCACTGTATTCATGTTCCTTACTCTTTGCTTGTTGATCATAATAATATTTTTGTTTCGACTGATTATTTGTCATTAATTTGTGAACATGACTGTCATTAATCGTGTTATGCTTTAATTCCTCAGACTTAATTGGTAATTTGGTGCGGAGTTTCCTATTCATCAGCAGCTGTGCCGGAGAGTATGGCAATTTCGCTACAGGAGCATTTCTGTAATTTAATAAATACAATTCCATACCCTGATTGCATTCATAACTTTTTTTTAACATATTTTTTGCTATTCCGACATATTTTTCAACAAGACCATTTGATTGTGAATGATATGGGCTGGAGGTTTGAATTTCGAAATTCCAGTCTTTTGCGAAAGAACCCATTTCAAAACTGTGAAATGGCATGTTGTCTGCAATCGCGATTCTAGGTATGCCATATTTGCTGAAAATATCCTTTAGCTTAGCTATTACTTCGGTACTTGTTTTATTACGTAGACGAGGCATTTCAAACCAGCGTGAATAGTAATCAACGACAATCAGGTAGTCAACTCCTGCATGAGTTCCTATGTCCATACCTATTTTATAGAAGGGTATGTCGGGAATGTCATGACTGATAAGTGAATCTTTTTTGTTTGATCGCGAATATTTAGCACATATGCAACAACTTGTAATTAAAGAGTATATGTCTGACATGACTCCAGGCCAGTAAAAATTTTCTTTGGCAATCAATTTGCTTTTTTCCAGTCCTAAATGGGTTTCGTGTAAGAGATTTAAAATTAGCTTACGCATGCTTACTGGTATAACTAACCGGTTCTCATAATAAACCAATTCTTTTTCTACAGTTATATTCTGTTTAAATTTGAGAAAGTGTGCTAATTCACCTAGGGCCTCTGCTTTATTTGGCCATCCATTCCGATAATATTCTAGTACTTTACTTAGACAAGCATCTTCTTTTGTTTCCTTTTGAAACTGTTTACATTTTTCATCGGTAATGCTCAATGAACCGTCTGTAATCGTGTGAACTATATCCCGCATACTATTGTCCTCCGTGACATCTGTATGTACAATATTTCTACTGAGTAGGTCGGCAATATACATCTTTGGTCCGGGTAAGTAATGTAAGTTTATGTCATAACAAACTAATTTCATTTTGAGGCGTCGAAGTCTATTATTTTTTACTTTATCAATTGGCTTCTTTATTACAGTTAGCAGTGGTTGGTGATCTGTATAAACTTGTATTCGGTTTCCATAGATTAGGTTATGGAACTTTTCGCAAGCAAATGTGATACTCAATAATTCTTTTTCGATTTGGGCATAATTACATTCGGTCTGCGTTAAAGATCTAGACGCATAACAGACAGGCTTACCCGACTGTAGCATACAACATCCAAGTGCATACTGAGATGCATCACATTGCAATTCTATTTCTTTTTGTTGGTCAAAAAGTGTCAATGTAGCGTTGTCACATATTATCATTTTTATTTTTTCTAGCAAGTCCGTATGTACTTGAGTCCACATCCACTCTACATTGTTTTTTAATAATTCCCTAAAGGGGTAAATCATTTCAGAAAGATTCGGTAAAAATGGCCTTAAAAAATTAATGTATCCTAAAACTTGCTGAAGTTCTTTTTTGTTGTTTGGTGGCTTAAGGTCTTTGATAGCTTGAACGCGGTCCGCATCAGGTTTTACACCTTCCTTACTGAAAATTAGACCGAAGTATTTTACGTGAGTCTCAAAATATTGAACTTTTTCTGAATTGAATTTTACGTTATATATTCTCGCTCTTTCTAACACCTTGGACACGATTACATGCAATTCTTCTTTGGAATCTGCATGTAATAGTAAATCATCAAAATATACAAAGACACCGGCAATATCACCGAAGTATTTAAAGGTTAGTTTCTGGAAGATTTCTGGCAAAGAACACAGACCAAATGGAGCTCGTAGGTATTTGAAGCACCCAAATGGAGTGCTAAATGTACACAATCGTGTCGACTTAGGGTCCAATTTGATTTGGTGAAACCCATCTTTGAGGTCAAAGACACAAAAATATTTTTTGCCTGCTAGACCTGCAGTGATATCTTCTAAATTTGGAATTGAGTAGTATTCCCTAAGAATGTATTTGTTTAATTCGCACGGGTCTATGCATACCCGAATTGTTTTATTTGGTTTCTCAACCACAACTATGTTGTTTACCCACTCCGATGGTTCCGTCACAGGTTCAATAATTCCCTTTTCCTGTAGTTCTATTAGCTTGCTTTGTAGTCTGTCTTTTAATTTTAAAGGAACTCTTCTCGGCGGACTCGCTTTGGGAATTGCATTGGGTTTTAATTTAATCTCGTACTGGTCCGGAAAACAACCTAAACCTGAAAATATGTCAGAATTTTGACTGATTAATTGATCTTTTGTGGAGTATACGTTTACTTCATCTATGCGTTGAATAAGTTTAAGCTTTATGCATGTGGCCAGTCCCAATATGGGAGTACAATTCAAATCAACGACTAGAAATCTTATGTTGTCCGTACATTGGTTGTTGGCCTCCACTGATAGATCGATGTACCCTATAGGTTCAATTACACTTCCTCCAAATCCCTGAAGGCGACTATCACATTTTTTTACATTAATTGTATTGTTTTTATTTAAATATTTTTTTGGTAATACATTAACTTCAGCACCACTGTCAATCTTAAAATTTACATAGTCCCCTGCGATTTTAATACGTTTATACCAACATCTTACCTCGTTTACATTTACTGAAGCTATTTTAAAAACGGTCTGGTTGTTGTCGTTATTGCTGGAAAAATCTGCATCGCTTCGACTTGCCAGGTCCTCTTTCACTTCTTTCACTTTCTTGAACCGACAGACGCTTGAGAAGTGATTTTTCTTTTTGCACACGAAGCATTCAGCGCCGTCAGCCGGACACCTGGACCCGTGTCTGTGATTGCCTCCACATCGATAGCATGTTCTGTTCCCAGTGACATTCTTCTTTGAAGTGACGGCCTCGACATCTTGAGCTTGTGTCAACATTTTCGTATTCTTCTCTGCCAGCTGTACTGATCTGCAGTAACTGATTGTTTCTTTCAAATTCAGTTTATCATTACGTAGTAGTTTTTCTTGCAGTGAAATGTTGTGTACGCCGATAGTAATTTGTGACTTAATAAGCCTGTCTTCTAGTAATCCGAAGTTGCAGCATTTTGCTTTCTTTTTTAGATCTGCGTAGAATATTTCAAAAGGTTCGTTGGTGCCCTGTTTCCGTGTGAAGAACTTGAAGAACTCCACCGCCTCATTTCTTTCTGGAAGGCAATGTTGCCTCAAGGTTCCCAAGATGCTGTCTACGGTCTCCTCCTCGTCGGTTTCCTGGTTTTTAATTGACTCGTAGAGTTTTAACGCCTCTGTGCCCAACAAATTCTTTAGGCGTGCTACTTGCACAGGAACAGATTTCTTTGTACTTTCTGTAGCAATAAAGTATATTTTAATGCTGCTTTCAAAATCTTTGTAATTTTCTGCGACGTTACCTTCCAGTAGTAAACACGCAGGCTTGTGAAACAACTCCATGCTTTAGTAAATTGTAGTTCCGACCGTGTTGATGTTTAACGTGTCTGATGACGACGTGATGATGAGCCAACGACTCTCAGAGCGGCTGCGCCATGTTTTAGTTGGCTTTATTTATCAAATAAAACACTTACATGTTTCATGCGTGAGATGTGTATTTATATTTTTCAAATCGCTTTTACGAATGCTGTCAAACCGCAGCCATGGCAACCATTACTTTTTTAAATGATATATTTCCACAAAGATAAAGATGTTTATTTGTATAAATGTTTTTACATTATACATGTTTAGTATAAACCCCTGCCCTCTGCACTAGCGTGAGCTGTCTTGCAGGGGGAATGTAGCTGTCAACAGATTAAAGAAAACATAATAATAATATAGAAATACATTTAGAAAATGAAATTTTCAAGTTTTTTTCATTTAACTTTCTCAGCCATACCTGTGTATCCTAAGTATTCAGTCTTATAAATCTACTTTCCACAATCACTACACCATTATGTTCAATAGTTCATTTGATTTTTTAAATACATCAAACGCATGCATGCAACTGTAATCATTAATTTATCTGAGTGTTTTTTTTTTACTTGACCAACTACGGATAAGAAGAGAGTCTCAATTGCAAAATGGATATGAAATGAAGAACACTGAAAAAAAAAGCCTCAGGTGCACTCCGGGAGTGTCGGCAGAAGTGAAAACAACACCGTAACATTGCGAAACAAAATTTAAGATCTTAAGGTTTTAATTAAGGTTCCGTCGATGTCCGAGGGAATAAATTTGATCTTAAAAAAAAAAATAGTTTTAAGTTTATTTATAAAAAAAAAAAAAATATAAATTAAAATATATATATATATATATATATATAAAAAAATTAATGAAAAAAAAAATTAAAAAAAAATTTAAAAAATATTTATAAAAAAAAAAAATATTAATGTTAAATTTAGTAGAACGGACAGACATGCATTTGTTACGGAACCCTACATTCATTTTGCAGAACTTAGTAGAATGGACAGACATAAACGTGTTACGGAACCCTACTTTTATTATAAAATAACCATCGGAGGACCTTGGTTGAAAATTGTAAAATTTAGTACAACAGACATGCATTTGTCACGGAACCCTTCATTCATTTTGCAGAACTTAGTAGAATGGACAGACATAAACGTGTTACCGAACCCTACTTAACAGTTGCACTCCGGGAGTGCCGGCAGATCCCGTGCCACTCTAACTTAACCCTTAATGCAATGACTTAAGGTTTCATTTTAAAAATGACGCTGACGCGACACCGCGACGGTGTCGCGAGTTATACATTTTTCCCCCATACAAAAATTGCCCAGCGCCGCTAAAGAAGTTTTCACTTAAAAAATTATACCTAGTGGTAGTCTACTAGTCACATAGAACAATTTCATGGAATTAATGGAAGACATTGTGAAACTTTCTTATTCTTCCACCTAGATGTCTCACACAAGTTATGTATACCTAACCTACAGATGAAAGGCTAACCTAAAGCTCTGCAGCTGTGCTTCTCTCCTGCTAGCTTCCGCCAGTGTCTCCTTCGTCCTCGCCAGCTCCTCCCTCAGCCCCAGTATCTGGTGTTCCGTGATGTTCCTCTCCTGCTCCACCGTCTCGCCGGTGGAGCGGACTTGGTCTTTCAACACGTTCACCTTGCGGTTGTAACGGGTTCGAAGAAGTTCTGCTTCAGTGAGCCTCTTTTGAAGCTCTTCTATCTTGCGGGCTCGCTCCAGGGCTGTTATCTGCGACGTAGACAGCACATTTCTAGAATCTGGCAAGCGAAGTTATATAACGTGGTAGGTAGACATTTTATATTGGTATTATTTTCCAAATTGTAGAAATGTCCATAAATAGCGGTCACAGACAGCTTGCTTACTACTACTGCCGCCCATTTTCGTGGGGGCTTTGCTAAAAGTCCCGACCGTTGACACCAATTTTACGTATATACGCACAGGGATATTCCATGGTGCGTGGAAGCGATAAACATATTTTCCAATTGTGACACTAACTTAACGCAAAAAGTACGAATTTTGCGACATTGACGTGGGCCTATTGAAAGAATCTTGAAGAAATATTATCGTTACAGAGTAGGTACATACTTTACAGATTGTATGCTGATCTGGACCTACCTTATGAGAAGATATAAATTCAGGAATTTGTGCTACCGCGTATCATAAAGTAGCAACGAGCTGCAATCCGCCTCCTTCGACTGAGTAAGTCTCGAGAAGAATAACTGGATCACTGTTCCATTCGTGATTTATAATTCAATCTCTGCATAACCGGTCCCCCCGGGTTCGCACTGACCATCGATGTGCGTAAATTATGTGCGGCATTTGCGGAAGAGTACGGCGCTCAGTTTTTGCAAAACCTTCGAGGGTTATAAGTACCCATAATCGGGCTTAATTTGACACAAATTTATGGATATTGCGTTATTAATATTAACAAATATGTATATGAATACTTACAGCTAACAGTCTACATACTAAATACACAGAAATATTAAATAAGGAGACAATTACATTTTCAATAGATTTATAGCAGTTAATATCAAGTTAGTTTCAGTTTATGAGTTTCAGAGAAAAGTAAATTATACCACCATATGTGAGGCTTGACCGTAAGAAGCGCCACCCGTTCCTGTTGAGAACGTTGTTTACACCGTAAAGTGAAATAGCGGCGCCGCCACGCCATATTTATAATATTGTATAAACAGACATAGTTTTAGTGACGTCAATCACCGCTGCATAACGACCGCCATGTAGCGGCACTGAAGCTCTCCTAGGGAACTTGTGTCTTCTACAACTCTTATACAAAAGAAATAATAGCGATTGTCATAGCCACCTTGTAATCGGCGGCGTCGGCCAGCTGACTGTTCTGGTCCCGGATCTGCGAGCGGGCCTCGCTCAGCTGTATGGTCAGCTTGTCAACCTGCTTGTTCAGCTTCCTGACCTTCACCTGCGCCTCGTCCCTCTCCGCCTGCACGATCGCGCGCACCTTTGACCCCTCTTCCTGGAGGCTCAACTTCCGACGTAGTAGATCCAAATGCAAGTCCTTGCGTTGAATTTGCTCTCTTAATATTCGTATTCGTCTCTGCAGCTGGTACACTACGGCTGTCTAATATTAAATTAGTTTTAGTAAACAGTTCATAATGACCTATATTTTATGATTACATTTTGTAACCTCAACGACTGAGTTTGGATGAAGTTGCTGGTGCGAAATTTGATGCAGAAATAGATTGTAAAAAAACCACAGTGAAATACGAGTAACATGCGCATTACATTGCCTTGTAAAGTATGATAATGAAAATATTTAACTTATTGTGAATTAATGCAGTAGAGCTAATATAAGTGGTTAAGTAGACGCGGCGAGGTGTCACAAGCTTCATGATTTTGACAAATTGCATGGACTTTGTTGTGATTGAAAAGCGCAGGATATTAGAACATCTCATTGACATAAAGAGTCTTGAACTGAAGGTATGCCAACATAATTTTATTTATGTTCTGGTAACACGGTAAGGTAAGCGGTAGTTTCGCTGCTAACTTCGGGCGGCACGATTGCGGACTCTTCTCTGGCAACGTCCACGTTGAAAGATGTTGAAAGTGCGTGTAAAGGCTAATTACATTGTATTATTCTTGAAATCTTTTGTTTAGGAATTGCAAACGACAGCTACAAGTTCAAATCAAACAAAGAAATAAATTTAAATCAAGAGCAAAACCTTATTGCTTGCTTGCTAAACAAAAAATGGTCCCTCGAACCGGATATGAAGTTACCTATGGATAGAATTATAAAATTATCGTTAGCCTTTACACGCACTTTCAACACCTTTCAACATGGACGTTGCCGGAGAAGAGGCCGCCATCGTGCCACCCGAAGTTGGCAACGAAACCACCGTTCACCTTACTTAAGTGTATGTGTGTAACAAGAACATAACTTTAATTATGTTGGTTCTCAACAGAGGGAGATTTTACATTTTGGGGTGGTTCCTTTACAATAAAGATCTAATTCATGTTACTTATGAAAATAGGTGATAAAGTGGCAATCTTAACTACATAGAATAAATTATTAATATAACATAATATCTTAAGATACACTATGAGTATAACGACTTAGAGTAGTTGATTAAAGCTAAACTAGTCAATAAAGATGCATTAGAGCTTTCATATATCTAAACGACTGGCAATAATTACTGTATCAACTTCATGCTTTACCGTTTACGCAATATTCATGTAAATGCAAATCAAGTTCGTGAAGCGGCTGCTGGAATTTAAAGTAATAATAATATGCACGCTACAAAATTAGAACAACTTGTGCTGCAGTCGCGTCGAAATTTTTCGACTAAAAACTGCGTGTTCATTTCATATGTCGATGTCAAATATGTCAGTAAAATTGTTCGCAAGCTTACTTCCTTCAGAATTGGTAAATCATGGAACGATCTTTCCCTCCGCAGTATAGGCAGACTACCGTAATATCCATAATAAAGGAGCTACACGAGAAACACACATATATTAAGGACCGTAATGAAATGCATTAACATTATGTACACGGTTATTAAGTGTCCACGTAAATATATATCTCGCAGTACCTTGTCGACGATTTTATCGCTCTCCAGGCGAGCTAATTGTTCCGCTCGGTGAATTATCGACTCCGTGTGGAGATCTAGCCCTATTTCTTGAGTCAGCTCATCCATATTTAACGTTCGACTGAGGCGCTCCATGAATGCTACAAACTGCAACAATGCGTCACTTTTATAACACATTAATAATAAAATACATTTCCACAGTAAATACCACGCGACGCGACTCACGTTCGCTTTATCCCTGCGCAGGCTTTCTCTCGATATGTCCAAGGCGTTCAGCTCAGATTCCAGCTTGTGTACTTTGCTTTCGAGAATGTTCCTCTCGTCCTCCAGCACACGCAGTCTAGTAGACGCCTGCTCAGCAGCTGCACCTGTTCGATGCAGCTGCTGAGATTCCAAACTCAGCTTATCCCGTAAGGCTTCGATTTGCTGAAATGTAAGTAATGACTAAATGATAAGTACCATTCACAAACCGCTCGTAATTCAAGAAGTATCTAATCACATTACACCCACCGCGCTCTTGTCCTTGTTGTCGCTCAGAATTTCACGTATTCGATCCTTGATCGTGCTCTCGTGTGCCTCAATAAATCTCGTCGGCAGGCTCAGTAATATAGCGAGAGATTCCAATGTGTTGCGGAACTCTATTTGTAGCCTCTGATATTTGTCCTCCCTATGTTTAAGATCCTCTAGAACAAACAAAATGTATGCATTAATTACTAGGTCTGCAATAGGTCATGGCCGATAGTAAAACATTAATAATCGTAAAGGTAGGTACTTACCTTTCAGTTGTAATATAATGGACTCGTTCTGGTTAACATTGTCCGTGACAACGGTCAGGTTCTTGGAGCAATGACAAAGCTTATCTCTAGCTTCGTGAAGTTCTCGCTCGAGCACTCTGCTCTGAACGTTTAAGGACTCCTTGTCCTGTCGCAATCTCTCGATCTCCAAATTTTGCGACGAAACCTGACGCTGGAGTATATCCTTGTCGCTGTTGACTCTTTCCAGTGCGTCTCGGCAGCTTCTCAGCTCTTGCTCGATGGTGGATAGGCTCTCGGTCGTGTTGAGACACTTGTTTCTTAGACGCGTCGTCTCCTGCACCAGTTCTGCCGCCTTGATGATGAGGCTCTCGGGGGAATGCGAGTGTGAGCTGTCGCAAAAGTCGGTGCCGAGCGCTGCCGACAGGCGGCGTACGAGATCTTGGAACTGGCAGCGAGCGTTCTCCTTCTGCTGCTCCTCATTGCTGCATTCTATCTCGAGAGTGCGGAGTTTCTTCTCCAAGTCCTTGCACTTTTCCTCATAGTATCGGTTGTCTCGCTGTACGGTCTGCAGGGCGATATCGCTGCGACCCTGCGCCGCGTACAGGCTGCGATGTGCCTCCTCCAGGTCCGCGATCTTTTTCTTGAACGACGAGATGATGGCATTCTGACGAGCGTTTTGCTCCCGCAAGTGGTCGATCTCCACCTGCTGCTCTAGTATACGTTGGTCTCGAGATAACATTTGATTTTTCAGCTCGTTCGTCTGTTCGAAAGCAAAACGTTCAAGATAATATTTAATATTCACCGAAGTTATTAAATACATTATTTAGAATTATGCCTGTAAAGTGACCACTTACCTCCGATGTTAACTTATCTCTTTTGTACTGTAGGCCAGCTAGTTCACTGCGCAAAGTGGTGACCACATCATTGCCGAGATCCGCATCCATCTGTGGAAGATCCAGTTTATTTATTGTAAACGCATAACGAGGTGCGGTGTAGTGCGCACGGAGGCTTTCCTCGGTCGCGGCTGATCGAGCGAACAATGCGCTATTAAATTGAGCTGGCATTCAGTTTTATAAGCGCCAAAACGGCCGATTGGCATATGCAAGGCAGAAATCATTAATCTCACATCGTGGCGTGTGAGTATTGAAATAAATGAGGAGTATATACATTTATCGTAAATTAACAAAATTTGCAAAAACTTACACACGACAATGGAACACATGATGAACTGTTTTATTGTATTATTTTTAGTCTATTTTATAACTGAAATATTGAAAATGGTTAATACGGAGAAGTTGACTAAGGGACAGCTAGTTTCAGAGTGGGAGGCGTAGCGTGCAGAGCACCCGCTTCAGCGTGCGTAGTCACGATATCTTCCTTGTGGGTGCCTACTCGGTACCACATCTATAATACGTACTAGTATGTATACGTACGTCTTCAATTCTGTGCTTACGAGGGCGCCCTGTCTTACCCCTACATTGTTACATGGGTATGTAACCTGAATCGCAGAATATAAATCACGTGACTGGTACATGTCTTTGTGCATTTCCGACGCTCGTTACGTTTAGGTAACGAATTGGAATCGCATAGCTTATGCACAGAATTTATCAGACAGTGTTGCGTGTCGTCGGATGTGCGGTAGTGTTGGTGGTGAGGGGATACCGTGCTTGGTACGAAGAAGGCGAGCTTACCATGGTTACTCGGTTCAGGCCAATAATAAAAGGCCGGAAATTTAATATTTTCCTCAAAGAGGTTGCTCAACAGTTGCGTAATTACCTAGAGGCAACTGAAAGGGTGCTTTTCGATTTGACCCAGTTGTACGCTCATTGTATCCGCAAACTTCCTGTTTGGGATTAACTCGTCGACACCGACTTACGTATCTAATTACTTAGGTACCTGTGTACTTCAGACTTCAGGGATAGTCATTTCCAGTCATTTAATTTTATATGTTTTTATCTCACATACCGGTGATACTAAGCAAGTATTTGCGAGTATTAGTTTTTTTTATTGTTTGAAATACACGGCATGGGGAGCAGGTAACCTGAAGCCACAACTCTAGGTTTCGTATAATTATTGGTAAAATAAAATAATTGTTTTTCGGTTTTGTATGTGTAAAAAATTATAATAAATATTTCAGAAATATTCCTGTAGCATATCTAATATCTATTCATTTATAGAACACAATCTAATAGAGCGTTCCTCACCCAAAACATGAACTTGGCCCTTCAGCGGGGGAACGTTGCGCTGCTTTGGTCCTTGATTGCCGTCACAGTCCCTATGGAAGAGCTTTTCATTTTGATTTAGTTATTAGTTTGCTTTTACTCTGTTGTTTTTTCTTTCTTCATGTTTTTAATAATATATATTATTGTATAACGCTACGTCATCGGCGGCCTAAACTGTGAGCAAAAAGGTAAAACCCTAAACACGCGAAGCGAAGCCGCGGGCAAAAGCTCAAGGCAAAAGCTTAAGCATTATACAGTTTGACATATCGTATAGAGTTCTGTAGAGAATATAATTAAATTAAGGAAGCAACCATTTCGGCGGGGAAGGACTAAATGGTTTAAGAGCTACATACGTTGTCATAAAACCAATCAATTTGCCATCGAGAGTGTATAGATCACATGGTACAAATAAGTACTACGTGTATGTATACTCGTTTTGGAATAGGTTCTTGATAAATCCATGTGGATGGATTGATTTATCACGTGGTATGTGGAGTATGTACATGGAGTATATTGTGGATACCACAGGTGGATACTATACTAAAATTATTTCTTCCACTTTCGGTAAGTATGCGAAACGGTGTTCACGCTGATATATCGATGCAAAACTAACCAAACTCATTAGCGCAAATCACATGAGTCGAACTCGCGCACCGAGGGTTCCGTATCGCCATGTCATGATTAGCGCCACTCACGCCGTCTATGGCATGACAATTAACTAATATGAAATGCTTCATATTAGTTAATTGTCATGATTAGTTAAAATGCTTCATACTATATTCGGAAGATGGCGCGCGTGCATACACTTTTTGGTTTCTTCTACGGGAACCCCCATTCATTTTTTACTTTTTCTTATTTGTTGTTATATCGGCCATAATAACATATTCTGTGAAAACAACGGGCTATTACGGTTCAAGAGATACAGCCCTCGAACAGACGGACGGACTTACGGACGGACAGACAGACAGACGTGGTAGGTATATACCGGATACCGGACGTACCGGATACGGAACCCAAAAAAAGAATATGAAATGTTTGGATCTCACAATATAAACGATAATGGGGTTTTCAGTAATTAATACTCATACAATGCGCGCTGTAGCCGGATATTATACAGGATAGGGCAGAAAGTTCAGACGGTTTTAAAAAAATCATAAAATCGTTACTTTCTCCTTAAAAACAAATTTATTGACGGATTCTAGCTCGTAATTAAATAGCATTTTGGAAACTACAGTAGAAAACCACATATTTCATGTAGTGCCGTTATTGATGACGCACTGCTGTAGGCGCTCTTGGAAGTTGGCGTCCACTCTTTTCAACATAGCTCTGTCAATTTGTAAGAAACGAAGAATGGTGTTTCCAGCTGGAACAGTTCGATTTCTATGGATTTTGAAGTGGCGACGAAAGTCACACTGAACTGCCATTATCGATTCGTTATTTCTGACGAAATTGTCATAAGCGAAAACGCGGTGTTCTACCGGCCTCGGCTCCATGGTTTCAAATGAAACATAAATTGAAAATAGGTGTCTCACGGTTCAGTTAGGATTCTAAATTTGAATATTTTTAAAAAATCGTTTGAATTGAGAGCGGCAATCGTGGCGCACTAGATTAATCTTTCGTGCGGATTCGTCAATCGCGATGTTGCAGTGGTCGGGCGCGTGCCGTGCGTACGCTTTCGAGTACATAAAAAAAATCGGAAGTACTCGCGCACGGAAGTTTCCGTATCTATCAGCTATTATCCGCCTATATTTTGTCTTTCAACAATGCAATGTATAAAAGCCTGTGGCGCCATCTATTATTCAATAGTGTGACTAATAGATTTTTTTGACGTTTGTTGTATGGGAAGCACCCCTTAATTTTTAACATTTTCTTTTTTTTTATTATTTGTTGTTATATCCGCCATAGTAACACATAATATTCTGTGAAAATTTCAACGGGCTACCTATTACGGTTCAAGAGATACAGCCCTCGGGCAAACGGACGGACGGCGAAGGCTTAGTAATAGGCTTCAGTACGGGATACGGAAACCTAAAAAACAACTACTTAGAACTAAAAATAAAATTTATAAAATAATTGAGTTGAAGGCGGCACAAAAGCACAAAAGCGCTTCATCTATCACTTTTCAGGTGTGCTTTTGTACCCCTTCAACTCAATTATTTAATAATTTTTAGTTCTAAGTAATTGTTTTTTAAAGTGGGTTCATTGTTTTTTAAAACAGTTACAGTTACAATGAGTTATTAATAGCACACGCATGGCCACCATTGCAGAGACCACAGTACCTTTTCAGGTTTCCGTACCCGTACGCTCTATTACTAAGCCTACGCCGTTCGTCCGTCTGTCCGTCTGTCTGTTCTACCTTTAAAGGGCTGTATCATTTGAATCGTAATAGGTAGCCCTAATGCGGATATCCTAACAAATTATAAAAAGAGAAAAAGTAGTAAATTAAGGGGGTCCCATATAGCCTTTTTTGTTTTTGCTCTATTTTAAAAACAGTAATACATACATACAAGCGTCAAACTTTGTGTGATTATAGCGCAAAAATTAAAACAACAAAATATAATAAATACATGCGAATTACGTGGCGGTACGGAAACCTCAGTGCGCGAGTCCAGCTCGCACTTGGTTTTTTTTAATTAAACCATCGTTTTATTTTTTTTATCCCAAATTGTTTTAATTTATGCTAACGATTTCACCACCCCTCTTCATCTCTTCTTCCCTTTAATTTTTTAAAATATATTGGTATGGTATTTTAGAGCTGGAACCATTTTACAAATTATTTTATTTTATTTGTATATTACAAGCTTATATTTTAGGGGTAACTAGCTTTTGCCCACGGCTTCGCTCGCGGTAAGCTCGGTTTAATGGCAAATCCGAACGCAAATCAACATTATACTAATAATGCATATCTCCTAAATTCGCCGCTCGACCGTTGGAGGCTGACCGTGGTCCGGATTCCAAGTAAAACTGTAGGTCCCTTCCTTTCTTACCTTACTAGGTGGTAGGGTTTATCCCGCCCGGGTCGGTACCACCGCATTGAATGAAACGTCGGTCGAAACGGCTGTGTAAGTAGTTCGTGTTTTCCGTCCAGTTCAGTGTAGCCGACATGAAATGAAGGGAAGCACTAACATGGCACCTACTTCACCCGGTTTTATGTTCTGACATCACGGATGTTGTAGGTGATGTAATCAACCGTAATTTTTTTTTCTTAGTTCTTTCCATAAAAAAAAATGTCTAACTTTTGCCCGCGGCTTCGCTCGAGGTAGACTCGGTTTAATAGCTAATCCGAATGAAAATATCGTAATAAACGATCTCCTCTCTTAGATTTTCTCTTTCTCTCTCCCGTCCATACTATACTTTCTTTGACACTTCTCAGTTCTTAAGCTTTTTAGCGTGATAGTATATTATCGCCTATAGTGAGCCTCAAGAACTACTCTTTACATTGGTGCAAACCGCATCAAAATCTTTTCAGAAATGTTAGCTCAGATACTTTTAAAATAGGTCGACTTCTCAAGGCCCAATGTTTTTTTTTTCATTTTTGCTATAGAAAGCAGCATGACAAATTTATGTTAGGCTTTTTCAGTACACTACTAATTCATAAGTGATAAGTCCTTGCGCACTATTGCTAGTACATAGTATAGTTTCTTGTTTCTTTCATTTAGGTACTCTATTTTCTTTCAGTTATGTGCAATAAAAAGTCTCTTTAGTAAAAAGTAACTTATGATTTTCTTATAGACGTAGGTGTGTATGCACCACTAAAGTGCCTTCTTACAGTGGAGACTGTAGAACCTTGTTATAATATGCGCGTTTACGTTTATAGGTAATGATGATGGTATAGGTAGGTACGTATAAGTTCATATTAGCGTGTATGAAATATGTTCAACAGTTTGCTCTCTATTCTTAGAGCAAATTTGTGTACATGTGTACACAATAAAAACCTATTTTGAAAAGTGCTCTATGGTAAACACAATCGTTGACACACCTACCTTATTTCTCACAATCAACGTGACGTAGGTACCTAATATACCAACACAACGCTACGCGATGTCGGAATTTAAACGTGATCTGACAAGTACACCTTACCTCGGAAGGAGTTTTGCTGCAGAGCGCTTCGTAAATTTTCCAATCCTCCTCAGTGTTCCCTTCCTTGCTCGCTTCTTCCGCCATTTTCACAGAGAACCCAAAACCATCACAAGGCCCGGCCTTGCCGGCTCAAATAACAGAACATTACTAAACATTCCGAATTCGGTCGGTACGGAGCGGTGTTGCTACGAGGAGTCTATACACGGTTTTACGAGTAGCTACCTACGTTCTTAAACAGACGTCATTGTATAAAATCGATTTTCCTCGTGTAAAGACTTTTCATTCGTTTTCCTTCCGCAGCGTGGAAACGTAAACAATGGATCCTCGTGGCGAATGCACCCACTAAATACAGATATATCGCTAGGGTTACATGCTATAGGTGTCGGGGGTGTCGGCATAGAACTAAACCCCTAGAGGGGGAATCAAATTGTCGAGGAGGCGAAAGCATTTACCTACTTATATTATACATTCAGTGTAATAAGTATCCAGAATTGTAAAATAAAACGAAAATCATTATTTATTCAACAAAATTTATTTTGTCGCCTTCAAAGTAACCCCCTCCGCTCGCAATACAACTACACCAGCGCTTGATCCAGTCCTCCATACATTTTTCGTAGGCTGTTTGAGGTATTCCCTTCAGCTCCTTCAGCGAATTTTCTTTTATGGCTTCAATCCACTCAAAACGCCTTCCTCGAAATGTCAATTTTGGTTGTGGAAACAGGAAAAAGTCAGACGGGACCATATCAGATGAGTGCGGTGTTACGTCAATGACATTCGTTGAGTTTTTGACTAAAAAATCTTGCGCGATGATGGCTTTGTGTGATGGTGCATTATCTTGGTGCAAAATCCATTAGTCAAATCCGTTTTCGGCGGATATTCTCAAGCAATCGCCTCATGATCTCTAAATAGTATTCCTTATTCACCGTTTGTCCTTCTGGAAGTAATTTGGAATGTACCATACCGCGGTAATCGAAGAAAACTTTCATCGTGACGCCGTAGAAGGTTGACCCGATCGAGGCATTTCGACTACCACTTCTCGGCCTTCCTTGGATGCTTTATGCCATTCACATTCTTTTTGACATAAGTACACGATTGGCCGAAGGCTTTTTGAAACATTTTCAGCACATTAAATTTCATTTGTAAGACAAACTTAATGCAAACTCTTTGTTCAACTAACTTTTCCATTGTAAAAATCGCAGAGCTCTCAAAAATATTATTAACAAAAACCGCAGCAGTTTAAAACACACTCAGTGACAGATCGCGTTCTAATTCCGCGCGATAATTCTGTACAGTGCTACCAACATACATGGCAAAAAACATGGCGATATTTTTAACGCGTTCTATTTTTTTTTAATGATAAATTTCCGATACTTGAGCAGTATTATAGTGAGCGGGACGGATCTCGGCGTGTCGTCGCCGCAGCGGGCGACCCGCCACGCGAATACACTATACAAGTACGGTGCGGGTGCGAGGGAGAACAACCGCTGCGGGGGCGACACGCCGAGATCCGCCCCGGGCATTATACTAACGTAAGGAAATTCCCAAAATTTCCTCACTAAAGTGGTGGTCAAACCATAGTAACAACACCTAAAATTACCAAAAACTATATTTTGGAAATTAATATCGCATACTAGGTATATTACTAAGTACCTACATTATGTTATATTTCGATAAAAGTTATTTGGTAAATTAGTTAATTTGAGACTAGTTTGAATGAATAATGAGGACTGAGTGCGCTCGTATTACCATCGTATGGGCATGTCCTTACGTTAGTAATTATATAATATGTAAGTAAATGGCAAAGACGAAATTACAATTACGCCTATTAATAGACCTACATATCTGTCTCACTGAGCTCTTTTTTTCGCTTCTTATTCACAACAGACAGTGAACAACACGGACTACTTTGCTATTGTTAGCAAATTTTTTTGACAAGGTGGTGCGCAATATGTTTTTTTTTTATAGAAACTGACACGCTTCATCACCTACAACATCCGTGATGTCAGCCCATAACACCGGGTGAACTTGGTGCCACGTCGTTTAAGGCCCTCCCTTCGGTCGTGCCGGCTACACTGAACTGGACGGAAAACACAAACTATTTACATAGCCGTTTCGACCGACGACGTTTCATTCAGTGCGGTGGTACCAACCCGGGCGGGATAAACCTAGCACCTAGTAAGGTAAGAAGGAAAGGGACCTAAAGTTTTACGTGGAATCCGAACCACGGTCAGCCTCCAACGGTCGAGTAGTCACCCATCCAAGTACTGACCGCGCTCAGGGTTGCTTAACAACAGTCGACCGACCGCACCACTGAGCTACCGAGGCTATAAATATTGTAAATTTAATATTTAACTAGTTTCAATGAAAAAAAAACATGTTACTAAAATGTAGTACTTGCAAAGTTTTAGATTTTATTTTTAACCGAACTAAATGTTTCAACGTTCATTTAAAATTCACGTTGACATTTAAAGGGTAAACATCCCGAAGGTATTACGTCGTATCTACGTCCGTCGCCATAATTCCATTCTACCTATTAATATAAGAAGGGAGTCATATCCCTTCTCGTATCCCTTAGTCGCCTTTTACGACATACACGTGCAACAATGCCGTTTCTGCGTATTTATTTCCATGGGTGTCAGTGATTTATCATTTTTAAACGGTACGATAATTAAAATACGTATTTATGCACTCAACCCACATAGGGAAGAAATCGTTGGAAATTCTGCATACCTAGAATGATTTGTATTTTGTATGTACACTGTACCTAGGTATAAACTATTTCAATAGGAAACTTATTTTTGTAATTTTGACAACACCTCTAGGTTATTTTAGCTGAGTACTTAATTCATAAAAGACTATACAATGATTTATAAGTTGTTGCATTGCGTATTTTATCAACTAACCTACCTAGTGTTTTCTTACTGATCTACTAATTTATCGCTCCAGTTTCCACGGGACTTCATTAATAATATCTTACAGATCCGTGTCGATTCCGTGAAGATACTTACTCCCACCAATTTGAGCAAAACATGTTTATTTAACTAATGCATACATATTTCAGCATGTATGCAAATTGTTATCTATAAGTTCTATATCAATATTGTTATATATTACGCAATAAATCACCGAAATAAGACTAGGTACTTACATATTTCTTTATAGCCGAAACATATTGCGTGTTTATTTATTATGCGCTAATTCATAGAATGTAGGTAAGTACCTACCATTAAAGTTACCGTTAACATAATTATTACCTGTTATATTTGATAAACTAAGATACTAACATTATGACAATCTGAAAAAGAAAACCATTTGATGCAATAGTTCAGTGCATGATCTTTCAAGCGAAGCGTAACAAACAAGGCATCTGTTACACTGGCGCACAGCATTTGCTATCGTTCGAAACCGAATGCTTTTCGGCGTCATCGGCTCAACAATCCATGCTGACGGCGGCGCCAACCGCCAAGTGTCTCGCTCGTGCGCATAACCATAAAATACATTATTACACGGAAATTCTGTACCTACTCAAGGAAAATATAATATACCTCCTTAAATATGTCAAGTACACAATTTGTTTGATGCCATATTCAGTTTTGCCGCTCTGATTTCATCGCCTCTCGCCGAAAAGAGAAAATTGTTCTTCTTCTTCTTCTTTTTAATTCTGGCAATTAACCGATATAACTTCGGCTTATATAGGTTAATCGCCAGAATTAAAAAGAAGAAGAAGAACAATTTTAATAACTTCTGTTAACCAGCGTGCAACCTCTGCATTCATATTATAATCAATGGAAGCGTGTTTATAATTATAATCAATGGAAGCGTGTGAACGAACCTAGAGACCTGATCCTTAATTGAAGGGCCGTACCGTACGTCCTCCGGGTTGACTGTGAATTTACCAGGGAAATATAACAGGAAGAATCACTGATACTAGTAACACTTTAACAATTAGCAACAGGTCAATTTCTCAGATGGTAACCATGCAGTAGTTGTACTGTGATAATAATTACATATTTATCCCCTTACTAGCTAGACAAGAGGAGTCCCTCGAAACAGACCTGCGGCGGTGCCCCCTCGCCCATCTGGGTCTAGTTAACCCAAAGAAATCACCCAAAGTACTACTAGCAGGAATTATCACTCTCTTAAAAGTAAATAAGTCCTTGGAAAAAATCAGTTTCCTTCTTCAGGAGATTATTTTTCCCAACTCAACATAAAAGGAGAAGCGAGCCGAGAGAAAGAGAGAGAGAGAGAGACTTAACTTTTCCTAGTGTGGTACACACTTTTCGCACTTATACTGAGAATTATTACGATACCAAGGCTTGTTGAAAACAAGTGCAAACATATGAATGTTTTAATAATTTTTGTTAACTGTCGGCTACTTCAGTGAGTAGGCATCTGGCGACCCTGCGCAATTTCTGCACATATTAATAATCTCTGACCTGAGCGGCCCACGAGTGTCTCTTTGTAGTAACAGTTAACTTTTTTTTTTACACAGATTATTAGTGTGTTTGAGCAAAGCAATTTCGTCGTTCATCGTACAGAATGGTGTATAGATAAGGTGTGTGTTGACAACATTTGAAAGGAAAATGGAGGTAAACTAAATCCCCGACATAACCTATTAGTGTGGCTATTCCCTAGAGTGTTTTTATAAGCCGGAGGCGCGTAGGAAGTGCAGCCCCCGTCCGCCGTAACACAACGCCGGCACCCGTGTGAGCCGGAGCGACTGAGGCTGGTCGCCGCAGGCGACCAAAATGCCGAAGCTGCGGAGGCGAGCATGGGAGCCTGCGCGGTGCTACGCAAGGACGGCGGGGCTGCATTTCCCGCAGCGCCGGAGAAGAGGCAATCCTAAGTCGCTATTGAAAATAAATTATTTTCGTGAAGTTTTATTTTTTTATTTTTGGCCCCAGTTTAGATTTCCCCAGGCTAAGTCATTTCTAATAGCAGTGTTTTGTGGTTGTTGTGGCTATACGGTCACACCATCTTTGTCTTTCCGTAGAAAATAAATGAAAAAAAAAGTTAACGTTACTACAAAGAGACACTCGTAGCGGCCCGCCCAAGAAGTTTGGCTCGCCCGATAGATACTAGATAGCTGCTAACTTCACATCACTCACTGGATGTAAGGTGTTTCACGGTGTTTCGTAACAGCCTGTTTCGAGTCATAACGAACGATTGCAGAGAGATTCTTTCTACATCAAGATGTATCACCAGCTCAACAAAGTGACTGGGCGCCTCTCCGCAGCCACCCATCTGCAGTCACCGCTGTTCCCGGTGGTAAGGGCCTCTTCTGTAGATCGTAGATTTAATCTGATAAGACCTACTTATTCCACCCATCCTGACCGATCGATCACACGATACATGATATTTCAGATGATCGAAGACCGAGGTTTGTGTAAAAACGGAAGCACGAGATAAATAAGTAGTGAAACTATAATTTTACGGAGTACAAAATAGCACTCTACGTACAGCTCCGCAGGACTAGGATGGATTTATCTTCTTATTCATTATTTTCAAGCTCTTCAATCTTCTTCAAGCGTCTCTAATTACTTATGCTAAAATATGGGGTGTGGATTAGTAGACGACTACACAAATTAGATTATTAGATCGCAAATTGCTGGTATGCTTATTGTGTAGGCCGAGTTGAAAGATGAATTAGTGAAATAATTGTTTACCGGAAATACTTAGTTTCGGAGAAAAAAAAATAAAAAAAAATATTTTTCATACAAAGTTGATTTTGGATTTTTTTTTAATGCACCAAAACATTTATTTTGAATAGGAATTTAAAAACGACATGCGCCGCCTCAACATTAGGTTAAAGTCGTATTTTTAATCAGACGAAGTAAACTGACAGTAGCTAATGTCACTTTGGAAAATAATGTTGCCTTATTTAATGCAATAGTGATGTGCTACGATAAAATCTAAACTTTTTTTATGGTTTGACCATCTGCGATCATAAACAATACTTTTAGTATATTTTTTTGTTTTCTGGGTTTGGCATTAAGAGGCTGAAGTCCAGTGAGTCCGGTTCTACATTTTAATGCATTGGACTGTTCATTTCGAGAGGTTGCACCTCATTCCATTCTTCCCTTACTAGGTGGTAGGGTTTTTCTCGGCCGGATTTCTACCACCGCACTGAATGATACGTTGGTCGAAACGGCTATGTAAATAGTTCATGTTTTCCGTCCAGTTCAGTGTAGCCGACATGAAATGAGGAGAAGCACTGACATGGCACCTAGTTCACCCGGTGTTATGGGCTGACATCAGATTCAGGGATCGGAATTAGGTAGTGTGATTTGGTACCAAAGTAGGTAAAGTTCGCGAGAGGATATAATATGGAGTTGTTAAAACCACCACTTTGTTTGGGAATTCTGAACATTTCCTGGGAAATTTCAGGGACTGGATTTTTCTTCGGGATCGTATTTATTGACTAAATACAAGCTTCTTTTGTTCTTATGTGATTTTCTCTAGAGTGGCCGGTTATGGAGATATAATTTTTTTCAGAAATTTTTATTTCTACTCAATTTACAGGAAAACCGGGGAAGATGTGATAAAATAATCTAAGAGTGTATCGAACTGCTTGAAAAACAAGACCTAATTTGTTGTCGTACCATCATTGGTTCTCGATTTATACCTCGCCGCGATTGGACGGCATTTGTATGGAAAGCTCCGCCCCCTTTCCTGATTTAATTTCTCCAATGTTGATATTTTTTCGCCTGAATCTTATTTCTAGAGGAAATATAAGACACTTTTATTCTTACACGTTTTTCAATAAAATCGATATTTCCGTTGAAAAAAAAATCTAAATTTTGTTTTTCCAAAATGTTCTCGATTGGTGATGTTTTTTGGCGAATTCTTATTTCTAAACAAAATATAAGATACTTTTATTCTTACACGTTTTTCACTTAAGTCGATATTTCCGGAGAAAAAAATAAAACAACCAATTTTTTCATATTTTCTCGAATGTTGACGTTTTTTCGCCTGAATCTTATTTCTAGACCAAATACGAATCTGTAGTGAACATTTAAAAAAAGTGGCCGACATTTTGAACTTTTTAGTTACTGGACCGATTGCTTTCAAAATCGATATCTGGGTGTCTGTGTGGGCTCTGAATACGAATCTGTAGTCAAAATTTAAAACAAGTGGCCGCCATTTTGAACTTTTTAGTTACTTGACAGATTGCTTTCAAAATCGATATCTGGGTGTATGTGTGGGCCCTGAATACGAATCTGTTGTCAAAATTAAAAAATGTGGCCGCCTTTTTGAACTTTATAGTTACTGGACCGATTGCTTTCAAAATCAATTCAAAATGTCACTTTGCAAAATAATGTTGCAAAATAATGTTGCTCCTGTCATTGACAGGAGTTGCCAGATGCTATTTTTCCAATTTCCCCAGGTTGAAAAATTATTTCCCCAAAATTATACCAGAAAAACAGTGTTTCTGATAAAAAAATATAACACAATTAATAGTTATCTATTCATAAATATTATATAAACGACTTATCTGTCATTGACGAGAGTTGCCAGATGCGATTTTTTCAAATTTCCACAGGTTGAAAAATAATTTCCCCAAAATTATAGTAGAAAAACAGTGTTTCTGATAAAAAAAAATATAACACAATTTATCTACTCATAAATATTATATAAACAACTTATCTGTCATTGAGAAGAGTTGCCAGATGCTATTTTTAAAATTTCCCCAGGTTGATAAAATAATTTTCCAAAAATTATACTAGAAAAACAGTGATTCTGGTAAAAATTTTGTTGTTTCTAATTGTCGTGAGTTCAAGTTCCGATTTAGCAATTTAATTCAACATTCTTAGGGTGTAACATTTTTCTGTTAATAAAAAGCTTTTCTAAATCCTTAGCATGACTTTAATTTCTATTTTATATGTTTGGATTACACATCTATTAGATCCTGAAAACCCCTATCGCTTTTTTATGATTTATTTTATATTTTATAGCTATTTTATATTAATTATTGAGTGAGTGATTATTATCGACAGTTTGCGTCACAACACTATTTATTTTTTCTCAAAACCTGGCATCCCTGCAAACGTCAGTTTACTTCGTCTGATTAAAAATACGACTTTAGGGTTAATTTATAGAAGATGCGTCGCATAAACACTGGTTATTTTTTTTTAAACCACCGAAACATTCAGCCATACCACTTCCCTTGTTTTTACATACATTTATATTCAAAACTAATGTTTTGGTGCCTTAAATATTTTTATTTTTTTTATTTTGTATAGGAATTATTTTTTTCTCCGAAACTACGCATTTCCTGCAAAACATTCTTTCACTATAATTCATCTTTCAACACGGCTTACACAATAAGCATACAAGCAATTTGCGATCTGTGTAGTCGTCTACTAATCCACCCCCAAAATATGAAACCTTAACGATGAAATGCATCCTGGCAGATTTATAATTTTTGTGATTCTAAAAGCACTCCTGCATTTGACCTCACGTCGGTCCGTCTCGGTATTTGCAATGGACCTGAATAATGTCTTCTAAGTCTCAAATAATCAGAGCCGATTGGAGGAGGACCGTCTGATGAAATAGTAAAATTCCACACAATATTGTTGATGTCAGGTGCCGGTGAGGCTGCAGCGCATGGAGCCGCCCACCATCGTGCACACGGCGACGCAGATGTCGACTGTCACGCAGACGGCGGCCGACGGAGGGAAGCGCCGACTCGTGCCCGGCACCAACATACCGTTCCCGCCCGTTCCAGAGGCTATCCGCAGGAAGCAAGAGCTCTTCCAGGTCACTTTCATTTTTATTTTTACTTATAACTTTTGGTGCCGCTCGCATTGTTTGCACTGAGAAGAACAAGGTTGCCTCGACAGAGCATTTACGCATTGAGACGAGATTTGCCTCCCCTGTGCTCTATTGGAAAAGTTTAGTTCTTGCATCTGTTTGATCCATCTGTATAGTTTTTGTAGGTGGCTTCGCTGATGCAAAATGTTGGAAGGAAGGTGTGGATCTAAGCTTACGATGGCTTCACCGAACATATCCGGGCCCATATTAGCTATGGCAACATTCACGTATGTCTGGCCACACTGAAGTCCACAGTGCGTATGACTTTGCAGTTTACGTGGTCATTTCGGCCACGGTCCTTTCCTACCAGTATTATCACTTTGAATTGACTGAGATTCAAATACATTTCCTATAAGTTCTGGTAACAAATTGATAAATATCTACTTTGTGTTATTGAACTGGATTCAAAAAAATATATACAAATTCAAGAGGTTAAAATTAATCAAATTTAAATTTGATTTTCAGAAAGAAAACGACGTTCCGGTGTTCCTGAAGGGCGGTCCATCCGACGTCATCCTGTACAGAATCACCCTCTTGCTGTGCGCCGTCGGCCTCGCTGGCGTGTTCCAGTTCGTCTACGAGAAAGGTTTCAAGAAGCCGCAATAGATGAATCTATCGCATAAGTCGCAATCATATTTTAATGTTCAGAAACTGAATATTTGTAACTTGTAAATTAACTTAGATGAATGTAAGAGAAATAAATGTGCTAAAACTGTTATCATGTTTGCTTTTCACCCTCATCCCAGTGTATTAGAAAAGTCATCTGCCATCTAAATTGATTGCTTATAATTCGAGAATGGCTCAACCAAGGAATTTTCACTAATGCAATCTAATACATCCCTGGATTGTGATATCCACAGTGTTAGGACGAGCCGGGGGAAAATGGTCTCCGATCACTGTTCTGTAGCAATATTCCTAACAGGAGAGGGAGACACGAGCACATTTGATTATTTATAAATTTTCACTAAACCATCAACAATAATTTCTTACTGAGCTAATTACTGACTTTGAAATAGATTTTGCCCCGTAACTAGACCAAACGAAAAGAACAAGTGATTTCTCTCTACTTTTAAAAGCTCAGTATGTTTCTTAAATAGATTTCAAACATAATTCACTCACACAAACTTCAAAAACTTCATAATTGATGAAGATTAGATGAATTATTTTGCTCATAGAAGGGTTTATTTTATTTTAATATTTTCCTCTTCCTTGGCCCAGAATACAGGTATTAGCAGGTGTAGCCGGGGGGTAACTAACACAGGATTATTTCATTAATTTATTCAAGATATTTTTTATACAAAACGACATAAAGGGAATAATGTATGTTGATGAGCAAAAGATATGAGAAAAAAAAAATATGTACTTTAACTTGATAGCTTATTTCCATGCGATATAATGTGCAACCCTCCTTGTGTGCAACAGTGCATACGTAAACTACATAGTGTTGACTCTTCTACGCTTATACAGGCACAATCAAAACACTGGATGAATATTAGCATCTATTCTTTATTTTGTTTATATCCACTGTGCACTTGGATATCTTAATTTATTTTTTCTCCGCCGGTTCTATTACCACAAACAAAGAAGAGCCGACAAGAAACTTCGTAGGGATTTTTGAAGTGAAAACTTCTTTAGCGGCGCTTGGCACTTTTTATATGGGGAAAAAAATCTATGTTCGCTTCAGCGCGTCAGATAACAATCTATCGTTGCTATGACAATCGCGTCAGATAACAATCTATAATTGCTATGACAACCGCGTCAGATAACAATATATCGTTGCTATGACAACCGCGTCAGATAACAATCTATAATTGCTATTTATTATTATATTTTGGATATTGGCCTCTGGATCTTTGCCAATTCCGCCAGTGTCGAGTCATGGAGAAACATGTTGGAGTAGTCAATAGTGCCAGATGAGTTTGTCTATAGGCGTGGGACCTGTGGACACAAAGAGACAACAACACATATATGGACAGTACAAACAGAGAGATGTATATATATAGATATATACACAAAACACATTGATATCACATGGGAGAGCCAAGTGAGGGAATTTAAACTATTATCTTATTAGATTACAGAAAGTTACATACAGTCAGAGTTTAATGTTTTTTGTTTTTATAAAGTGTGCAAGCAAGGATACAGTGAGTGGGGATGGGAGAGTAAGTAAATAATTTATGTTGACTGGGAGGGGGGTTTTGGCTTCTGGGAGCATAGAATATAGTGATGGGAAATTAGGGCACGAAAAGAAAATGTGGTTCAGATCTCCATCTGCAAGACCACATTCACAGAGTGAGGAGTCCCTTAGTCTCAGTTTGTTGAGGAATACTGGGGAGCAGCAGTGGCCGAGTCTCATTCTACAAATGATGGAGCAGCTTTTCTTATCCAAGAGTTTAGCTTTGGAGAACCATGGCTTCACAGGTATGTCAGGTTGTAGGGACGCATAAAAGCGTCCTTTATTTCTTTTCGACCTGTTCCATATTGAGGACCATTTCTTTTTTAAAGCGGTCATGGGTAGGGCAAGGAGGTCACCAGAATGGACAGAGAAGTATTTACGATTGCCAGTTAGGATTGCATTTTTAGCCATCTCGTCAACCCTTTCGTTACCTTGAATACCGGTGTGGCTGGGGATCCAAACTAACTCGACCAAGAGGCCCTTTGAAGTGCATTCTATAATTAGATGTTTTATGTTATAAATAATGTTAGGAACTTTAGCTGAGAAAGGATATTGGTGGAGTGCTTCCAAACAACTCAGGGAGTCTGTGAATATTACTGATTTGCGAAGCTGATTAGATATTATATATGACAGGGCCTCAGCCACAGCAACACATTCCCCAGTGAAGACCGAGGTCTCCGGTGGGCACTTCATCTTACATGAAATCCTTTTGTTAGCATGGAAGAGAGCAGCTCCCACGCATCCTACTTCCGAGCGTTTGGAGGCGTCTGTATATATATGATTAAAGTCACTCCAATGCTTAACTATAAGGCATTTGAGCATTAAATCTGCATTAATGGAGGATTTGTTTATTCCAGTGCTTGTAATAATATTGGGTCTAGAGATTACAGTTTCAAATGGGTTGGAATAAACGGGTAGGAGGGGTGAATGTTTTATGGGGCTCCTAATGGCTTTGAAGTTAATATAGCTTTTAACAAGACAGGGGTCGGTTTTTTTGCTCCAGTAAGCATTTGTATGGCAGTATCGTGAGAGTAGCGCCAGTTTGGGGAGGAGGGGGTGGGATGATATTGCCGATGCTTTGAAGAGGAACCTGTCTGAGAGATACTGTCGCCTAAGCAGTAAAGGGGGTTCAACGCACTCTACCTGTAGTGCGTTGATTGGGGAGGATTTCATAGCACCTATTATAATACGCATGCATTTAGATTGTACGCGTTCCAATTTGTTAAGGGCGGTACTCGGGTCTAGTATGAAAGTACAATAGTCTAGGTGACTCCGGATTAGGGCATTATATAAGAGTTTCTGGCAGAATGGATGGGCACCCCACCATACTCCTGAGAGTGTGCGGATAATGTTTGTAATCTTTTCGCACTTGCTTATTATGTGGCTGACATGTGCAGATCCGTTAAGCTTGGAATCAAGGATGACCCCTAGGAATTTTGTCTCGTTTCTAATTGGAATAATTCTACTGTCAATGCTAATATGGACTGTCGGGATGATCCTTTTCCTCGTAAAAACTAGGATGTTACTTTTGTTAGGGGAGAGGAACAGACCATGAGTGCTGAGCCATCTGTCCAAAGAGCCGAGGGCTGTGTTGAGAGTTGTGGAAGCCTGGATGATAGATTTGTCAGTGGCATATATAAGTATATCATCGGCATATTGTAGTATGCGGCAGAAGGCGGTCACACTTTTGTCGAGGTCAGAAGTATACAAATTGTATAGAAGAGGACTAAGCACAGAGCCTTGTGGAAGGCCTTTTATCAACAGCCTTGGATTTTGTTCACCACTATAACCTCTAAGGTAAATTTTTCTAGTGACAAGGAGATTCATGATAAAATTAGTTAACTTGCCCGGAATTCTCAGATTATGAAGTTTGTTCCTGAGGATTGGGAGTATGACACTGTCGTATGCTGCAGAGATATCTAAAAATGCAGCAATAACTGACTCATTTCTGCTGAATGATAAGCGGATGTCTGTGGTGAAAATTCCAAGGCTGTCGGCCGTGCTGCGACCTTTTCTGAACCCGTACTGGCTAGTGGCTAAAAGTCCTTTTGCTTCTGCAAACCACTCAAGGCGGTTTTTAATAAGGTGTTCTGTTATTTTAGCAATAACAGAAGATAGAGCAATTGGGCGGTATGACTGGTGGTCTTTGGGGTCCTTACCTGGTTTTAGTATAGGGATTATAATTTGGGATTTCCAGTCGTCAGGAACAATTCCTGTGTCGAATATAGTATTAGTGAGATTTAGGAAGTATGACAAAGATTTTGGGTGTAATTTTGATATAAAGGAATAGGGTATCCCATCTGCTCCAGGAGATGAATCTTTCACATTACACAGAACACTTCTCAGCTCATTCATAGAAAAAGGGCCTTCTAAGTCTGACGATGAGTGTAAATTTGTGTGGTTCAGAAAGTATTCTGGTAATTCCTCATACTGGGGAACCGATGGGGGGGCTAATTTGTCTAAGAAGTTTTCAGTCCAAGAAGCAGGATCTGCTCTAGAGTTGTTGTCGCAGATAAATGATGCACGATAGCGTTTAATTTGTTTCCACACTAAGGAGGGCTTTGTTTGTGGGGAGATCGACGAGCAGAAATTGTTCCATCCGTCCCTTTTTCTTTTATTTAAGGTGCGTTTAGTGGCGGCTTCTATTTTGCGGAATGCTAAGAAGTTATCTAGAGACATTACAGATTTGTATTGTAGCTCAGCTTTTTTTCGTGCTCCGACTGCTTCGGTACATTCTCTATTCCACCATGGCGGGGAGCCCCTTTTACCCGTAGCATTGTTTTTGATGGGGAAAGTAATGTCAGCAGTTTTTTTAAGAAGCTCAATAAATTCTTTGTAGCATTGTACCGAAGACAATGGTAGAATAGGTGACAGAGTTGCCAGAGCATTCTCCACGCGAGAGCCGAAAGATTCCCAATCTGCATTATCCAATCTATATTTCAATAGGGGGGGTGGGCTTATAAATGGAACGGCCCTGAGGGGGATAGAAACTGTGATAGGGAGGTGGTCACTACCATGTGAAATATGGGAAATGTTCCAAGAGAGTTGGGATGAGATATCCGCTGAGCATAAGGAGATATCTACAGCACTATTGTCTTGGCTTGGTGAAGTTCTTCGGGTGGGCGATCCATCATTTAGACAACACAGATTTAACTCGTCCATGAGTTCTGTCAGTTTGGTGCCGAGATGGTCGCAGCGGGGTGAACCCCATAAGTAGTGGTGGCAGTTAAAGTCTCCTAAAATAATTAATGGGGATTTAAGTGGGGATATAATTCTTCTCAGCTCGGGGACTATTGAGCTGGAAGGGTGGGGAATATATATACAAAGGAAAGTGATGTCGTTCGTCCGGACGGCAATCGCATTAAAGTGATCGCCGTGCGGACGAAGGGTCACTTGGGTGAAGGAAAATTCCTTCTGGATAAAAAGGGCACATCCGCCCTTTCCGTCGTTCCTGTCGTCACGCAAACATGAGTATCCAGGCAGCCTGAAAATGCTTCCTGGTTTTAACCATGTTTCCGTGATGGCACAGACGATGGGGTTTAGTTTATTTGCTAAGTATGAGAGTTCATGTCGTTTAGGACGGATGCTCCGTGAGTTCCATTGGAGAATGTTGACGTAATCCATTAGATAAGTCAATTAGTTTAGTTAAGTTTGTGGCAACGTTGGACGGTAGTGAAGTGGAATAGGTTGAGATAATTGTAATAAGCATATTAATTAATGTTTCCATAATGGGACTGTCATCAGGTTGGGTGTTTTTATTTAATGCACATCCGTTTGCAGGGGTTGGAATGTTAAATTCATTAATAAGGGCTTGATGAGCCGCTTTGTCATAACCAGGTGGGAGAGGTTTGCGTGGTTTTTGTTTTAAGGTCTCTGTTCTTGTATAGTTTTTTGATGTATCTGCATACGATTTTTTGGATGCCGGGACCTTCCTTGATGCCTCTGCATATGAAACAGATTCATCCGCCATAATGCGTTTTATATTATTTTGTCGAATATACTCAGGGCAGGCCTTACTGGTGGCAACATGGTTACCTGAGCATGATATACATTTGGCCTCAGTGATTTCACATTGTTCACCTACATGTTCCTCACCGCACTTAAAGCATCTGGCTTTTGATCTGCAGCTGAATTTTGTGTGGCCATATCTGCAGCATTTAAAACATTGTATTGTAGGGTATGTGTATTGTTCAACCGGTAGTGAAGATTCAAATAAAAACACACGTGGAGGGAGTTTCTGGCCATCCAATGTAAGTACCACCGTTTTGGATGGTAGCCATGTGATTTTCCCATCCACAAATGTTTTGTAGTTCAAACGCCTAGCTTTGATCACCTGACCGTAGCCTACTGGGGTAATTGTGTACTTTATTAGTTCCTCATCATCGAAGTCAGTAGGTACGTCCTTCACAATTCCCATTTTAGTAACATTAAACGTTGGTATTATTGCCTCATATTTGTTTTGTTCTATAATTTGGTTTTTGAGGAATTTGTTTGCTGCGTCGGCCGTCTTAAACTCAACTGAAACCCGGTTCCTCCCCACTCTGTTTACTCCACCCTGGACAATGTTACTTACGTTGCCTTGTTGTAGGAATTTGCCAAAGTGAATTGGGTGAATTGAGGTACCAGCTGTAGGGTCAGGTTCAGATCGGAACGCATGAATAATATACGGTCCTTTGTCCGTACCATTGTACTCTTTACGTCCAATGTGTGGCCTGATTTGTTTTAGGGTGGGGGTGAGGGTAACATCCATATTGGGATCAGTGTTATTGTTGTGCCGTTGTGGGATATCTAGCGCGGGGGGGATTGGCGAGTTAGGTCTTTGTCGTTTTGGCGTGCGTTTTGATATTTTCGGGTCTGCGTCTTCAGGTAGGTTCTGTATTTCGACAAATTGTACTGGGGACGGGACATTGTATTGGTCGTTGTTTGGAAGAGTCAGGGACGCGCGACGTTGCGTATCGTGCGCCACCGTTGTAACAAGCGCTTCCAGCTGTTCAGTGGTGTAATTGGAGCCGCCAGGGTCCGGCGGCTCCTTCTCCCGCTTGGCGTCGTCCATATGATTTACATATAAGTTGTTAGTAACAAATGATATACTCACACGTTCACCAGGACAAGACAGAGTTGTTAAAACACAAAACACAAGCCTCTACAGCCTCTGAATTGAGAATTTCAACAAGTAATTCCGGACTACTCTCTAACACATGTGTTAACCATAGACCCAGAATGACACTCCATAATTGCTATGACAACCGCGTCAGATAACAATCTATCGTTGCTATGACAACCGCGTCAGATAACAATCTATAATTGCTATGAATGACAACCGCGTCAGATAACAATATATCGTTGCTATGACAACGCTCAATACATGACATCTCAAAGTTCTGCAAAATGAATGTAGGGTTCCGTAACAAATGCATGTCTGTCCGTTCTACTAAATTTTACAATTTTCAACCAAGGTCCTCCGACGGTTATTTTATAATAAAAGTAGGGTTCCGTAACACGTTTATGTCTGTCCATTCTACTAAGTTCTGCAAAATGAATGTAGGGTTCCGTAACAAATGCATGTCTGTCCGTCCTACTAAATTAAACTTTTTTTTTTATATTTTTTTTCCATTAATTTGTTTTAATTTTTTTTTTGTTTTTTTTTTTTTGTAATTTTTTCTCCATTATTTTTTTTTTTTTAAGCAATGTTACGGTGTTGTTTTCACTTCTGCCGGCACTCCCGGAGTGCAACTGTGGCTTTTTTATTTATTAGTCTTATGTGCATAATTTTATTTGAAAGTGATTGCTTACACTCTAATATCCACGAACTATATTTAATTAATTATTTAGGCATTTCACAATTTATAAATTAAAATTATTAAATAAACTATAACTACCTATCAAATAAAATTTTAAGAAAATATAACTAATTAAAAGTCTGTAACTAAAAACCACTAAAAACTAAACACTAACTTATAAATTATAGGTAGGTATATTTCCTCAAGGGGCGTCGTCGTCGTCCCCGGGATGGTTCCCAGGATGGCGGCCGCGTTGCCCCTCTGTATCCCCAGACTAACTCTAAATAATTATAATTAATTATAGTTTAGGACAAGTACATACAAAAATTATGATTCCGACTTATGTACAAATAAATAAATTAGTCAAGTAAATCACAATTTTTATATGAACTGTATAAAAAAGTTGAAAGGAACTGACTGCAATTGTATACAAAGCTTAATCTCAGTCTCTCGCAAAACACTAGCGATCGTAAATAGTGCACAAGTTGTTTTCTCATTGTTGTGAGGTTTTTTCACTCTTTTTGTTCATAGTGTCATAAAAATATGTTTTCAGTGGTAATTACCAAGATATTGTGGCACCATGTTTTAGATCAGCACTAAAATTGATTTTGGGTTCAGAACACCCCAGTAATATAAATAGGCAGTTCACATTCTCTTTTCCTCTAATTTCTTCTTGGGGCGCAACTGGTTGGAGTGGCCGCATTTGTCCTTGCGGCAGTTGGTGGCGTTCGGGTGCAGGCGGGCGTAGCACTTGCGACAAATCAGTTTTTTGCAGTTGTACTTCTCCGCCAAGAGGCGGAGGTTGGGATCGAGAGGCCTTCCTGCGGATAAAGAGGGAAATGCTTTTGCTTATTCAACATAGGTAATTGTTAAGGTGCCCGATAAGTAGTCCATGATACTGATTGATCTGACAAAGCCAGTAGAACCGACCACACCTCGCTAAACCATGTTCAGCTCAGTGCTATCAAAGGCTCAAACAAATCCATCAACAAAAAGTAAATTGTGTTGTTGACCTGTTGACGAAGTGTATAATATTTCATGAAATGTTCCATGTCGCTTGAGTTTACCTACTTACTACTAGGATAAGTAAAAAAATAAAAAAACTATTGTGTAAGTAATTTTAATTTAAAACGCAGCTATTATCGTGTAATAATATCTATTAATCCAGCAAATTATTTAGGTAAGATATTGTGCAACACTTTGTGCAATAAATATTGCACAATCTATATAATGTTAATTTTGTGTGTAGGTAGATGTTGCATAACAGCGAATAAATCACATAGATAAGGTTGCAAATTGTGCCTGTTGTGTAATACAAATTCAATAAGTAATCATATTCTATTGGGAAGTATGAAGAAATTTACGTCGAATTAAATGAGAAATAGGTATGAATTAAAACATTAAAACAATGTATTATTTAATTTAATGAGCATCTCCCTTCGTGTAATTAAAACACTAGATGGACCTTTTTCTATAGAACACTGGGTATGACGTTAATGTACACACAGTAGGTATACAGTACCGAGGATTTCTCTAATGTACAAAATACCTGTTGTGCAATATAAATCTTTTGATTAATTTGTAGAATTGTGAGATAGAGTACATTTTAAAATGCACGTACTACTGTTGAATATTTCACGTGATATGATAGGTATTGTGTAATTAATCAACATTGTTTTGGAATAATTGACACTAACCTCCTCCTCTAAGACGGAGCACCAAGTGGAGCGTGGACTCCTTCTGGATGTTGTAGTCGGAGAGAGTGCGACCATCCTCGAGCTGCTTGCCGGCGAAGATGAGTCGCTGCTGGTCGGGCGGGATGCCTTCCTTGTCCTGGATCTTCGCCTTCACATTCTCGATAGTGTCGCTAGCTTCCACCTCGAGGGTAATCGTCTTCCCGGTCAACGTCTTCACGAAGATCTGCATGGTTATTTCAGTGGTTCGCTTCTTTTCCAAAAAATCGTAGTTAGACACAGTAATATTTGCGGCAGCCAGAGCGAAAGAGCAGGGAATTATGGAAACCTCGCGCTGACTAGACATCGGCCCAGTCCCGCTAACTTTCAAGTTTCAAATGTGCCGCCATCGGCCAGTGATGGCGCTTTAATAGTCCAGCCAGATGTACTAGGATAATTGAGTAATGTTGCGCAACTCATGAATATAGTAGGTAAGTATGATTTCAAATGATTACTTATAGAAAATGCAAGAAACAAACACATATATGTAAATGAAGTACCTACAGTAGTTACTTACTAAAGAGGTCTTTCTCCAGGTACTTTCAGTTTTCGTACTTCCCGCCCTTTGCATAGAGGTGTGTCGGAGGTGTGTCGTTTCATCGTGGAGGGATCGTAATCGATATAGGTATTCGACCACATTCGACTTATTAAATCAAATTGGAATTAAGTTCTTTCGGAGTCCGAATAGCATTTAGGTGGAAACGATTCGGGTTTTATTTCTGTGGGTCAAGAAATTTTCCAAGGACGTTCTTTATGCACATTGTTATTGTTTGTTTGTACATAACAAACAATACAATAGCAACTATATAATATAGTTGCTATTTGGAATGTAACGTACGTAACTATTAAAGAAAAAAAGTATTTGCCCCACAAATAATATTAAAGTAATTTGAGATTAGAGTGTAGATTTAGACAATAAATCAATGTTATGCTAAGCAACTATTATGAAATGAAATAATAATATAAAATAAAAATATTTTTTCGAACAAAATCGTGCCTCTCTAAGTTTTTTATAATGAAATGGAATTTAATGTTTATGAGCATTATGGAAGGAATGCCATTTTACAATCCACAGAAATAGTAAATTTGAATTTTTTATCCAACATAATTTAATTTAATTTTCGAGTCGGTTGGCTCGAGTAAACTTCGTGAGTCATGGAAATATTTCCATCTGATTCTGATACAATTTCCAGGTTCTTCAATTGTTTCATGATCGCAGAGGCGTGTTCTTTTTCGCCCACGAAGAACTTATCAAGATTTCTGATAATTTCTCGAGATCTTCGATGTAAAACAGATCCTCTTCTACTCATTGTCGTCTACACACGGAAAGGTCCCAGAGCAAGAAAGTAAATAACAAACATAACAAAACCGGCCAAGTGCGAGTCAAACTCGCGCACCGAGGGTTCCGTATCGCCATGTCATAGCCAGCGCCACTCACGCCATCTATGGTGTGTTTATGAAATGCTTTATATTAATCAAAATTCATGATTACTTAAAATATTTCTTACTATTTTCGGCACATATACTTTTTAGTTTTTAGTTTCTTCTATGGGAACCTCCGTGAATTTTGTACTTTTTCTTATTTTTATTATTTGTTGTTATATCAGCCATAATAAAATAACACATATTCTGTGAAACTTTCAACGGGCTACCTATTACGGTTCAAGAGACCTCAGACAGACGGACGGACAGACAGACAGACAGACAGACAGACGGCGTAGGCTTAGTAATAGGGTCTCGTACCGGATATGGAACCCTAAAAAACGCAAAAACAACTAACAAACAAAATTAACAATTGAAACAAAGAAACGCAAACTTGTAAACCTGTGTGGGCGTGCAGACCGTACAGTACAAACAACAGTTTGTTCTGTCAGTTTGACAGTTAGGGTCGCTGCATACGTAGCGGAGTGCCGGCGGGGCGGGGGCGGGGCGAGCTTTTTTGCAGGATCCTTTATACGCGGCGGGGCGAGAGCGGAGCGGCGGCGGAGCGGGAGCGGAGCGGGAGCGGAGCGGGATATATTCTTTCGGAGAATATTTCTCCGCTCCGCTCCGCTCCCGCCGGCGCCCCGCTACGTATGCAGCGGCCTTAGCTCCTATTCTTATTTGAATCGTGTTGTTTTATTTCCAACTGGTTGTTGTGCAATCATAGAGGTAAAGACTTTAGAGATGAAAATCTGAACCATTAAAAGGGCTTACCTTTGTCAAATTTGAGAGAGTGCGTGCGTCTTTCATGTACGTAAAGTAATAAGTTAATAACTTATATTTTAAGAGCCTTTTTGAGATGGCTAGGTAATGTACGTAGAAAAAACATAATATATTAATGTTATGAATAGGATAATATGCCTTAGAATTAAAATTATTAGTGAAAATACGATACGTGAAAGTTCTCAATGTCCACTTTTTCACCTAAAACAAATCAAATTAGAGCATTTATGCCTCCTTTGTAAATACATAATATAACGGCTCCCGTTTAAAAATAATAATACATACGCATTTATATACATTATTAAATAAACTATTATTGTGCCATTTAAAGATTGAAGGATAATATATATCATACGTTTTTTTTCTTCCTTTTGTTCCTACCATTGAGCTATACGTTGTACTAAAGGATATACTAAGGGCAAGTACTTTCGCCCCATCGAAGAGAGTTGACTAACAAACTTCCTGTCAGTCGACTCCCGGCGGCCGTCGATGTTAGTCATGTCATAGTAATCATGTGTGCTTCAAGTTTCAACGCTTATACAATAAACTTCGCGCGAAGCGAGACACTAAATACGGACTGTGCTACAGTGCGAGCGAGAGTTGTAGATTCATGATTATTTTAGGGTTGTCGGTTTCACTAATACATATTTGTGAAACCGACTAAACATTTCTAAAAAATAAGTAATATTTTATGTGTAAGTATCTTAGTTCAATTTATTAATGTATTCGTTTATTTACACATTTTTTTAAATTTATTAATGAACATAATTAATTTATTTATTTTTATTTTTATTTATTAATTATTATTACAGGGTTGTCACCAGTGATAGTAATAGGTAGGGCTTATTTACCTAAACTTCGAGGAACAGAGTAAAAAATTTGAGACTTCCTTACGACAATATTTTTTTCCGGTTTAATAATATTCATGATGTTTTAATTTCGCAATTTAAAAAAAGTGGCCACTTTTTTAAAATCGCGAAATAAAAAAATATTATCAAAACAATTACTTATAGCTGTTTTTGAGAAAATCGATCTTATCAATAAAATGGCGCCTCTCTGAGCGTGGCTTTGTGAGTAGAGGTCTTTTTGGCTCAGGCGAATGTACCACTGGTCCCTCGGCACAGCCGTTGACTTACATAAAAAAAATTGTAAGACCCTTTTTTTTAATAATGTTCTCATATTTCAATTAATTCAATTTTATTAATTTTTTCGTTACTTGAAACCCCGTTACACCTTACAAGACTCATCACGGTGAACATGGCTAATAATATATTACTATTAAGTTTTCCTAAAATAGAAACTTCATCATATGAATGTTTTGTTGGAGGGAATTTGTTGTATCTTTCATTATGAGGACGTTGCTATATTGAACAAAAGAAATTACAATCGTTGATTTAAAATAATAAATAAGTAAAAAAAAAACCAACATTTTGCTTCAATCAAACGAAAAATCACTGTCATTGCACTGACAACCCTATGCGTTCCGCAAACGCCGTGCGCGACGTAATTCAGCGCTGCACATCGTTAGACGATCGCTATTTATTTTAATACTGGTGCTGCGTGCAGCGTTTATATTTAGCTTCACAGCTGCTTAATACCCCGATTCATTCCACAAACTCCGCCTACTTACCAACACCACCGAATATATATTGACAATACTAATGGCCCGCCTGTGTTAGCTCGTGCACAAGGTAATTGCAGCGCTGCACATTGTTAGACGCTCGCAATTTATTTTACTACTGTTGCTGCGTGCAGCGTTTACTTAGCTTCACAGCTGCTTCACGGCGGCGTATGCGTCACAGAATAGATACTGCTTGCATTCCCCCGCCCGCTCGACCTTTCCTCATACCGCAGTTTTTGTTGTTAAAGATTCGTTCAATCTTTCTTAAAATTCTTCTTCTTTTCTTTTAGTAGTGTTTCCTCTAGTATATCATTATTTCTCTATGGTTCCTACTCCCCAAATAGGTAACGCGCACCGCGCACCCACCGGTGGATGTCCCCAAATTTGGGGACAGAGAGAAAGGAGAATGCCCAATCCCGGCCCACATAAAAATGTTTTTATGTCACAATAAAATGTGTTTGAAACAATAGTTTAAAATATGAGGATTTTTTTAAAACTATCGAAGTTTAACCCCCTTTTCAAGCTTCAACCGCCCACTTAACGCTTTCTAGCACGTTCTGCGTCTGGCTACCCAAAAAGCGCATTTTCGATAATCAGATGTGGCAGCATTAGCCCCGCACTCCGCACCAGGCCAGGCACCATCTTTCTTCTTTTCTGAGTTTTTTGACAGCGGGAACACGTTTCTGGGTTAGGTAAATCCGCGTGTATTTCATACAATTTATTTGAAAGTTTTCAAATTTCTATAGTTTAGTTATCAAATTATCTTTCGCAATACTTGTAGCGTTTCTTTTTCATACACGGGCGCGGAATTAATCGGAAGCATTGACACTGGCCGGTGATAGTTCGAAACTTGAATTAATCGTGGCCAGCCTCTGTCATCGGTGCAGCGCGTGGTGTTCATTTGTTTCCGGTTAGCCTCGCTCGGCGGCTGCCCATACACATCACACTACAAATTTTTATAGTTGAAATTGTTCTCAGGCATCACGATGCAGATCTTCGTGAAAACGTTGACCGGGAAGACGATTACGCTCGAGGTGGAAGCTAGCGACACTATCGAGAATGTGAAGGCGAAGATCCAGGACAAGGAAGGCATCCCGCCCGACCAGCAGCGACTCATCTTCGCCGGCAAGCAGCTCGAGGATGGTCGCACTCTCTCCGACTACAACATCCAGAAGGAGTCCACGCTCCACTTGGTGCTCCGTCTTAGAGGAGGTTAGTAGCAATGATATTTTAGTAAAGATAGGTTATCTATATGACATTCAGTGCTCACACACGGCACGTCCTTGAAGAGTTGAGAGAGGAAGAACTAAAAGTGATGCGCCGACTCGAATAGTCTTATTCCAATTATTAAGGGAGGGAATTCAAGTTATGTGGCGGTTGGTATAACTGATAACTATTTAGGAAGGACGACGCACGTCTGAACTCTTGCGTAGTTGATGCGCGACTAACTTGAAACAGGACTGTGGTCTTGTATTTAGTGTGCCGCTTTGGGAGCCTGTATAACCTATCTACCTCCTTTTTAACATGTAATATCATTGGTTAGTAGTAGGTAATTACCAAATCTAAACTTTGAGCTCACTCGTCTGTTCTTGTTTACTGATATCTTTTTGCACTATTCTTTCTGTTAACATTTGCGTTCCGGAAGCCAATTTGTGCTACGTCAAATGTTGGCCTTCATTTGCGGAGTTGACCTTGCAACTGTTTACAAATTACTCCTTTTCAGGAATCATTGAGCCGTCGCTCCGCATCCTGGCGCAGAAGTACAACTGCGACAAGATGATCTGCCGTAAGTGCTACGCTCGTCTGCACCCGCGCGCCACCAACTGCCGCAAGACCAAGTGCGGCCACACCAACAATCTGCGCCCCAAGAAGAAGCTGAAGTAAGCTACTCGACGGCCGCCGAGGCACCATCACCATTTATTACATCTTGTAACAATTGGGATGCAAAACTAAATTAAATAAAGTAAACGAATACTTCAACTGATGTTTTATTTTAAAAGAAAATGCAAATGGACGCACTGCGATCAAGTCGCAAAGACATACAAAATACAGCTCTGAGCTCATCTCATCCCTAACAGACTACACTACGGAAATCGCCGGCTTGTGTGCGGCGTGTTGAAGCATTGTCGCAGTGATTGCTTTCTATACTCATTTCCTACTCTTCACACACTGCCGCGTCTCTGTCATGTGGTGTGGTTGGAATATGGTATGTGTGTTCTATGGTCGTGGCAAGTCATCACAGGAGAGTTTATCGCCCTGCCAGCGAAGGGCTAAAATTCTATTCTATGCAATAGAATTTTAGCCCTTCGCTGGCAGGCAATCCAACAGACAAAACATCAACAAAAAATGCTTCTTGAGATGGTGTTCTTCCCTCCGTCAGGCCTCACGCACTCTATGTACTTGCGCGCGCTAACTACCTACCGCCCGACGGGCCGCCGGCGGTCTATTTCAGTGTAAATTCGTCAGCCGCGCGAAGTATACATGGACGCTCGCCCACGCAACTGCGCGCAGCTGCAAAGCAATAATCACTTTGCACTCGATCGTTAAGGTACATTTTCGCACGCAGCGATTGGCGACGTGAAACAGTAGGCTATTAAAGCCCGAAGGTAGGAACATTTTCTATGGAGTGATTTATCTGTTACGAAATAACTATTAAGTAATCTGTGCCTCCGTCCACTTGAATGCATTGCATGGATCCATTGATGGATCCTAGTAAACTTTTTCCTCCACCTGAGTCCATCATGGCAGTCGATTCCTAATAATGGATTCTAAGATACTTCAAGGTAAGGGATGGTCATGGAGTAAGTTACTTTCTTTTATGAGATATTGCGTTTGTGGACTCACTGTATGATACTAAAACTAAATTTAATTTTTTTTTAAATCTTTTCTGTATGTATGTATGTTCCTCCATAACTCTTAAACCGATCATCCGAATTCGATGAAACTTAGTGCAAGCACATTTAACTATACGGGACACAGGACTAAATAAAATTCACTTCCGGTTACGCTAAGATGTGGCTCTCATACAAACCGAATTGTTCCGTGCGCCGAATTATAGGTACGGTAGCGGGCTTACTTACTTTCTTCTTTTAAATACGAATTTCACACGAGCGAAGCCGCGGGCAAATTTATAAAAGTGCACCGAAAAGGTTCATAATGAGGATCAGTAAAGTAACAGCAAATTCTATAGAAGTTATATCCACGTTGTCTTAATGGCTTAAGAATGGCACATCTTTTTGAATTATCAAAATCGGACCATTAGTTACGGAGATATTATCAATAAACTTAAGCCGTTTCTGCCGCTAAAACTCAGTGCGCCGCGGCTACGCGTGACGTCACTCTATCCCAGACCCGCGCGCTCGCCCTAGCCAGCCAACGCGCACTCATTCGTCGAGGGCTGTATCTCTTGAACCGTAATAGGTAGCCCGTTGAAATTTTCACAGAATATGTGTTATTATGGCCGATATAACAAAAAGTTATAAAAATAAGAAAAAGTGAAATACTCACGGTGGTTCCCATAGAAGAAACCAAGCGAGTTCGACTCGCACTTGGCCGGTTTAAATAGTAGGTATACATTTTGCATTGTGCCGAAATGTACAAATACGTCTATCAAAACGCCAGAGAAACTGATGTACCGTGTGGGGCCGGTACTTTAAAAGAATAGCCCCACTGCATCTCTCCCCGTGTATGTCGTAAAAGGCGACTAAGGGATATGACTCCCTTCTTATATTACTAGGTGGTAGGGTTTAATTTAACCCGCCCGGGTTTGTACTCATTTGGTGGGTTTGGACGAGTGTGCCATACTTCCACCAATACACTTGGTGACGAGGGTCTGATGATGGAGACAGGAGGTGGACAGTGGCACTCTTCAACCGTTACTAGTAACCCTCTCGAGTTTGGGCTCATTTGGTTGGTTCGGACGAGTGCTCCATACTTCCACCAATACACTTGGTGACGAGGGTCTGATGATGGAGACTGGAGATGGACAGTGGAACTCTTCAACCGTTACTAGTAACCCCCTCGAGTTTGGGTTCATTTGGTTGGTTCGAACGAGTGCTCCATACTTCCACCAATACACTTGGTGACGAGGGTCTGATTATGGAGCCAGGACGTGGACAGTGGGACTCTTCAACCGTTACTAGTAACTCCCTCGAGTTTGGGCTCATTTGGATGGTTTGGACAAGTGCTCCATACTTCCACCAATACACTTGGTGACGAGGGTCTGATTATGGAGTCAGGACGTGGACAGTGGGACTCTTCAACCGTTACTAGTAACTCCCTCGAGTTTGGGCTCATTTGGATGGTTTGGACGAGTGTCCCATACTTCTACTAATACACTTGGTGACGAGGGTCTGATGATGAAATCAGGAGGTGGGTGGTGGAACTCTTCAACCGTTACTAGTAACTCCTCGAGTTTGGACTCATTTGGTAGATTTGGACGAGTGTCCCATACTTTTACCAATACACTTGGTGACGAGGGTCTGATGATGGAGACAGGAGGTGGACAGTGGAACTCTTCAACCGTTACTAGTAGTAACCCCCTCGAGTTTGGGCTCATTTGGTTGGTTTGGACGAGTGCTCCATACTTCTACCAATACACTTGGTGACGAGGGTCTGATGATGGAGCCAGGACGTGGACAGTGGGACTCTTCAACCGTTACTAGTAACTCCCTTGAGTTTGGGCTCATTTGGATGGTTTGGACGAGTGTAACATACTTCTACTAATACACTTGGTGACGAGGGTCTGATGATGGAATCAGGAGGTGGGTGGTGGAACTCTTCAACCGTTACTAGTAACTCCTCGAGTTTGGACTCATTTGGTAGGTTTGGACGAGTGTCTCATACTTTTACCAATACACTTGGTGACGAGGGTCTGATGATGGAGACAGGAGGTGGACAGTGGAACTATTCCCGTTACTAGTAGTAACCCCCTCGAGTTTGGGCTCATTTGATTAGACGAAGGGGTTACTAGTAACGGTTGAAGAGTTCCACTCGTAACGTAACTGGAACAAATTGAAAATAGAAGAACAGGAGTTCATACTGTATCATTAGTTTGTTTTTGTAGTACGGGTAGGGGATGACTGAGCCGCAGCCTGCAAACTAGTCCCTCTTGGTTGGGGACCTTAGTGCAAAACCCCTCGATCCCCAGCCAGCCTATGTCCGCCATGAAGGCCACAAGACGACTGGGGCGCCTGGAGAGCATAATATGTTCATTTGGCACCACCCGGAGGCGCATGTGACATGAGGATCTTCAGATCTCGACACGAACCACGCTTTGTGTTTAGTTTGTCACAATGACTAGAATTTATTGTGGTGAATTAGGACTCATATCCATTACAATTATGAAAGATTGAAACAAACTCAAAAGCTTTCTAAAATACATTTATTATTCTTATAAATAATATTTGATTAAACACATTTTATAAATCACAGAACGAAGTTAACATATTTTTTATATAAAGCTATAGACGTGGGTGGTGGAGTCTTGGGACCATTAGCGAGGTCCACATATTGCCTGTAAATCTCCTTCGCAGCCTTCGTGACAGTGGGAGGGATAACCTCTACAGTGCTGTCAACTATGGAGAAGGCACTGCTAACAGTCAGGTTGATGGAGCCGGTGATATTTTGAGTCTTGCTTGATTTCCGATCAAAGTTTACGTACCTCTTGTACCTGGAACGACATTTACTTCAGATAAACATTTGGTTTCTATTACATTCATCAGGGTTGATGGAGATTGGCAAACAAGAAGATAGTCTCGGAATTGACGATTAGACTGCACTGAAATACTATAACTAATTTAAATACAAAAGTAACTTTAATGCATTTATGTACAACAATCATCCAGTACATCTTCCGCGTTACAGAAAAATGAAATGCATAGACAACTTGCATACATTTTAACATATATTTAATGCAGGTGTGGCCACTCTCTGGCAGATGACGATTTCAACACTCAATGGCTTCACCGCACATCCGGGCCCATTGCCAGTAGGAGATCGTTTCAATGGAGCACGAGACCAGCGATTGGCCAATCTTGTTGGAGCATGTAGTCGTATTAAGATGGGTAGCTAACATGCCGACTTGAAAAAAAAGATTCACAAATTTGACATAAATATTATTTGTCATTGTTCTTACATAAGCATATCCCTTTTCGCCGGCTCTCTCAGTACGATCCTATTGCCGCGCTTGATGGCGGGGAAGCGCGAGTCTGTCTGCGCGGGCGGCTCGGCCAGCACTCGGAGCACTGTCTTCAGTGGGCACGGGCTCACCTGCCGAGTGCTCGGGGTCGAGTATGTCAGGTCATCCTCCGTTGACGAGTCACTGTTTGAACTGTGAAGACAGATTCACATCGAAGTTCAATGATTGAACAGTCAGTCAATCAGCGTGTAAGCGTCCACTGCTGGACATACACCTCTAAATTTTGATAAAATAATATGGATTTTGGAATGACAGTAGGAAGTTTAATACACAACGAGCATTGGTATAAATGCCTTCTGGTACATAAAACCAATTCCATGCCTCATAAATAATTGAGCCTGACTAGTAGACGAAGAACTGACACTAATTTGCCGTGGAAGCTTTGCAAGTATGTTCCTGAAATGTGTTTTTCTTTTAATCTTTTCTTATTCTTTAAGGCATACTTATTAGCATTAGCATATTATGAGAAACTTTCACAATATAATTTTTTTGCTATTCCAACCAGAATTCACAACCACACCTTTTCTTGATTGATTATAAACAAAAATAATAAATTATTGTGTTTGTTTCTTCAAAGTATAATTTGCGTAGAACTTTAACTAAGAACATCAAGTGCTCCAACTACACATTGCAAATTTTAATGTGCCAGCAGTGTTTTGCCTACACCGTTGAAAAACGATCACTTTTATAATACACCTCATAAAAAGAAGATGAACAATAAAAAGGTGAATAAATACATACTCGCTAGAGTTATTGGAGGTGGTGCTGGCGCGGCCGGTTATGACCGGGTTCTTGGATGCCGGTTTGCCGACCGCCGCCCCGCGCACCACGAACGGGCTGAAGTTCTCCGATAAGGGCGGCGCCAGGTCCCGCAATGTGTGACACATCTGGAATTGTCACTAAACTATTATGCATTTTTAGGGTTTCACACCAAAAATACTACTCAATTGTCCAAACCTTGGTCCAAACGTTTTCTAATAAGATATGACAGTGATACTACACAAGTATAATGGTACTGCACTGGAACTATTCTATTTAATGCAGTGCAGAAGGTTGCAACTATAATCACTGGACATTATTTCTACCACTTTAGCAGGTTTATAAGTAAACCGATCACCCTTAAAACCCTTCAGAAAGGATTAGTACCTCAAACTCCAATCCCTCAGAGAGTGTGCTGTACTCGAACGGCCGGTTGTAGTCGTGGTAGGGGTCCACCATCTCGAGCTGCGCGGCGCGGTCGCCCTGGATGCCGATGATCTCGCAGCACAGTTTCGTCATCTCGTTGGTGGATCGCGGCAGGTAACGCATTACATCGTCTTCCCACCATTTTGTCAGTGATTGCCTACGACAAACCAACAAATATTATATGACATATCTCATGAAGTATACTGAAACTGCAGAACAACCATTTACTGCATACGAGTTTTCTTGCCCGTTCTTTCTCGCCGATGTACTAGAGTGTGTGGATAAACATTTATATTGACTTGTTCAGTTTAACCAATAATGCAAAAAAACAGTTCGGAGTTTGCTATGTAGGCTGGTTCCTGTGGAACGGATTAATAGAATGAAGTGTATCTAAATCATTATCAAGAGTTCCCCATGAAATGTGGAAAAGATAATGTGAAAAGCAATTGTTTATAGTCTTGTCAGATTGACTCGAATGAATTACTTTCTATTGAAATGAAATGAAACTGTTTTTATTTTTCTCGTCAATACTAATAGTTAATACACATGTTATAACAATAAGAAATCAAAATTGGTTCTGACACAGCCTCAGTCCCTCAACACCGAGCCCTAAGAGCTGGTGAGAGGGATACTGAATTAAGTCAGGCCCAAGTACACAATATATATTATTTTAAAGGATATAACCCCTGTTAAACCAAAGAAAAAGGGAAAAGAAAGAAGTTTTACAATTGTATTTATAATACCTACATCACAAGTCAATAATACGCACACACACAAAATACATCCGTCCGTCTGCATGTCACAATGCTAATAACAATCTTTACAGACAGTTCAGTGCTAATACCTATGGTTGGGCTGAAAGGCGACAGCCTCCGGATGGTGCAAATAGTAATCATTGGGCGCGTCCCAGATGGGTCGCTTTGAAGCCTCCGGCACGAACAAGCCGAGGAAGAGATTCATCGTGTTCTGCTTCTCCGCGTCCGAGAACGTGTTAGAGTAGTACCGGCTGAGGGTCTGCATGATATCGTTGCCGTGCGACGACCACGGCGCTGTCTTTCTGTACGTTTTGATACTGCAAATGGTAAAAAAAATGTTTTTTAATAAATACATACATACCACACGCTGTATCCCGACAATCGAGGTCAGCAAAGTTATCAGTGTTGTGCTATAAGCACTCTTGAAATTACCGCACAACACCGACCACCATGCTTAGCCAAGTATTCGGACAAGATAACAAGATAATTTATTTTAAGCACTTCATTAAATTTAATCACTCTACAAAAACTATTTATTGAAATAGTAGTTCAATTTATCTAAAGTTTTACCATAGGACTGAAGAAGATAATTTATACACACGGTGAACAAAAAACCTGTCGAACCACCGAAGGCAGGAAGTACAGTTTCAGATACTGAATCCGATAGACTAGTTTTTTTTTTAATTCGGACAAAAAAAAATTGAATTAGTATCACAACCTTTTAATCTAATGCAAAATTCTTTACTCTAGGCGGCGCGGCGGCGGCGGCGCGCACGCGACACAAAGCGCCCGCCGCCTCGCCGCCAGTGTCATAAATTATCTTGAGGCGGCATTGAATGAAGTGAAGGCAGAGAGCGTGTTCTTATGAAATTATTTGTAAAATAATTTGCCGATTTTAATATTTTATTTGTCTTCTGTACTGAAAATGAAGTCGGTAAGTGCTTTGAGGTCTGTTAGTGTGCAACAAATTATTATTTTGTATACCTAATAAGTTTTAGAATATTACCTAGAAAACTGATATCACGTGCTTATATAAGCCATAATATATAAGCCATATATTAGTAGGGTTTAACTTCACCTCACTTTTATGATGGCATGCAGACATAATTTAGTTATTTAAGACATCTTGATACTTTAGGAATAATTGAAAAAGAGCATATTTTCATATAAATTTGGAAAAAAAACTAGCCTGTCCGATTCAGTATCCGAAACTGTACTTCCTGCCTTCGGGTGTTAGACATGTTTTTTGTTCACCATGCATAAGAAAACATTTGTGTACATTTGTATGTATACAGAACTAATTGCATGAGATGATGTAGACATGTTAGCCAACAGACTTACCGGTGCACCAGCTGCGATCCACCGTACTGCAGGGCCAGGGTGTCTCCATGGTCCTCGTATAGGCCCTCCAATAGTCTGATGCAGTCTGAGTCGAACTTTAGAATGGGATTACCAATCAAGCCGAGAGCATACAGCTGAAAAAAAAATAATTACAAAATAACTGCATTTGAATACCGGCATAGCACCCAGTTCCAGCAGTACTAAGGTGTAATAAGTTCTTCATGAAGCTGGCAGGTGATGGAGTCATTTGTCATTAGATCAGGTTCAAAATAAAAGGAAAACTAAATTCTGTATGTACAGATCCCAATCCACACATTGTCAGACTCGGTAGATAGGGTGCCATGGATCGAATACTGATCGAGAGATTAAGCACAAGCAATTGGGATTGGTGACCATTCGACCGCTGAGGCTAGCCGTGATTGGGATTTCACTTACTTTACTAGATGGTAGGGTATAATCCGTTCGGATTATAGTTGTAATCCGATGGGCCCGGATATGTTCGGTGAAGCCATCGCAAGCTTAGTTCCACACCTTCCCTCTAGCCAGTTCAGAGTAGCCGGCATGACCAGAGGGAAGCACTGACATGGTGCCTAGTTCACCAAGGTGTTACGGGCTGACATCATGGGTTTAGTAGGTGATGTAGCCAACCATGTCAGTTCCATAAAATTAAAATGAAAACATTAGCCTTACTCGGCCACCGTGAGTATCCGAAAGGTTCAGGTTTCTCGGGATTCGGAACTGCCTACGAACCGTGGAAGCGACCGGCGAGGGTGCTCCGCTTCATGGACGAGTTTGGGTGGTTGCAGTAGCTAAAGCCGCACACCTGATATCCCAGCACGCACTTGCCGATAGCGAACTGTGCCGTATTGGTCCTGTCGAGACAATCTACGCAGTTGACTCGGACCACGCCAGTCTGCAGTCTGCCGGCCTGGTGGCCCGCGGCGCCGAGCTCTTCGCCGCAGCCGCGCGCGCTCAGGAACATGCCCGTCCGGCGCACAACCGTGCGAGCTATTGCTGCTAGTCTGCAACCAACCGCATTATCTTTTTTTTGTATCTTCTTTTTTTCAGCATGGAAACTGACACGGTTGGCTACATCACCTACAACATCCATGATGTCAGCCCAAACACCGGGTGAACTTGGTGCCACGTCAGCCTTCCCTTCGGTCGTGCCGGCTACGCTGAACTGGACGGAAAACACAAACTATTTACATAGCTGTTTCGACCGACCTTTCATTCAGTGTGGTGGTACCAACCCGGGCGGGTTAAACCCTACCACCTAGTAATATAAGAAGGGAGTCATATCCCTTAGTCTACAGATTATTCTAAATAATTTGAGTTATTTGAGGAAATCGGGTTTTTTATGACAGTTAAAATTGAATTTGAAAATTTAATTTACTGTCATATACCTATTTCTTTGTGGACTAGGCTACCTAGAAATATAGTTGAGTGGCGATTAATTTATCCATTCATGACAGCAATAGAAGTACTTAAATGTGAATGCATTTCAGTTTAGAATATATCATGTGAAGTGCTCGAAAATGTCAAGTACTTACAGCATACAGTTGTTATAAGATTTATGATTTGAAGTGTTAGGAACCCTGAGCACTATTATCACTGCGACCTAGATAATAGATCTATTGTGACCTCTAAATAGTTAAGACAAGATAAAATCAAGCAGCAAGTAAGGCACGCAGACCCACATACTGCGTGAATAGGTGGAAGGACCGTGCCAAGGTGAGAGGTAGCTACCTGTCGCCCTAAAGCACGGCATCTCATCCTTATGCAGCACGGGGAGAGATGAAGTGGGGCTATTATTTTTAAGTACTAGCCCTACACCGTACCAGCATACAGATAGTCGACTCTAATGTAGAAACACAAGAACTAGTAGAGGGATGTGGAGACACTTCCGCCAGTATATGTGACAAATTGCTCAACAGGTGTATAAATGCTTAGTAAATATTTTAGAGCTGACTGCATAAATCAATTACCTATGAGTACCTGCTTATATACCTATTCGAAGTATTTACAATACCAATAATTACTCGAACTTTTGTAATCAAAGTAGAAGGTCTAGAACACTCACTTATCCAGAACTTTGGAGTCTGTTCCCTTGTTCATACGTGCCATGTCTATATGGAAGTACTGCACTGAATGCTCAGGGGGTAGAAACTGATTCAGATACTTCACGGCATTGTTTATTTCGTGCGTAAGAAGAGACTCGTGTCTCTTCTTCTCTCGCTTCTTGACCAGGTTTAGTATCATGATAGGAGAACCATATCTACGGAAAAGATTGTTTATGTGCTTTGCTGGTATTTCACAGAAGGGGTCGCTCAGGTCGACGGAGATTGCAGGTTTGGGTACCATCTTGGAAATATCTTGCGACCAGTAACCTGGTATGGATCCACGCATCTGAACAAAGGAACTGAACCTGAAAAAAAATGTTTTATAAAGGTTATATAATTATATTTTGATGATATTGACATACGGGAAGACTGGAAGATGTGCTCAAAAACGGTCAAGTGCATAGTACTCGTAACCGACGAGCTTGTATGAAGAACATTATGAGAGTGGAAGAGGCGGTAGAGGTGTATCAAGTTCGTGGCACGTGGAGATCCATTGGCTCCACTGGGAAACAGTTGTGACGCTATGTATATATGTATATATATGTATGGAAAGACTGGAAGAAAACTGGAGAAGTGTATGTCCGGAAGTGGACGAGTAGACGCCGACTGACTGAGCACCTACACAGTATAGTTATACCTATAACTTGCTTAGAAAGATCAGAAGGAATGTATCTAACTGCCTGCGACGGCTTTACTGAACATATCCGGGCCCATTGGCAGAAGAGAAATAGTGAGAAAGTTATAGTAATAATAAAAATCCTATATAAAAAGTCACGTCAATCCTATGGTGGTGGGATTACGTGCCAACAGGATGCATGGCTTGAGGGAAGAAGGTCACTAGCTAGCACTAACCTCAGCGGATCCGGCTAACATTGATGTATGAAAATGGCATGGAACAGTAGCCCCAACTCCCTTTACTAGTTATGCAAAGCAAGCAAGCAAAGTCAAGGGTTAAGCAAATAACACTGAAATTAGAAAAAAAATTACCTTCCAGCCGAGAAAGAGGAGACCATCGAGTCATGAACAATTTGCTCGGTTTCCACCTCATTTGCGACGTCCCCATTAGAATTAGCTCCTCTCTTGAGGAACCTAGTGCCAGCATATCTATTGCTCCTTCTAGCAATGAGGGCGAGGTAGACAGGCCGTCCGAGAATGTTGAGGTTGCTCTGCTCCACGAAGCCGTGGACTATGTACAGGATCCAGTCTGGATGAAGGTGCGCGTGTACCGGAGATAACAGATGGCTGTTCCATACAAATCTCCATTCGGGAACTGTTCTTACGCCGAACTCTAGTATCTGCTTCTGCCTGAAAAAAAAAATCTATTTGATAATTTCACAAAATATAAGATACACTCGCTGTTTCACAGGATGGGTTGGCAGGAATAACTGAATATCTTCATGAACTAATAAAGTAATGATTGCCAGCAAGCTTTCTTGCTAGTTATTTCTCAGTAAGAGAATAAAATATGTATGCACATAAAAAATTATCATTTATCCAAGAGTATAATAATTACCAATTGGATCAATAAATAAAACGAAACTAATAAGTAATTAAGTTCTTTCCTCATATTTAAAATTAAATTTTTTTCTTGAATTTAGTTGAAGCTTTTTTTCATATAATCCCGCCTCGCCCGCCTCGTATGCTCCGACCAGCCAATATCACCTACGAGAAGGTAGGTGCCATATGTAATATCAGAAACTTCCCGTTGGATTGCTGGCTATACTAGAGTCCTCTGAGAAGTTAGTCTATATATCCACTAGGCTTAGAATTACTGGACTAGAGGAGAACACAGCCGAGGCTGCTATGCGGCCATCTTATGTCCAGTAATGTGAATATGGACCAGTCGGTTAAAATTTGATCCTAGTAAGGTGTAAGGGAATAGGGGAAAGGTAAAACAAGTTTAAAAATACAAACCCAGAATTCACTCTCTGCTGCAATTGCGACTTCCACGTCTCAAAAATATCTTCGTCATCTGCCTTTTGGCCGCAAGTACACACTGCCGCTTCATCATCCGCACTTTTACACTCGGACCACTGTGATCGAACCATCGACGAAGTCACTGGCTTCGGGAATAGGGCCGGCGCGAGTCTTCGAGGCGGCGCCATGTTCATTTGCAAAGTATGAGTTATATCATAGCTATAACTATAGTAGAAATTAGTGGACAGATCGATGGCTTGGAACATCTTGAGGTATCTCTGTTCGTCTTGATGTAGAGGGCGGCTGTTGTCGCTGGGAATGTACGTTGTGGACGTATCTTCAATTTTGTAGATGGAATGTGAACCGATCACTGCGATCTTTCTTCTCTTTGTTACTAGGACGATGTAGTAGCCTTCGAGGAATCTAACAAAACCTGTATGAAAATACATAAAAAAATAAAATAAAATAAATTAATTAAGTGTGATATTGGATAGCGCTGTTAACAAATTATAACTCAGTTCATTCTTACTAGAGCATGTCAATCACTAAAATTTTGATTGCCACCAGTTTATGAAGTGATCGGGTGTTACTAACCGGGTGTAAACACCCGATCACTGCGATCGACCGACAGAAAGTTTCAGCGCCTGCCTACTAGCTAGCTTAGCTAGTAGCGAGCGAGGGGGTGGTAAGCGGGTGGCGAGCGGGTAGTGCCTTGGCCTTGGCAAGCGAGCGAGTAGCCAGCCGAGCGCCGAGCACCGATTCGCCCACCGCGTGCGTCGCAGCAATAAGTACGCTGTTCATATAGAATTAAGGTTAATCTATCGATATTGTGTATGTATACGACAATGATATTTTAGGAAAGATAGGTTATCTATATGATATTCAGTGCTCACACATGGCACGTCCTTGAAAAGTTGAGAGGAAGAACTATTAAGTGATGCGCCGACTCGAATAGTCTTATTCCAATTATTAGAATTAGTGCAGAATCTCATTACACATGATGGCATTTTCGATGTGTTAGCGACTCGTGGTTAGCGGTCCGAACGCGTGCGTAGTTGGTGGGCGACTAACTTCAGACAGGACTGTGGTCTTGTATTTAATGTGCCGCTTGGGAGCTCAGATAATCTACCTCCTTTTAACTTATATCATTGGTATACGATATAACTCCTAAAAGTGTAAAACTGAAAGTAATTCCAGATTTTTTAATAAACAACTGTTAGTCATATATTTTAGTTTGGTTGACTACAAAATAATTAAGAAATCATGCGGATTATTCCGGTCATTCGGATTTTTCAGTCTCCGTGACTGGCGAGGAGGGAGAATGAATAACCACAAACTGCAGACAAGACAACCGATCGATCAGTCCAGTCAGTGAGTTGAGTCGGTTCAGTCGTCCGTCTCGTTCGATGGTTGTTTGTTCTATGTATCGCGGTTCGTAAGTGGGAGTATCGAATCGATGCGACACAACGAGCGCGTGTCTGTGTCTCTGTAGTATACTGTGGTGTCTGTCAGTTCAGTTGGCACCCGGCACCCGCTCGCGAACCGTGACCTGCGGCCCACGACAGCCGCGAGCCGCGACCCGGACAGATGCGAGCAGGTGTTCGCGCGATCGGGTTAATCTGGTAGTGACGATAGATAGGGTTAAATGGTGGCTGCGATTGGGTTACTGACAACCTGATCAATCGCCTTCGGCTATGTTCTAACTCTTACATGGGCGATGAATAACATGTAGAATGTTATAGATGCCTGTCTTTCTACTACCAAAAAAAACATACGCACGTGGCCATTGAATCTTATCCACAAAAAATAAAGAAAAACAAGAAAACATTTTTTTTTAGTTTGAGAGCATAATTATTTATAAGTGTGTTGGATATCAATAGAAAGGTCTTTAATCATCTACCTAATGTGCTATCTCATTCTTATAAGAAAAATTCACTAAAATAGTACCTACTTGACGAAAATCCGTGCAAAGCAGATGGGAGCCGGCGAACATAAGAAATACCTGCTAAACGCGGAGCAGTTGGGAGCCGGCAGGTTAAGGGGGGATACTAGGCAAACATCACATCGTATTACCCGTGCATCGTATTATTGGTTAGAGTAATACGATGTGATGTTTGCCTAGTACCCCCCTTTAAGCATTTTAATTATATTTTTTCTTACCAACAATTCCAAAAGCGGAGACAGGTTTGAAGGCTGCACCGCGACCGGTGCGGTTGCCGGTGCCGATCATGTACAACAGCTGGTGTATCTCCTGCTTGTTGTACTCTACCTTGTCGTCCACCATGATCAACTCGCGAGGGTCTGTGCGATCGATCTTCAGCACTCGGAACCGGCTCTGCGTGTTGTTTGACCCGATTAGATAAAATCTCTGTGAACAAATAATATTAGGTACATCATTCATTTTCTTCAATATATTTTGTCCCTTTTTATGTTTCAGGTAGGTATGGATGTACAAACGTATCTTAACCCATAGAAGTGTGTAGCTTTATACTGGGGAGCCGAGGTCGCAATTTCTGGTAAGCTTAATGTGTAATGTGTTAAGCTGAGTTAAAAGATAAATTTTAGTGAAAGATTTTTTTGCAGGAAACACGTAGTTTTGGAAAAATAAAATAAGGAAACAGATTTTCCATAGAAAATGTATTTTTCATACAAAATTAAAATGTTTTTTTTTAAAGCACCAAGAAATTTATTGATATTGAATAGAAATGTACAAAAACGACATGGGCCGGCTCAACATTAGGTTAGGGTTAATTTATTGAAGATCTTCGACGATCTTCTACAAATTAACCCTGGTAATTTTTTTTAACCTCCCTCCCCCTCCCCTCTGCTCCCCTCTTCCAAGCCACCCCCATTATAATATAAAAAAATATTTTCCATACAAAAAACACCCCTCCTTTCCCCTATTCCCTCCGGCAGAGGGGGTGGGGGTAAATCAATAGCCGGCCCCACCCTCTCCCCCCCTACTTCGGCTCACCAGCATAAAACCCCCCCTAGGATTCCAACAGTGTGATGAAAATCGATAGTTTTAGTTAACCATAAATTGGCGACTGTAGCGCATTTTATTAAGAAAATAAATTGAAATCGCTATTAGCTATATTTTCGACGCCGATCTTCGGTACCCGCATGCCCTTCCGGAGGACAACACATAACTTTTGGAACTATTGGCAGGGTTGACAGATGGTTCAGTTGAAAAAACTGGACATTTTTTATTCAAAGCGCCCTTGATTTTTCAAGTGCAAAATGTTACATGACATTTAGTTTTGAAAATGAATGTCAGATAGATATAGAGTAATTAATAAAAGGGTTGAATTGATTGCAAAATCAAGGAATGCAGTAAGATTAGTATTTATATGTTCTGAAAAAATTTATATGCGTTATACGAAGGAAAAACTGCACATTTTGATGTCCGGTTTTTCATTATTTTATAGACGGGACATAAGCCTAAAAAAAACGGACTGTCCGGTCCAAAACTTCTGGACATCTGACAACCCTGACTATTGGTGATTTTTTGGAAGACTAAAGGTTAATGTAACATGGCAGGTCTGCGACAATACTTAAATACTTTAACAGTGGATAAGGACCTCGTATGGTCTTCAGCACCGATTTTTTTAAACCATAGCTAAAGTAATAAAATTTAATAATAAAAGTTATTTTAACTTACCGCTTTTGTCTCATATAGGGCTATTCGCTGTATGGAGCTAATGATGGGGTGGAACATCAGCTCTTGTTTCGACATCTTGCTTGCAAGGTTAGTGATAATGTTGGGCTATGTATCTTTGAGGATTCCGGAAGACCTGCATGCAAAGAATATATTGATTGTTTTAGAAAGAATTTAGAATATTTGCACTGCGTGACTGTCACTGTCACTAGGTCCTATTCGTTTGGTTGCCACTATTTAAAAAAAGAAGAAGAAGAAGGGGTCTCCTGCGAATGTTTTTTCGAAACATATAGATATATTTTTTTATATTAATTCGTCTCCTCCCGAAACAGCCAAAACTCATTAGAGTATACAGCCATTTCTGTTGTAGCTTTTAACGTCTGTTGTATAAATTCTCGCACCGCGAGAACCACAAACATTTATTTTTCAACGACATTATTTAATTTTCATTTATTTTTTTTTTTATTTTTATTTTACAACGACGACGCGACAAACTTCCGCCGTCCGCCATCTTGTTTTTTTTACTCTAAAAAAACATATAGATAACAGAAACATCGAAAAATTGGGGAGTGCGTGGCCATCCACATTTGTATGAAAACCATAGAGAAATAATGTTTTTGTTTCATGTTTTTTGTGTATTGTTTCGAAAAAATATGCGCAAGAGACGCGCCTTTAGATAGACAGGCAAAGATCATTTTTAACCGACTTCAAAAAAGGAGGAGGTTCTATGTTCGGCTGTATGTATTTTTTTTTAAGTATGTTCAGCAATATCTTCCCCAATTGTGAACCGATTTCGATCATTCTTTTTGTGTTCGGTTCAGTCTAGCTCCAAGGTGGTCCCATTTTTTTTTGGTCAAGATCGGATTTAGTCGTGGGGAATATATTATACAGCAGGCAACATATTAAATTATAAATTTACAGCATTTATAACGTTAGAAATATTCCACCACATCTGCTGTTTGCTGTAATGCTGTTTGCCATTTATCTCGTACGTACCGCCATCTAGTTGATATAATAAAAATTATTTGTTGTAGCCTGTAGGTATTTGAAGCTGTCGCTCGATAGAGGGCAGTGTTTATAGTATTTTGTAACTTAACCCTTAATGCAATGACTTAAGGTTACATTTTAAATAATTAAATAAAACAGCAGATGATGATATGATATATTTCCAACGTGCGAGACGTTGGAAATATATCATAGACTAGACTGCTGTTTTTATAGTATTTTGTAACTTAACCCTTAATGCAATGACTTAAGGTTACATTTTAAATAATTAAATAAAACAGCAGATGATGATATGATATATTTCCAACGTGCGAGACGTTGGAAATATATACTTTTTAATTATTTACGACGATGCGGCAAACCAACTTATTCATCCGCCATCTTCCTTCGCAACATTCTTTATACACTTATAAAGGAAAGTTAATTAACAACAAGGAATGTTAAATAACAATATTCTCTGAAGATTACAATGACAAGTTGTGCAATCTTACAATTACTGATTTATTAACTGAATAAAAATATTATAAAAGCCATTACAAATACATAATAAATACCGTCGAAAATATTATATAAATTTTAAAGAAATGGCAGAAGGACCCGGCATCCAAGCCAATAATTTAAAAAAAAATTGACCATAGACAGATTTCTGATCTGTCTGCCTGCTGTATTCCCGTGATATAATATTTATCTCTTATTTCAAATATGCTAGTTATTCCAACAGCGTTAGGTTCAAATTCCAACAACACCACCAAAAACAGCATTCTAACGATACAGCACTTTAAAACAGCAGCGATATAAAAACAGCAGATCATTATAACGTGCTGTTGAAAAACAGCCGTTGTCCCCCTCTCTAATCGGATTGGAAAGCGAGGCGGAATCGCGAGGCCGAAGGCCGAGCGATTCCGCCGAATACATTAATAGCAAATAAAAATTACTAAAAAAACTGTGAAATAAAAAACAATAAAAAAAAAAATAAAAACCGCCTTCAAAAATGTATGAAATAAAAAAATAAAAATCGAACCCTAGAGTTGAAGGCGGTGCTAGTGCGGTGAAGTGCTAAAGCAAGCAAAAATAACCGACCGCCTTCAACTCTAGGGTTCGATTTTTATTTTTTTATTTCATACATTTTTGAAGGCGGTTTTTATATTTTTTTAAATTGTTTTTCTATATGGAACAATTTCATCAGAGAAGTGAAGTAACGCGACACGAGTTGTTATTCGTACAGCGAAGGCCGGCCTCATCATCCCTGAAATAGCAGGAATGTGGTATGGGTGAATGTTTTCGTGGTTTAAAAAAAATAACCAGGGTTAATTATTTATAGCGACGCCTCTTCTATAACCCTAATCTAATGTTGAGGCGGCCGGCGCATGTCGTTTTTGTTACGTTTCGTTTCTCGTTGCCAGGGACGATGAGCCGGCTTTCGCTGTACAAATAACGTCTCGTTGACGCGACGCGACATGGAGATGCATCATGTTTCATGTAAGAAGCTCGAGAGGCCGCGCGGCGGCGCACGGTGCCACGAGGTGCATCTTGACGTCGCGAACATCGAATTGGATGGTCGCGACTCGCGAAGAGAATAATATAATTTTTCGAAAAAAATCATGCATGAAGCTGGTATTGAAAATCAGGAAATAGGAATTCGTATCCGTCCGAAAACCGTAATAACTTGTACTGTACCTTGCATACGGGTATGGTAGGTAGGTAGGTACCTACTAAAATAAACTTGGATTTTTGACATAGATATTTCATATTTCGGTAACTACCTACCTAGTTACTGCGTTTTTTATTTTAGAACGATCGAAAAAAAGTAAAGTGAAACATGTTCACGTGCCGAGGATTCCGTAACAGCTTCTTTGTTTTCATCTAATTATATTTTCTACGAGGGTGCGGCCAGACTTTCGATGGGTGGCCGTCCGACCGTTGAAATTGGCTGTGGTTCGGATTCGTCGGGTCTTCGTGTACCTATAAAACGTCGGTCGAAACAGCTACGGGTACCTACCTAATTATTAATTGAGCCCGAGGGGATGAGTCCTTGAATGAGATCCATGCGAGCTTAGAAGCGAAAAAAATCTGGAACCTTAATGGACATCGGACATGGACTCACACATCAAGGCTCCGTATTTACCACTGAGAAATGATTTCCCCGCGCGGGGCAGGAGAAAATTACGACTAACGGGTAATCACAGGTGGAATTTCGATTATTTTCGGTGGACATATATTTTTATATTAATTTCGTGCCCAACTTGATTTCATCAATAGTTTATAAAAATGACTGACAGACGGACGCACGAGACACGTCCTCAGGTTCCGTTTTCACCTCTGAGGTAGGTACATTCGTAGTACGGAACCTAAAAACAGCTCGAAAAAACAGACATAAAAATGTGTAATCTTGAATTTACGAAGATCACAGACGAATAGTTAAAAATTATTATCTCTCTCCACCTGAATGTTAAAGGTGCAGTTGCCTATTCCCATTTAACGTTCCCTGCCATGTCTCGACATAATGATCGGCCCGGAGTCGCCCCGCCTCGCGTTAAGCAGCTTTAAGTGCTCCTACAAAACTGTGGAAAGTTTGCGAAGAACGAGCGATATAAAAAGACAGCGGCGACGACGACGACGGGAGGAGCTGAGTAAAGCAGCTTACAAGTTACGTTGGAGTCGTTGGAGTAAGAGACGAGCAAGACTTCATAGCAATGTGGCCATTTTGACAAGCAAAAATTATATAAATCGTTATTCTAATTTAATATAGTAATCTCTATATCTAATAATCTATATTATTATCTAATGTCATTTATATCGACCCGGACTAGCTAGTTCCGTAATATCAGTGCATTGCACCCTGTTCGTGTTGGAACCAGATGGCTATGCAAGAACAATTTAAAATAATAATTTGCTCGGAAAGGATCAATGGTCAGGCTCGTGGCTAGGAGAGTACTTGGGTTCTCTTTGCGTAAAAAAAAATAATAATAAAAAAAATATTGTACTTTTTGTGAGGGACAAAAAGCTCTGTTTACCTTCGGAATGCTCTGATTCCAGCACACTAGAAGGGAATAGGTATAGAACAATGCAGCAGGATTTCCGCATCGGCGACTTCCACGTAGCACATTTGCATTCGCATCGACTTGTAGATATTCGAGATGAGTACATAGGTACATAACGTCACGCCTGTTTCCTAATGAGATAAGCAGGACAGCGGGTCTCCGCGTGCCGCGATCCTGACTGACACGACACACCTCTTCCACTCTCATAATGTTCTTCATACATGATCGTTGGTTACGGATTAGTCTTTTTTTTATGGAAACTGACACGTTTGGCTACATAACCTACTACATCCGTGATGTCATCCCATAACACCTTGGTGAACTAGGTGCCATGTCAGTGCTTCCCTTCGGTCGTGCCGGCTACACTGGACTGGACGGAAAACACTAACTATTTACATAGCCGTTTCAACCGACTTTTTATTCGGCGGTGCGGTGGTACCAACCCGGGCGGGTTAACCCCTACCACGTAGTAAGGTAAGAAGGGATGGGACCTACAATTTTACGTGGGATCCGAACCACGGTCAGCCTCGAACGGTCGAGAAGTCACCCATCCATGTACTCGCGCCCAGGTGTGCTTATGATCAGACCGACGACAGTCGACCGATCGCACCACTGAGCTACCGAACCTCACAAAAGCTCTTTGTTTGTAGTAAATTCTTATTACTGTTTACCTATTTGCTCAATCATATTTTGTTCCACCAATGTGCAAATTGCAGAAATGGGAATGCACAGAATTACCAGTTTTATTGTTATATTTATATTTAATTAATATTACCTACTAGCTGAGCCCGCGGCTCCGCTCGCGTGAAATTAGTATTCCAAAGAAGAATGTAAGTAACTAAGGGCGAGGCCGAAGGCCGAGCTGCGTTCAGGTAATCGATAAACCTTCTTAAAGAAAGTAACTAACTAAGGGCGAGGCCGAAGGCCGAGCTGCTTTCAGGTAAACGATAAACCTTTCTCAAATAAAGGAAGTAAGTAAGGGCGAGGCCGAAGGCCGAGCTGCGTTCAGGAAGACGATAAACCTTCTGGAAGAAAAGAAGGAACTAAGTGCGAGGCCGAAGGCCGAGCTGCGTTCAGGTAAACCAAAAACCCTCTTTCGCCTTCGGGCCTCGCCCTTAAAGACTTCCTTTCTTCGATAGAATATAATATCGTATACTCAATCTATTTATTTCATAAAAATAAAAAAGTAATATTAATAACTAAAGAATTAAACCTACCTAACAAACATTAAAATACCTATCAATATGGGCATTTTCAAATGTTCTTAGAGCACTTGCGGCATTACCCCGCTGGATGGCAAGGCTTACCCTTTGAATGAAGTACATAATCCCTTGATGGCGGGACACCAGTTGCGTCAACCAGCTCAAGCCTCTTTTGGCTTCACTGCTCCACGGACCGAGGGTTTCAACCGCAAACGCAACAAATTCGAAATCTTGAATTATATTTTTCTAATTGCTGCGTTTGAGGCTCTCCGCCCCAGCCTAGGCCGCGCCAGCCGCTCTTGAAGATGTCCTAACGTGACTTGGAGCCAATGTGAGAACAAAAGTGGCATCCCACATCAAAGAACTACCCCTATTCCATGGCACTAAGGTGATAGCATCGGGCCTCTTGCCATCCAGCCGGGAATAACCGCGAGGTTCTAGGATGCACGGTATATTTGCCGTTAGAAGCGTGGACTTTATAATAAAATTTAAATTTAATTAGCTCAATCTTAATATTAATTAACTTTATTCGAGATGGTTTAGCTTCTTCCTGAACGCAGCTCGGCCTTCGGCCTCGCCCTTAGTTACTTGCTTTCGTCGAGATGGTTTATCATTTGTCAGAACGTAGCTCGGCCTTCGGCCTCGCCTTAGTTGCTTACTTTCTTCAAGATGGTTTAGCTTCTTCCTGAACGCAGCTCGGCCTTCGGCCTCGCCCTTAGTTACTTGCTTTCTTCGAGATGGTTTTTCAATTATCCGAACGTAGCTCGGCCTTCGGCCTCGCCTTAGTTACTTACTTTCTTCAAGATTGTTTAGCTTCTTCCTGAACGAAGCTCGGCCTGCGGCCTCGCCCATAGTTACTTACTTTCTTCGAGAAGGTTTATGGTCTTCAAGAATAGAGCTCGGCCTTCGGCCTCGCCCTTAGTTACTTACTTTCTTCAAGAATGTTTTTCTTCTTCCTGAACTCAGCTCCGCCTTCCGCCTCGCCCTTAGTTACTTTCATCGAGAAAGAATATCGTTTACGTGAGCGCAGATCCGCCTTCGGGCCCGCCTTTAGTTACTTAGTTTCTTTTTTTTAAATACGAATTTCACGCGAGCGAAGCCGCGGGCAACAGATATATAAATTTTATTGCACCAATGACAGCGACATAACTTCGACTTTCAATTGTTATTTTTATTTATCAAACAATTTGTCACCGGCCAGCTCACGTCGAGATGACAGTTCTCCGTTGTCAACATGACATTTAAAATTGTTTTTTACCTTTACTTTGGATTACGTGATTTTTATTATATTTTTTAATTATTATGTTAATCCAGGATATACACTGTCACTATCAAAAGTTTCGTCAAATTCCGTTCAGTGGTTTTTGCGAGATGCGCGTACAAATAGACATTTTTGCATTTACGATTTTATGATATGTATAGAAAGAATAGATATGTATAGACTATTGTGTTCAAGTAATAAAAAAGAAGAACTGTCATTTTCGTTGTATCTACTTATTTTTAAATTTCGAATGAATATTTTATTTAAATTGTATTTGCTGCCAGTTCTCAAGATATAATTATGTACTTTAGACTACGTGATTTTAAACGCGCAATAATGTTTATAATTGTTAATTTTTTTTTTTTTTTTTTTTTTTTTTACGTATTATGTTAACCCGGCATATAAACTGCCACTATACAAAGTTTCGTCTAATTCCGTTCAGTGGTTTTTGCGTGATGCGCGTACAGACAAACAAACAAACAAACAAAAATTTTAAAAACTGTTCTAACATGTTCAGTATCTCATTTTAAGCCACCCTGGTTAGTTTTTTTCCGAATACATTCAATGTACAGACTTTCTTACCTCTACGATTTTATTATATGTATAGATAGATACTTATACCTGACAGTTTCAAGCGCCTCACAGACGATGAAGATACAAATGAATAGTTCCTATCTACTTTCCTAATTAACCCAACACCGCAGATTGAAACAATAAGGATTATTTCAAAAACTTACACATATTTGATCAAATCTTGGCTACCTACCAGCCTCCTACCAGGCCTCACGCACTTTATGTACTTGCGCGCGCTAACTACCTACCGCCCGGTGGATCAGTGGAAATTCGTCAGCCGCGCGAAGCATACCTACACGCTCGCCCACGCAACTGCGCGCAGCTGCAAAGCAATAATGCACTTTACACTCGATCGTTTAGGTACATTTTCGCACGCAACGATTGGCGACGTGAAACAGTTAGGCTATTAAAGCCGAAGGTATGGAACTTTTTCTATGGAGTGATTTATCTGTTACGAAGTAACTATTAAGTAATCTGTTCTCCTACTTCGCAGTTCTCACTATCACACACCTTAGATAGATATATATATAGATATATAGAAAATGCGTTATTGCTGCAACATAGATTCAACAGTTATAAGTAAATTAGAAAATTTACTTAAGGTGTAAATGTGGACTTATCCCTTAGAGAGATTTCTTACAGTCAACCTTTGGATGTTTGAGATTCGATTAATATAATGTAATGTAAGTATAGGTAGTAGCAAAAGAGTTGAGCGTGAAAATTGAAGATCAAATAATAATAAGAATACTTAAAAAAAAAGAAAAAAGAAGAAAGAGCTGTCAAACGAACATGTCAAAAAAATTTCACTTGAAAAAAATTTTTTACAATTTTTTTTCCTGGGACGAACCCATCGAGCTGCCGCCACGCGCGGACCCTTCTCCAGCGGCGCAGCGACCCGCACGGTTGGAGGCACCGTGCCGGCACCACCACCGCCGCCGCTTGGCGTCCTTCGTTCTCCACCAACTTCACATGCCTGGCGACAGAAGCGGCTGCAGACCACCCGGGACGCGACGCGCGTGATGGAGAGCAGGCTCTGCAGCGACGGTCGGCCGCCGCCGCGCTCGACTTCGACGCCGCCGCCGCCACCGCTCGCCCGCAGCAGCACTGCCTCCGCCCACCGCGTCGCCCGGCCTCCCCGCGCCCGGGTCGTCCAATACAGGAGCCGCCCTTTCTTCTCGGACACCACACGCACACCCCACCACCCAGCTCCACGCCGCCGCCGGTGCATTCATCGACGAAGAAGATGGAGCGTTGACGTCGGCCGAGCCACAACATCTACGGTGAGGGCGACGTCCACCATCGGCAAGCTTGGGGTCATCGGGACCTCACGTCCCGTCTAGTGCCCCCGCTACCGGTGGTGCGTGCGACCATGAGGCGACGCGCGCGCGAAGATTAAGATTTCAAAGAGCTGCGCGACGACGTCGCCGTGCAGTCCGGTGGATACGGAGCTCTCCGAGATGGGGGGTGGTGGTGGCCTACGTGTCTAGTACCACCACCTATCGCTCGTAGCTTGCCTCGCGTCGTCTCGGAGAACTCCGTAGCCACGGCCTGCACCCGCCGGCGTGCTTGGAGGCTTGTCTCCCGCCGCCGGCGGTATTACTGTTTTTAATTTTTTTATTAATTTTGTGTATTTTTATTACTTTGTATTTTTAATACTTGTATAATATATGTAAAATTAATAGAAAATTTTGAAAATGTGAAATAAAGAACTTATTAATAATATTATGTTTTTAATAATACATATAATATGTATAAATGATTAAATATATAGAATATAATATACAAATAAATATACATACGTACTACTTGTCCATCTCCAGGTATACACCTCACATTGCTAATTAGAATAGAAGGGCATTCAGTAAGTGTTGGTGATCGCTGAGTAAAGCTCTACTCAAGCAGTTCAACACATTGAGAAAACCAAGCATGTCCGATTATACTGAAGACTCGATTTCATCTTTGAAATGTTTATGGGATTGACCGTGAAATGAAATCCTGGTAGTAACTCAAAATGAGGTTGGGCATGTGATCAAAGTTCTAAAAGTGATTTGTTAATAACTAAAATGACGTAGTGTTATGTATGATATGATTTATAGCGTAAAACCATCTTGAGAAGTGACAGAATGGAACAGTGAACACTGTATGTAAATCGATAAAGTGGTTCTCGAGTTATAAGGATATTAATATATTGACAAAAAAAATATACGTACCAGCAGCTGCTCTCATTTCTCACACTTTAGGAACCTTGTCAAATTAACATTCACTCATTATTACCCCTACAAAATTATAAAAATAATCAAATATTTTATTTTGACAAGGTTCCTAAAGTGTGAGAAATTAGAGCAGCTGTCTGTACGTTACACGGTCGCCCGTAGGAATTTAGATTTATTTATTAGGATTCCCTTAGCATGAAAACTCGGCATTTCTTTGGTGGATAAAATCCGCAATGAGGAAATACGACAAAGAACCAGTGTAGTCGACATTGCTAAACAAATTAGCAAGCTGAAGTGGCATTGGACTGGGAACATCTTTCGCAGACCCGAAAACTGCTGGGGTAGACGGGTGCTCGAATGAAGGCCATGTAGAAGCAAGTGTAGCGTGGGACGCCCCCCGTGGCTAGGTGGACAGACGACCTATAAAGGGTAGCCGGGAGTAGATGGATAAGAAGAGCTGAGGATGAGTAGACCGCGTGTGGTGGCGCGCTTTGGAGGAGACATTATGTTCACCAGTGGACTGATGCAGACTGGTGCTCATTAATTCCATAATGTGCTGTCGACAAATCGGTAAGCTGTCCTTTAATAGGTAGGTAGAGTTTATTGGACGAGATGAGCTCAACCCTTTGGCCGGAGATAGGAGCAGCGCGAGCGTGTGACTGTCAAAATGGACTGGCGGCCGCGCTAAATGATTGATGGCTCGACGTGGACGTGAATTCGTTTGGGAAAAAGTTTTCGTCACCCCGATCAATGTATGATGGCTCGGTTGCTTTGCCGGCGTCCGCGGCGGCGGCGGCGGGGCGGCGCGGCGGCGCGGCGGTGGTGGTGGCGAGGTACAAATCAATGAATGACGTGTATGGGAGCGTTGTATCGGCAGTGCGCGGGCGTAGGGCTGTCGGCTGCGGGGCGGGCGAAGCGGGAGGCGGGGGGAGCTCCGCCCGCACCGCGCGAGGCGCTGCGGTCGCGACCTCGCTCTCGTATCCGCTCCGCACCGCTCCGTCCGCGCCGCGCCCGCCAGTCCCGAGCGCGCCATCGCCGCAAGTGAGCGTTCCGCGTACTAACCGCTACCGGCGTATTGTAGGTTATGTTGACTCTCCGATAAACTCTAATTTGAACGGTTTTATGAATGAAAATTAGTGCTTCAAAGGTGCCGGTGGCGAGGTAACAGCGGTGGAGTGCCGCCCGGGGTCCCTGTGGGTGTCCGGGGACTCGTTCTGGTGGTTAACAACCGGTCGCGAGGTCCAGGCGGGCGGCAGGCGGCGGCGCGGCGGCGGCGGGCGGAGGCAGCGCAAGCGCACCTTCCATTACTGTGGAATGTGGTGATTTTAAAATCGTCTCCAACATTTATGCGGGTCCAGCGTCGGATGAAACTGAAGAGTGGCAGGTGTGTAAAATACAATAATTTCAATACAAACATTGGACCCATAGACCGCAAATTCCTCTTATACTGCTTGCTATCATTTATCTTGCTCGATTGAAGTGTTTCATCACAAAATATGGGTGGGTGCGAGTTGATTGTACCTAGAGCTGTTGTGTAGATGTTGCCGAGGCGTTGTAGAGGTCGGGTAAACGATCAGAGATGGAATTGCATCTGCTTGCCCATTCATATTTGAATTCAAATCCATTACAAAACTGTTTATAATGAACACAAACATATTTAAATGAACTTTAATAGGCACATAATTTGAAATTAAATACAGTTATTTTCATAATGTGAACAGGTACCTACATGAGTAAATACTCGAGCGAGTTTTCAACGATTACTGGCCTGGCCTGGCAAGTGCAAAGAAAAGATTTCAATGCGCAGACGCATCCGCGAGGAAACCCGCTCGTGAACAAGACAGCGCGCGCGCAGTAGATAGAGGTGGTGATGATCTTTTGGCGTCGGTCACGAATTGTAACTGATTGGCGAATTTAAACACGTAAATGAACAATTATATTATATATTAAAAAACCGGCCAAGTGCGAGCCGGACTCGCGCAACGAGGTTTCCGCACCACAAAAAAAAAACTTTGAAAAAACACGATCTTGTGAGTCCCCTTAATTTTTTACTTTTTCTATTTTTTACTGTTTGTTGTCATACCCGCTATAATAAGACATATTCTGTGAAAATTTCAACCGGCTTGCTATTACGGTTCCAAAAATACAGCAGTATAGGACAGACAGACAGACAGAAGGCTTAGTAACAAGCTTCCATACGGGGTACAGAAACCTAAAAATTTAAGAGAACCATCGAACGAAATAATTATATGTATATGTATATGTAGGTATAAAATAGTTGGTCTTTCCTATTAGTTTAGTGTCTACATAGCAGTAGCATGACATATCGCTAGCGAAGTACCCGGGGCATGGCACCATGCTTTGCACGTTCACGATGTAATGATCATTATGAATCTAGGAGGATGTTATGATAAACGTTGATATGTTGATATTAACAGTTAATTAAGCTAATTTGAATAAGTACAAAAGTTAAATTACAAATAAAAAAAAATCCCTGACCCTAAAATGTTTTAAATAATTTCCGTTTACTTACTGAAAGTAGGAGGGGGCCGCTAAGTAAATACCCGCGCAGCTCTGAGCTTTTATATTTTATTTACTTAGCGGTCCCCCGACTCATTTAAGTAAGTAAACGGATATTATTTTTGACTTTTTAAGGGTGCGGGGTTTTAAATTTGTAATTTAACTTTTGACATTGAAAATGTATTTTATTTCAAGCTTTTTAAAAAAAACCTCATCCAAATCGGTCCATCTGTTAGACGTAATTTTTAATTACTTCATAATTACTTTATAACTTGATTACCTACAGCTAAGAACCATCCCGGTTAAACCAGCTTTCTAATTTAAAAAAACGGATCCAAATCGGTTCATACGTTTAGGAGCTACGGTGTCTGTGGCGCCGTAGCACGCAGACACACAGATAAACAGATGCACACGTTAAACGTATACCATCCATATTTTTGCGACGGGGTTAAAAAATATATGCAATGAAGAATTTACTACCTAAGAAATTAGAAATTATCTACCTCCGATTTTTCTGGCACCTACCATCACACATTAACTGGAGGACTTTATTTATTGTAAATATGTACAATAGAGTAGTTGCACCTACTTCACGTGAAGTGCCCAGTACCATTCAAAGAGATAAAAAATCTGTAAAACTTGTGTTTTTAGAGTAGATGTAGTCATTTTTATACTCAGACATTCTTACATCTTGTCTAAATTATTTTGTGCCTTCAGTTTAAAAGTTTACTATTGTAGAAGTTGTCATTTTTATACTTTGTAATTTTTTCGAGTCGTCTTTTGTCGCCTAAATCCATCCTAGTGATAAATCCGCCTTCGCGCTATATAATAGCTCTTTTTGTTTTTGTCAAATTTTTATTATTTTTATCGATTTATATATTATAAATCCCATTCTGCAATAAAGTATTTACATACATACCACACGCTGTATCCCGACAATAGGGGTAAGCAGAGTAATCGGTGTTGCGCTGCAAGAACTCTGGTAAATTACAGCACTACACCGACCGACCACCAGATTTAGAAAAGTATTAGGACAAGATAATTCTCAAGAAATAAGTAAGGCATGAAGTTCCACCTTACTGCCTAACTCGGTGGAATTACCGTGTCAAGGTGAGAGGTGGCTAGTCTGTCACCATTTAGCACGGAACTCGTGCTTATCTCTTAGTCGACTTTTACGACATGCATGGGGAGAGATGCAGTGGGGCTTGCCGGCTCCACACGGTACTAATATGAAATAATGTATCATTAATACATTATTTCTTTATTATATTCTATCAACTCTTACTAATTTTAAGCTCCTGCCATATAAGAGACATACTGTATGACAAATTCACACCAAAACGCTCACAGCGCGGCCCGCCTGAGTTGGCTGGCAGCACCTAATTTATGATTCCGAGTTCCGAGAAGGTTTTTGAGCGTGTGAGCCTTCGCTCCGGTGACAAAAGCTATGCACGAGTATGAAAGAGCGAGCTTTGTGCCCGAGGTGATGCACGACGTGAGAGGGATCCCCATTCATATTGTATCTATGTATGTTTTGTTTCATTTAAATCGATACATTTACTTACGGCGCTCCTCAGCAAGCTATCTTAGAAACAGTCTTTAGCTGTTGTATAACTACAGAATACATTAATAGTACTAACGTACAGAAGGATCACTCTACAAAACACATAAATAAATAGCTACTCTTGTTACGACGCAATAACGTGCAATTCGGGTCGCAGAGCCATCCCCAATTCCCTTGCCCCTTACTAGGTGGTAGGCTCTGTAGCCGACTGGGTTGATACCACCGTACTGGATGGCCGCATAGCAGCCTCGGTTGTGTTCTCCTCTAGTCCAGTATAGCCAGCAACCCAGGGATGTCTCCGGTATGGCACCTACTTTCTCAGAGGTAATATTGGCTGATCGGAGCATGCGCTTTGGCCCCTCCGACTCAGCCACCCATACCGGAGTACATAAAAAAAAAATTGCTTCGTACCTAAAGTGCGGAGTGCGCCTGGGCTGCTACAAAGATTGGATAAAAAAAAATTAGGTCGTTAGCTTAGGTTATTTGAAGGAGATTCTGGAACAATTAAGGACGAGATGTCGTGCTAAAGGGCGAAAGGATAATGGAACAATGAAGGACGAGATGCCGTGCTAAAGGGCGACAGGATAGCCACCTCTCACCTTGGCGCGGTCCCTCCACCGAGTCATGCAGCAGGTGGATCTTCGTGCCTTACTTGCTGCTTGCGATAGTTATCTGTCCGAATGTTTTGCCGGACGTGGTGATCGGTGTTGTGTTGTATTTACCAGAGTCCTACCAGTACAACATCGATTACTCTGCTTACCCTGATTATCGGAATATAGCGTGTGGTATGTGTGTATGTATTCTGGAATTTTTGTGCCGCCACGGGTTCAAATGTTACTGCTTGAGTAAAATGTTAGTGGGGCAATACAACATTTATCGATCTGACGGTCGCTCCAAAGTTTAAAGTTGCACAGCGAGCAATGGAGCGAGCCATGCTGGAAATATCGCACCATGCGTAACGAGGCAATTCACCAACGCACCAAAGTAGTCCATATTGTACACCGGGTGGCTGAGTTCAAGTGACAGTGGGCTGGGCACGTCAGCCGAAGAGACGACGACCGTTGTAGTAACCGTGTCCTACACTGGCGGCCGTGGACAGGAAAACGGAGGGCGGGAAGACCACCCGCCAGATGGAACGATCAAGTACGTCGGCGGAAGGCAGTGGTTCCGTGCCGCTGAAGGCCAGGAGGACTGGAGGCTTTTGAGAGGCTATGTCCAGTAGTGGACACTTACACTCTGACTGACTGACTGACTGACAATATTTATATCCATCTACATATCGTAGGTAGTGTCATAATAACTTTGCCGTTTTGAAATTAGCTTGAAATGATACCCACTCGAGCAGTTGGCCGAGTAGCCAACATCGCACCGGTAGGTATATGTAAATACGGCGCCTGGTAGGTATTATAATATAGGCAATGTGGTGGTGTTGTGGGCCAAACAGCATTCTGCGCACTCAGCGCACTTACTGTATTTAGCGGCTAGGATTAGTTTACGCACTAAAAGCCGCATGAATAATGTATTAATTCATAGTTGATGAGGTCCACATTGTATACACTAACTAAGGGAAGGTTACACATAATATGTGAAAATTTACACATGTTATGTGTAAGCTCCTTAGGGTTTCGGCACTCCGCTTTGCTACATTATAGTCTGCAACAATCATGTCGACCAGTCTAAAGCAAAGGTGTTCTTTTCGAAAGTTGAAGTTTGAAACCACGCTCAGAGAGGCGCCATGTCAGCTACAAGGCGGACTAAAAGGTTGTCGTCAAATTTATTGACACGCCTTTTGAAGATCCCCAGGTTATATGTGGTATAGAAGAGAACCATGGAGGTACAAGCGCGCGTGGCTTCGTAGCTTCATGTAGAGAACACACTCACGATTTCGAAAAGCGACGTTGTCCCCAATGAACAATAAATTAATTTAAGAGGATACGTTCCACGATTCAATTTAAATAGCTAGGATAGTTCCGTTATTAAAAAAAGTATGTCTTGCCTACGATTGGAAATTATCGTCCTGTGTCTTTGCTTCCTCTGTTTAAAAAGTATTTGTATAGAAAAAGGCAATGAAAAACTGTTTTAAAAAACATTGCACCGACTTCAAAAAACAACTAGAACTGAAAAGTGTTAATTATTATTTGTATTCACATTCGTAACCTTGAGTTGAAGGCAGTACAAAAGCACCAAAGGGGTCCATCTATAAATTTTCAGGTGTGCTTTTGTACCGCCTTCAACACAAGGGTACGAATATGAATACAAATATTATTTGCCACTTTTCAGTTCTAGTTGTTTTTTGAAGTCGGTGCAATGTTTTTGAAAACACTTTTTTATTTTACTCTTTTTTGTCATATCTATCACATTACAAGTTCTGCGTAGAATTTGGGCGTTAAACCGACGCGACGACGTGTTTTTCCAGTGATTGGTACACACTTAATATCTTGAAAACTACTGAACCGATTTTGATGAAACTTGCACTGTTCCCTAAGTTGAACTAAGTGTAAGCCAATAAAAAAAGAATAGTTACAATCCGATTAATAGTTTCGGAGTAGGAGTAGTTAATGCACATACAAACATACATACAAACATACAAAGTCAAAGACAAAGACAAAGACACAGATATTTATTAGCAAATCATAGAGCACACAAATACAGAGCTGAAAATATACAGTGCACGTACACTCCATGAGGCACGTCAATACATACTCGTAAGTAACTAAAACACTTACTTAGGATACAAATTGTGTACCTATTCGTTATATTATTTATTATGTATTTAAATCCATTATCAATTCACTTCATAAATTCGCATAGCTTATATAAGCATTTTTCATGTAACAGATTGTTCAGACGGGTGCGGAATTTGTTGTCATCTATTTCCCTTCTTAGGTTCTCAGGTAGAATCTCATACAACTGTGTAGTTTGGACCAAGGCAGCTTTTCCGCCATTGCCAACCGATGTTATACATACCTACGCTTATGAAATTTGGCACACCTGTTTAGAAGCCCACATAGATTAACTTATACGAATATTGTGCCATTACAACGATATTACATACATACGTGTCGAATTGATAACCTCCTTTTTTGAAGTCGGTAAAAATAAATATGAACACTTATTTATACATTTTTAAATATTGTCGCGTAGGGTGCTTGCTGCATATAATTTTTGGTGGATCGATTACAATTCATTAGACTCGCACGTCGCATGGTACCTACAGTGGCAACATTTTCGGGTTCTGTTTGCATCGCTAATTCACAAGAGCAGCTTTGGGGCTAACTAGGGTTCCGTCCGGCTCGCTTACAGACTGGCTGCACGCTGTTTGCTCTTCACTCTGAATGGACGCGTCTCGCTCCACCGACGACGCTCTAATTGCTTGTGTCATTTTGGGCATCATACAGGGAACGTAAATATTTGAATGTCGAAGTAGACGCTATGGGAAATTTTAACGGCATGAATGACTTAAACCCCTTCAATGAAAACGCCTTCAATTAACTCACGCAATAGTGGGGAACTCCTTCGAGACGGATATAAGACCCGACTGTACAATCTTACGGTCCAATAAGAACTTTAAAATTTCAAATGCGAATAAAAAATCAACGTCCCGAAAGAGTTGCGAATAGCGAACTGCCTTAATTAGACAAAAATGATTTCGAACTCCTCTCGGCCGGACTTATTAATTTCGCTTTAATTTCTTCAAATCATATTTGCATAATCTGCCTTAGGTACTTCGAAAATAAAAGTCGAGGCGCGGTTAGAGAGCCTAGTTACTTGTGTAACCCCAATTAGGTATATAAATACATACCACAGTTGCCTACTTAAGAAGTAGATATTATACCTACATTTTCGTCGTATGTTCGTATGCGAGTACATGTACGTATATGTATATAGGTACACGGAATGAGATCACAAGCATGCACATTTAAAAATCTGTATATTTTGATAAACTCTAAACCAAGCTGGCTTATGTCTCCTGAGGAAGTTGGTCTGTCCGTCAAGGATACCCGAGCGAGGGTTAGAAAATGTATTATCATCTAACCCTCTTTTATTAGATTATACCCACCCATAGAGGGTTAGACTATTCCTTTCTTTCTATCTAATCGGGTTCTAAAACAAACTAACCTCTGCACGTTCACTTAGTAGTAGGTAAGCACACCTTCACAGTTAGGCATTCAAAGATTTTTGTAATCCGGCTATCTTGATGTTGACACATCTAGTGTCATTGGGAACATAATATTCTTCAGCGATTCAACATTCACCTGCAAGTGTGTGTAATAGCAGAATCATCATAACACAAACAGATGATTGCCATGCTATTGAATTGTTTGTACGACAAGTACCATTGTGCTATCTGGTGTACTGTATTGCCATAAATGCAAATATTTCGCCGACCTTGCCGCACCGCACCGCGGCGCCGCGCCGTCAAGGTTTGGCGTAACTCCGCGTAACTGTATTTTCCGTTGCGCTGCGGAATCCGGCTTAAACACTGCCAACCATTGTACGGCACAAAGACGATGCATCCTTTGTGGCTGAAAGTCGCGATGAATTTAAAAGGCTAAGCCTCAAAGCGGGCGCGGGGTGGATCCGCTCGCATAGAACCTTCAGATAGCCTAGAAATGCCACTTAAGATCTACGATTAAGGTACTCGGAGGACAGAAGACAGTAATAAATTCTTCCTAACATCTGAATTCATATCTGTTACCAAAATAGGATTTAATGGAAATAATGTAAATAGGCAGAGTGGTCCGATTCTTCAGTATTCATGTTTATGCTGTAAATATTAATGCTCTTGTGAGCGGTAGTATGCGTTAATTATTTGTAAGTTATTATAATATAATACTTATAAGGTATAATAACAAAACATTGTGACTTGCGAAGTTTGTTTGTCAGTTCCTTTTCGCATTGACTTTAGAACTAGCGGAATTTTCGACATATCCAAAGCGTATAGGTTACCTACCTATGGATGAAATTATACAATAAACAATAAACAATAAAAGAAACATATGAGGGTTGTGGAATTAGAATATACTTCCGGGGACTCACTGGAGTACCACCCCGTACTGGACGAAAGATGCAGCACAACAGCATCGGCTGTGTTCACCTATAGCATAGTAAAACCTATAGCCCATTATAGCCATCAATTCATAGGGATATCTCTGGGATGGCACCTTCTAGAAGGTTGTATCGGCTGGTCGGGCCAATGTGCTCAGTGCCATCCTTTGTGCCCACTGACACAGGCACCCATACATACCAGACTACTTACATAAAAAATACTGCATATTTATTCTTGTGCTATAGAGAGCCTGACTACATCTGTATGTATTTCCATTGACATCTTGATGTACAATTTGAGCCTACCACCTAATAAGAGGCGAGAAGTTTTGCGAAGAAAGGAAAAACGATTGAATTAATAAGAGAAAAGTTGTTGTGTAAATGAAACTAAAGCTCGACTACTGCGACCGAGTGAGAATTACATAAGAGGCTATTAGAATTCGCTTAGAAAGAAAAACATAATTAAATACGCGACTCTAGGAAAATATATGATGGGTAAATACTCGTACGTATTTATAGTGTGCTGGTTAATGATAGTAAATTTTATCTTACCGACATTTAGTATGTAACGGAACGCCGCGAGGTCTCTCAGTGTAGACTGCCTGTTTACCTGGCTGTAAGCGGACTATCCGACCCGCGAGCCAACTCAGAAAAGCCTCCAATAAAATAACATTAAGAAGTTTTCAAAGGTCGACTATTTACGCTTAAGCAGTTTTCTTTAAGGGAAAATACATTAATCTTCTTTTTACGGCGGCGTCTTACTAAACGATAAACAGGTCAGCCCGCAGGTAGAATAAAAAAGTTACTGACCGGTCCTTGTATCTTGTATGTACTCGTACCTGCTATACAATATACTACATGCACTGTGTAGATACACATATTGGGATAAAATGTACATTTATAGTCGTCCTGTGAAACCAGATTCAACAAAGTTGCCACTCTGCAAATGCGCGCAAATGAATATCCCCGGTGTTACCAAAATCCACATAGGTACTTGTTACTAAGGCGCCGCGCCGCGGCAAAAATGACAGAAACTATTTTGATATTTCCCCCTTCACTCCTGCACAAGAAAGGGAGATAGCGAAGGAGCACGCACGCGTGTAAGAAAAAAACAGCAAGTGATATCGAAGTCGAACTATGTAAGCTACTTTTCTCATCTAAATTGAAAATGTTTATAAAACAAAACTTATGACAGGGCAAACGCGACAATAATTATTTAGGTACCTATTGTAATCTATTATATATGCAAAAAAAGTCCAACTGAAATCTGTTCGGAGAAAATATTACAAAAAATAATGTCTGACAGGTTTTTCATTTATCGAGTGAAGTTATTTAGATCGTGTTTTCCAACAATAATTATATAGATGAAATGTTTTAGGTTATTTATCTAGAAGAAACCGCTTGAGTAAATTAAATAGTTTAATAATAGTAAGTAGCGCTGCCTAGCCAATGAGGAGAGTTGGCTGCGCTGCCCAGCGCTATAGAGTCTTTTGAAGTCGAACCTTAAGTTAAAAGGAATATCGTATAGATAGCGCTATCGCGATCTAAATAAAATTAATAATTTGATTTTAAATACGAAGTGTAAGAAACTTCGCTTCTGTCTGGTGTCCCACGACACTTCACCTTCTTTTCAATAGATTTAAATAGCACATTAAAGAAAAATATCCTAATACCACACGCAAGTATGGAGCATTGACGTGACTTAACTCGCCACGCTCGATAAAACCAACGCGTATAATTAGATCCCCAAAAATAGTTTAAAAAATCGTGTGGGAAGGACTTCAAAGCACCGAAAGGGTTGAAACGAATTGTGTACAGTCCAGCAAGAAATTGTATTTCAAAAATATTACAACACTATTAGCTCTTATAGCCACGTCCATCCTAACGACCTAGGCTTCATTCTTGATTTTGAATTATTTTCACAATTTTACTGAACATGTATTTTTGTACCAAGTTTACAATTTGAATAAATTGAAAAGTTTTTCATAAAATCATATTAGTTTAAGTTTCCTATAATCTTATTACTTTAACGGCCCTAACGAATGGGATGACATTTTGTATTTAGATAATGCTTTATTTTTCAAGTATCATCATCATCATTATCATCATCAGCCTGTATCGGTCCACTGCTGGACATAGGCCTCTCCCAAGGCACGCCACCACACGCGGTCTTCCGCTCTTCTCATCCATCCACTCCCGGCTACCTTTTTTAGGTCATCTGTCCACCTAACCGGGGGGCGTCCCACGCTACGTTTGCTTGTACGTGGCCTCCATTCGAGCACCCGTCTACCCCATCGGTTGTCGGGTCTACGACAAATGTGCCCAGCCCACTGCCACTTCAGCTTGCTTATTTTCTTAGCAATGTCGACTACCTTAGTTCTTTGACGTATCGCGTCGTTACGGATTTTATCGGTCAAAGAAATGCCGAGCATTGCTCTTTCCATAGCTCGCTGAGCGACTTTAAATTTGTGGACCAGGCCCATCGTCAGGGTCCACGTTTCCGCTCCGTACGTCATTACCGGCAGAACGCACTGATTGAAGACCTTCGTCTTCAATGACTGTGGGATGGAGGATGAAAAGATGTGGCGGAGTTTCCCAAATGCCGCCCAGCCTAGCTGAATCCTTCTGTTGGCCTCCTTGTCAAAGTTGTGCTTCCCTAGTTGGATGGTTTGTCCAAGATAGACATAGTTCTGCACAACTTCGAGGGTCGCCTCTCCAACTGTTACGTGCCCCGGGACGACGTGTTCGTTGAACATGACTTTCGTCTTGTCCAAATTCATCCCGAGGCCGACTCGGCGGGAGGCGACATTGAGGCCGTTCAGCATGTGATTCAGCTCCTCCAGCAATTTCAAGTATATCTAGATAGATGTCGACGCCGAGCGAAGCTCGGTTGCCCAAGTACTAGAAATTAAACAAGAAAAAGATAATCGCAGTCAAGAATGACAGCTGAGTGAGAGTATGTTGCCAGATGGGTCCAGTTTTAGTGAAATTTTCATCTGTGGAATAAATACTCTTTCTCGTCAGACTGTATCAAATTTTGTGAGCGTAAAATTACTCTTTCACGTACGAGTTGATGCGGTCAACATCAGGACCGAACGTAAAACAAAACACGTGATATTTTAAGCCGGGCTTACCTATTTCGGGAACGCCTTTTATTTAACTGATGACTACAAAAAGTCATAGAAAATTACTTAAATTGGGGCGGAAAAGTCTGTAATAAACGTATAATTATGTGTAGCTATTTCATATATAAACGAAGATTAAAATGTAGAGTAGGTACTTTTATTAGGTTATACCTATTTTAATATTTCGCAATGCAGCGTTTTAAAGTCAAGTGGTCATAAACCAATGCGCTGATTGTTTTTTATTATATTAGAACTTTTGAAAATTAGGTCGCTTGAGCACGAGTTTGGAAATAATATTTATTCTTACGTACTTAAAATTTTTTTAGGATTCCGTACCTCAAAGGAGACAAAAAAACGGCACTCACCACTCTTGTGTCTGTCTGTCTGTCCGTCTATCACAGCTTGTTTTCTCCGAATCTACTGAACGAAAAAAAGTTGAAATTTGGCACATACACGAACTCGCACGTCTATGTGCGACAGGGATGACTCCCTACAACCGGATTGTCTCTTTCTAAAGCTCAATGTACATTATTAACTGTCGCGTACTGTGCATACTTACACTCGAAAAACATAACCCTCTTTTTGCTTCGATCAGTCGGGTAAAAACCGGCCAAGTGCGAGTCGGACTCGCGCACTGAAGTTCTGTACCAGTTTTTATTAATTGCCGTTTTACTTTAAAGTTTGCTCTATAATCACATCAAGTTTGACGTTTGTATATATTACCGTTTTGATGATAGAGCAAAATTTTTTGAAAAAACATTATTCTTGTATTCCATTTTTTTTTATATTAGGATATCTGCCATAATAACGCATATTCTGTGAAATTTAACTGGCTAGCTATTACGGGTCAAAAGATACACCGCTTTCAATGTAGGACGAACAGATGGACAGACGGACGGACGGACGGCGCGGCGTAGGCTTAGTAGTAAGGGCTTAGTATTAAAAGTCCGTACCCGTACGGTACGGAAACGTAAAAAAATCCGTTTACACAATACACAATAACCCCTTTCAGTATTCCAAACCTTACCACTGACACGCTGTATACATACGAATGCAGACTACTGCAGACTTTAGAAATCAAACATGTCGGTTAGCATCTTTATAGTATACTCGTATGACCATAATAAAAACTGCGCGTCGTCTACGCGCCGTATCTCGTAAACCGGTCATCTCGTTCCCAACCAGTTTCTGTCTCCTATCATTATGGCTACGCCCGGTGCTTCACATGAGGTGATCCGGTATCTATTGCTTTTTTACTCGGTGCTCTTGATTACATTGCGTACCAACATTGCGACATGAACGTATCTTCATACAAGCACAGTTTTAATGTGATGTCAAACCAACGGACTTGTGGCAAGTGCGCAATGAACAATCTTGCTGTTAGAGTTGGTTGAAGATTTTTGAAGATAACCAATGATTTTTACTCAGTTTTAGGGTTTCTTAGTCAGCGAGCTCCGTTCGTCCGTGGGTCTGTCACAGTCTGTAGTTACTAAATGGCTTGAGCGATCTAGAAACTGGTATATTTAAGAAATATTTAAGGGGATAGCAAAGTCGGGCGTATAGTTTAATAGGGACCGCAAAAATCACGTTGAAGATAAAAATATGTTGCTATGGTAGGTCAAGTAGCGTCGAGTCGATCGTTGAAAAGGTCTTCTATAACATAATATTATAAACATTTTGAAAATAATTTGTTTTATTGATTATATATAAGGCTGTAGATTTAAATAAATTAAATTCATCCAAGGAGATACCTAATTTAAAAATAATCTGAGAAAAATTAGCTTACAAAATTTAAAAAACCAATTTTGAGTAGTCCATTTAGTGTTTACAGCACGAACACTATTTTGAAGTTTGTATCTTTAACGGTTATAGAGAAAATCCCATTCTTCTGAGCATAGAACCGTCTCACGTGCGCGGGCGGTGCGGCAGAGCAGCGCGCGCGGGGTGAACGGCAATAGGTACGAGGTGCGAGTACGCAGCACGAAGCACGAAGCATCCGTGAACGCACTCGTTATTATGCGCGCAAGAAGGGTATAACTACGGAACCCTCTGCCTGTGAACAACACGTTCGTATTTTACAAGATTTTATATACACAACATTTCGATCTGAAGAAGATTAAATTCGAGATTAAGACTGCTTCCTTTTTGACTTTTTTTTTTTTTAATGGAAACTGACACAGTTGGCTACATCACCTACAACGTCCGTGATGTCAGCCCATAACACCGGGTGAACTAGGTGCCATGTCAGTGCTTCCCCCTTTGATCGTGCCGGCTACACTGAACTGGTCGGAAAACACAAACTATTTACATAGCCGTTTCAACCGACGTTTCATTCAGTGCGGTGGTACCAACCCGGGCGGGTTAAACCCTGCCACCAAGTAAGATTAGGAGGGAAGGGACCTACAGTTTTACGAGGAATCCGAACCTCGGTCAGCCTCCAACGGTCAGCGGTCACCCATCCAAGTACTGACCGCACCCAGCGTTGCTTAACATTCAATAGCGACAGTTGACTGTCTGCCCCACTGAGCTATCGAGGCTGACTTGGCGTCATATGCGTGGGAAATTTTTGTAATTAGGTTCTAAGAAACATGGACCGAACCGAATCTCTGTATTTTAAGCTGAATTTTCCGGACAACACTGAAAATGGTGAGGATTTGATGTTTAGGGAATTTAAATATGTAAGTACGAGTATCTCGTATGTACGTATATACGTAATATACTTTTCTGAAGAATGCTGATTTAATACAGAATTGCAATCAGGAAGGATGCACGCACGTAGTAAATATTAAGTAATATATACCTGAACGTCTTTTGGTTCTTAGTTTTTTTATCTTGATTTTTCAAACTTTCGTGCTCATTTATCGCCAAGTGCGATGGAATCGTTCACTCTGCGGATATCTCAAAGCAGGTGCAGTGTGAAGTTGATATGTGGGGTGTGGGGAGTATGTAACCGGTCCAGGTCGGCGCGCAGCTTCCATGCGCGGTCCGCGGCGGCGCCCGCCGCACCGCCTCCGCCGCGTCGCAAGGCGTCCGTCCGGCCACATATAATGTTCACAGCATACGTTTTATACAGCCGCTTATGAAATAAAGCTAAACACAAAGGCGAAAAATATAGGGATGCTGACAATTGGACACACAAATAGTTTGTTTATGGAACCTACCATAATATAGTTTGTTACATCACCTGCTACGCACGTGATGTAAGCCAATTGCATATATCTTGTCCATATCGGAACTGTGTGTATTTTTAACCCCCAACGCAAAAAGAGGGGTGTCATAGGTTTAACGTGTGTGTGTATAGGTGTGTCTATCTGTGGCATCTTAGCTCCCAAACGGATGGACCAATTTGGATGCGGTTTTTTTATTAGAAAGCTGGTTTAATTATGACTGCAATGTGCCAAGCAATACCAATATCGAAATTTCCAATTACATGTTTCGTAATTGAACTGACCACTGGGCGCAGTATTAGAACCCTGTCATTAAAATGCGCTAATAAAACGATGGATAAAACGCGCCTAAATAAGAACCATTCCGATTAAACAAGCTTCCTAATAAAAAAAACCGCATACAAATCGGTCCATCCGTTTGGGAGCTACGGGACACACACACACACACACCCTCTCACACCCGCACACACGTCAAACTTATAACACCCCTCCGTTTTTTGCGTCGGGGGTTAATAAGTTGAGAGTCGCTTGCGGTGGCAGGAAGTACTCAGATTTAAGCTCTGATATACTTGCCATAGTTCCTCCAATATACATACATAACGTCACCCCTGCTGCCCGATGGGGTAGGCAGAGACAACGGATCTCCAGGTGCGACGAACGGTCCTGATTCCTGCCTCCTAACACACCTCCGACACGCACAATGTGTTTCATACATGCTCTTCGTCTCCTCCAGCATAATGACATTTTATACGTATAGACATATCAGGATTATCCCCTTGTGATGAAATTACTTTTGATATGACTTTTCTTTCAATTCTTTTTTCATTTCTCCGCCGAAGCTAATATTTAAGAACTCACCTAATACTTTCTTCTTTCATGTAGAAAAAAAACTCGTATGAAGAAACTGAAATTCTGAATCTGAGATTACCACTGAGATTTTTTTTTTATGTATTCCCGTATGGGTGGCTGAGTCGGAGGGGCCAAAGCGCATGCTCCGACTAGCCAATATCACCTCCGAGAAGGTAGGTGCCATACCGGAGACTTCCCTGGATTGCTGGCTATACTGGATTAGAGGAGAACACAACCGAGGCTGCTATGCGGCCATCTTACATCCAGTACGGTGGTACCAACCCAGTCGGCTACAATTTGAGCCTACCACCTAGTAAGGGGCAAGGGAAGGGACCTACAGTTTTACACCGGTTCCGAACGGTGAAGCAGCAGGTGTAGGTATGCACGTAAATTTTTTCGTCAGAAAAAACTCATTGGTACACGCCGACCGGATTCGAACCGAGGACCTCTCGCATGAGAAGCCTATGCCCAAACCACTCGGCCACCCGCCGCTTATTTTATCTTTGAACTTGATCGTAGGTCTGCTGTAACAAATAAAATGTTTGATTCGAACCTGAACGCAATTTCAGGATTGATTTAAAAATCGTACACTTATTATTAATACAAAATAATAATAATAAAATATATACGTCGACTTGAGAACCTCCTCCTTTTTGCTTTCGTCGGTTAAAAATACACGTTTTTAAAAGGATTTTTTATATGAACACTGACACGAACAACATCAGTGATGTCGGCCCATAACACCTTGGTGAACTATTTACATATCCATTTCAACCCACCTTTCATTCAGTGCGGTGGTACAAACCTACCACCTAGTAAGGTAAGAAGGGAAGAGACCTGCAGTTTTACGTGAAAACCGAACCACGGCCATCCTCCAACGGCCATCCAAATACTGACACACAGTCGACCGACCACACCGCTGACTGAGTTACCGAGGCTGACGATATAATTATTTTTTCCATTGACACGGTTGGCTACATCACCTACAACATCCGTGATGTCAGCCCATAACACCGGGTGAGCTTGGTGCCACGTCAGTGCTTCCCTTCGGTCGTGCCGGCTACACTGAACTAGACGCAAAACACAAACTATTTACCTTTCATTCAGTGCGGTGGTAACAACCCGGGTGGGTTGAACCCTACCACCTAGTAATATAAAAAATAGTCTTATAAATTACGCTTTTCTCTTTGAAGTATTAAAACAACTCCGAAGTGTGCAGTCGCCGACACAAACGAATCACAGCTACCGCTCCGATTGAAAAACAATTTCGGCGCAGTCCATCAACTGCAATCAAGTTTATGTTTGTACTATCGCCCGCCGCTCCCTGAACGAATTGCTAGTTGAATTAAATGCAAACAGACCGGACGCGATCAACTGGTGCCGACGTTCAACTCTGCATCATGTCTGCTCGCCCTCTCACTTCATTCGCATTTCCGTTCATTTATTTCTAACAACATTATATTTTTCAGGGATCTGGTGTCAATTGAAAAAAAAAATGCTTCATATTAGTTAAATGTCATGATAATTTAAAATGCTTCACACTCTATTCTGTAGGTGGCGCGCGCGCATACACTTTTTGGTTTCTTCTATGGGAACACCCGTGAATTTTTTACTTTTTCTTATTTTTATTATTTGTTGTTATATCGGCCATAATAACACATATTCTGTGAAAATGTCAACGGGATACTTATTACGGTTCAAGAGATACAGCCCCCTGTCAGACAGACATACAGACGGACGGACGGACGGACGGACGGACAGACAGACAGACGGCGTAGGCTTAGTAATAGGGTCCCGTACTGGATACGAAACCTTAAAAACACTAATTAAACACTTAATAATGTAGATTATGAACAAAGAACAGCGATCGGCGGCCGGCTTCCCCCAGCCGTCCGCCGCTACGGCACGTGTACCTTATCCTGTGAATATTACTAAAATGTAATCTATTTTAAAGGACTCCTGCTACATACCAAACTACTTTCAAATTTTCCAAAGCACGAGTTGGGAAAATCGCGGTGTGGGAAAATATTGTGAGACGCGCAATTTTTCATATTACCTACGTTCGTTCAGGAGGTCAATTCACTAAGAAAAAAATAGAATCGAGTGCCTTTAAAGTAAAATGCATACAACATTTAACAGGTGCCACCGAGTCATGCAGCAGGTAGGTCTTCCTGCCTTACTGGCTGCTTGATAGTTATTTTGTCCTAATACTTTGCTAAACGTGATGGTCGGTGTTGTGCTGTAATTTAAAGAGAACTTGCAGCACAACACCGATTACCTCGATTGTCGGGATTTAGCGTGTGGTACATATGCATGTAACATTTAACAGTGCATAGAAAAAACACAAATTTATTGAAGCGTCACTTGCTTGATCGAGAAATAGTGCATTTTAGGTTTCGTGCCTTAAATTGGTGAAAACGAAACCGCAAATGGTGAGCCTCGTGTGTCCGTCTCCGGCTGTCTGTCACAGACTCACAACGTCTAAACCGTTGGTCGTATCAATTTGAAATTTGACACGACATTGAGAATATAATTTTGCATAATGTCTCTTGTAGGAGATCACAAAAGCTTTTTATTTGAAATATCTTTTTTAATATTTTTGTTTTTAATTAAAATTTTTAATGGCCGATAAAATGAACGGCTAAAATTGGTAAAGCCCTAAAAATTGCGACCACAGAGACGTTGAATGTGAAATGATTATAAAAATAAAAATATTCTTCACAAGTACTACATCGTCGGAATCGGGTCGATTTGAAGATTTCCGAAATATAAAAAAAAAATATTCACAATTATATTTTAAACGATCCTAATAACGCGCCCAATATTACCGAAACATTTAAAATGAAAAAACTAAAAAAAAAAATCAATAACGTGGTTTATTTGAAAGTATATTAGTTTAATGATTAATTCAGAAAAAAACACTCCGTGCACTGAAAATCATTTCGAGGTGGATGCGAAACCTTCATGCGCGAGCCCAACTCACACTTCACCGTTTTTTTTCTCTCAACTTAAATTAGCTACGTAATACTATTAAATCCTGTTAGTACATTTACTTCCAGACTTATGCGATGCTCGACGTAGTCGTGCGGGATTTGATGCCTGACACATTTCTACCGCGAATAAAATGCTGTCAAAGACTTCGCCACGAAGCCATGTGAGGTCGAATGCCGAGGGAGGGAAGCGAGCTTGAACTGCGCCGTCTGACACCTTGTCTTAGTGTGTTGTGTTTGTTTATACGCTGAAAGTTTGCCCCGTCGCTACCGTCGTTTCACTCCGATGAATTTTGACTTTGACAGTTCGAAACCGGAAAGTACGAGTATAAACATGTAGAGCTGTTCCGATCTTTATTCTTCTCATATTTTTAACAAACTTGTATACTATCATAGTATTTTTTTTATTGGCACGGTTGGCATCACATCATCTACAACATCTGTGATGTCAGCCCATAATACCGGGTGAACTAGGTGTCATGTCAGTGCTTCCCTTCATTTCATGTCGGCTACACTGAACTGAACGGAAAACAAGAACTATTATAACATAACCGTTTCGGCCGACGTTTCATTCAGTGCGGTGGTACCAAACCGGGGAGGGATAAACCCTACCACCTAGCAAGGTAAGAAGGTAGTATATTGTATTTTTTTAAATTAAAACGCGACATATGGCGCCGAGCCACTCATAAGGTGTCGAACGACGACGCCCATGGACGCCATTCACGCCCCTCTTGAAGGAGATTTTATTTAATTGTTATTGTACGTAGAGCGATTACGTAGAGTCCATAGGCGAACATACTTAAGTCTATAAGAAATATTTTGAATTTAACAAGGTTCATGAGAAAACATTTTCAATGATACACTTCAACAGCTATTTGCAGAGTTCTTTGCTATAATGTTGTAGCCGACTGTATATTACCATTTAGGAACATTTATCCGACTGGAGTGCGTAACTACAGCAGGTGCAGCGCTCCTAAGCCGATTAACCTTCCGAGCGCCCTTCTTCCGGAGTTTAAAATTCATTAAGTAGCTCCTGTGTAAATAGGCTAAGCCCCGCGGACTTAGTGTTACTCGCAGGGCGGGGGCTGGGGACGGGCGCACGGACAAGGGATTAGCATGAGTGAGTAAGTATTGGATATACACTCATTCATTACTCTGTTAACAGATCGATGAAGTGAGAGGTGTAAAGCGGGTTCCGTCAAGGGAAATGTGATGCTGTCAAACGTGAGCGTATTAAGGGTTGAGTCAATACTTATTAATACTTATAAATAATAACAAAACTTCTTTATTTCAGACAAATAATTTGTCCATACACAAAAATACAAAAAAAACATCAAACAAAAACATTACCGATTAGGCGAGGAGTGTTTGTGTGACCAGTCCCTCTTCCACATCCACCCCTCACCGCTGATTGAAGTGAATTATTCTCGGTTTTAAAACACATTCTGTGAAACTGGCCACACTTTTTCTTATTGTGGCCCTTACTTATGATTATGGGAGATGCTTCTAAAACTTAAAGCCAAAGATATCAAATAAATAAAATTTATCGTTACACGTATTTAAACGTAAGACAGCCAAGTTGGCCTTTACAAATTCAACCAGAATGTGAATGTTATTGTTACAATCAGTATTTGCAGTATTCATTAGTGAATGTCTCGATGACTGACGGCATAATGGATCCCTAACGCTGCCCTATAGCTGTGGATGTCTCGCAGTGGATTCGTCGAAAGTAGGGCGATAAAAAGTCACGTGCTTCCAGAACGGGTGTCCGGATTAAGGGAGGCTGCGGCTAGGGGTTGTAATCTTGTTATTTCTTAACGGCACTGTAAAAACTCACCTTTTTGGAGATTTTAAGAGGACTAAGTACCTACGCTGCTGTAGCACGCAAAAAACCGGAACGCAGAGAGGGAGCGAACAAGGGAACAAGGAGAAGTAGGATATTTCAGTGGTTATATAATTTCAGGTTTGATGGTCGATAGGCAAAGTAAAGCAAGAATGAGGATATGAATGCCTGTATATTAAATTTAAACGTGTACTTGCGAAAAGGAGAGTTATTCTGAAACCTCCATTAGAAGTTTTTACGTGATGCATGTACAAAGACACACACAAATAGACAAACATTTTTAAAATGATATCAATTCGTTCTATTACTTATCCTTCGTCCACCCATTGAATATGCAAATATCCTAGATGTACAGATACGCAAATTTTAGAATTTTATTATAATACTAGATTTTGCCCGCGACTTCGCTCGCGTGAAGTTCGTATTTAAAAAGAAGAAAGTAAGTAAGCCCGCTACCGTACCTTTATTTCGGTGCACGGAACAATTCGGTTTGTATGAGAGGCACATCTTAGCGTAACGGAACTGAATTTTATTTAGCCTATCCTATGTCAGGTATAGTTAAATGTGCTTGTACTAAGTTTCATTAGGATATTCGGATGATCGGTTTAAGAGTTATGGAGGAATATACATACATATATGTATACAGAAAAGATTTCTAAAAATCGTCAATTTAGTTTTAGTATCATACATAGAGTCTACAACCACAATATCTCACAAAACAAAGTAACTTACTCCATGACCTTCCTTAAAGATTTATTATTAGTATGGATGTATTAATTCCACTAAAATACCGCCGCCATACGCATTCGACATTTGTTTCAATAAGTAAAGATTCAGTAACCGAGAGTCAATTGAAACTCTGTCTGAGTCACATCCAAGTAAAATAGGCGACATTTCCGCTGCGGGCGTCGCAGCCGAGCGTCAAAGGGAATGAAATGAAAACGCTTGAACTTTTCACTGAAGGCATGCACGACAAAGAATGTTTGCGCGCTCGCCGCACTCGTCCCCGCCGACGCGACGACGGCGCCGTGCCGCGCGCCGCGCGCCGCGCGCCGCCTCCTCCGATCCGGCCGACAGCCGATCGAGCCTCCGCTGTCGCCGCTTTCGTGTTTGTACTGAATAAGCGATAGCAAATATTTTCCGAGCACGCGGCGAGACAGCTTCCGCAAGAGCGCGTCTCGAACGCTTCACACCAGCTTTCGCTGGAAATAATCTCTTCGCTAGCTGCTGAATCTTTCAACAATCTTTGTTGGCACATTTAATTCTGTGGTAAATTGTTGAGAGAACTTGAGGGAACTGTTTAGTGCTATCACTAAACAGAGTTTTTTCTAGGGGATATTTAAAGAAATATAAATTGTTTTTCAACTTCCACGCTCCTTAAATGAAATAAAAAAAAAACTCAAAACACCTACCTACCTATTCAGAAGTGTGAGATCTATTATTATAATATTTAACCATTCCATTAAGGTTAACTACATAATGTCCAACGTTAATTTACTCACCCATACGTTGTTATAAGTTAACTTCAAATTACGAGTATATGCCTAAAATGTGCAGTCGTTACAATGATTCTTCCCTTGCCCCTTACTAGGTGGTAGGCTCAAATTGTAGCCGACTGAGTCGGTACCACCGTACTGGATGTAAGATGGCCGCATAGCAGCCTCGGTTGTGTTCTCCTCTAGTCCAGTATAGCCAGGGATCCAGGGAAGTCTCCGGTATGGCACCTACCTTCTCAGAGGTGAGATTGGCTGGTAGGAGCATACGCTTTGGCCCCTCCGACTCAGCCACCCATACCGGATAACATAAAAAAAATAATTCCGTGAATGGGTAAAAATTAAAATCACAACTCTCCCACTTAAGATGATGGATACAGGCAAAGGAAGGCAGGATCTGCTCACTACAGAACAATATACACTGAAGAGGCTCCCCCCATGCTTACTTGCAAAACCCCAGGCTGTCCGACGAGTGGGCTCTCCCGATAAACAAACTTATGACCCAAAAGTTGAACGTGGACGTGAACTCACTAAGGTACACACCGCCGGAACTCTTACCTGAAGTAATCTTATTTTGACAGAAAACTGAAACTTTCCTTCTCGAACCCCTCATGGATGAGTTTTTCACCTTAGGTCTATTTTTTCGTCAGTCGCGAATCTTACTCGTAGCGAATGGGTTATGTCTCCCGCCACGAGGATCGCTGAACTGAATTTAATTGTCCAATTTGAAAAGTCATTGACCCGATTGCATTGACGGTTTTAGTATTTATTTATTTAAATAATGTATATTTATCGATTTATTCGTATTTATGTTTTATTAGCTGTTGAAATTTTATATCTACGTTATCTCTTTATCTGTTCACTGCCACTCCCACACTCTTTAATAATACCGCAGAGGTTGGCTAGAGGAAAGACCTACGGCGTTAAGCTTTACCTTTTACAAAACAATTTTAGTGCAATACATGTCTACCGTGTACAGTGTGGGGCCGGTACTTTGAAAGAATAGCCCCACTGCATCTCTCCCCGTGTATGTCGTAAAAGGCGACTAAGGGATATGACTCCCTTCTTATATTACTAGGTGGTAGGGTTTAACTCGCCCGGGTTGGTACCACCGCACTGAATGAAACGTCGGTCGAAACGGCTATGTAAATAGTTTGTGTTTTCCGTCCAGTTCAGTGTAGCCGGCACGACCGAAGGGAAGCATTGACGTGGCACCTAGCTCGCCCGGTGTTATGGGCTGACATCACGGATGTTGTAGGTGATGTAGCCAACCGTGTCAGTTTCAATAAAAAAAAATTAAAAAATGTTCAATAGAAAACTGTTCAGTTTGCAGCCATACTGAAGTAATTCTCCGCAGAAATTAGTTCGCATAGAGGATGAATTTGCACCAACGCTCCACATGAGCGAAATTGTCTGAGCCTGGGCTTACAACGCGGTACAACTATGATCTTAGTCAAACAATCCAGCTAAAAACTTAAACTTAAAAAAACGTTTGTCAGCCTCGGTAGCTCAGTGGTGCGTTCGGCCGACTGTCGGTCGTGATCATAAGAACACCTGGGCGCGGTCAGTAATTGGGTGGGTGACCGCGCGACCGTTGGAGGCTGATCGTGGTTCATATTCCACGTAAAACTGTAGGTCCCTTCCTTCTTAAAACCCAACCTTAACCCAAAATCTCAACCTTACCGTACGACCCCACTGAATTAAAGGTCGGTTGAAACGGCTATGTAATAAATAGTGAATAAATAGTTTGTGTTTTCCGTCCAGTTCAGTGTAGTCGGCACGATCGAAAAGAAGCACTGACAAGGCATCTAGTTCACCAAGGTGTTATGGGCTGACATGTAAGTAGGTGATATAGCCAACTGTGACAGTTCCCATAAAAAACATAATATACGTTTAATATCTACGTACCTATTAAAAATATTCTTAATTCTTAAAATCTAGCTAGATGGTGTAATATGACTTTTGATCGTTCGCATTGAGGTGTGGCACTTCGTCCATGATACGTTGTACTATACGACCTAACAATGAGTAGTGAGTGAACCCAAGGAAGCGTGGGAGGACCTTCTACACTTCCTCCGAACTCTGTTGTTGAACCGAGTCAGCGCCGTCAAACATGTTTTCGATACAAAAGTTTTGTCATGTTTGTGCCGAGAGCGCGCCGCTACAGCTTACCTCGGCTTTACTTTTGCTTTGACAACAGCCCTCGCCCACGCGTTTCGTTGAACTTCGATTCCAGACTCACTTACCTACATCACTGAGGCACACCTCCTCCGACAAACTTTTGGGGATAAATCATAACGATGTTCGTCTTCGTCTGTCTGTGCACAGAGTTTAGTTTTAAGTTTCCGTCACGGAACCGAAGCCTATTACTAAGCCTACAACGTCTGTCTGTCTGTCTGTCCGTCCGTTCGTCTGTCCGTCCATCCGTCCGTCCGATGACTGTATCTTTGGAACCGTTATAGATAGTTGGTTGACGTTTTCACAGAATGTGTGTTATTTTAATTGAAAGAGTTAAATATTAGGGGGGGGGGGGGGGGGGGGGTCCCCATACAAGAAACGTGTTTTTCCAACGTTTTTTGTGCGGAAACCTAGGTGCGCGAGTCTGGTTTTTTTTTTCGTTTGATGTTAAATCTTTATATGTAGTTCTCACGTAATTACATATTCATACTGCCTCAAGTAGATATATTCGAAAAAAAACCGGCCAAGTGTGAGTCGGATTCGGGCACCGAGGTTTCCGCGACACAAAAAAAAACAAAAAAAGTTAAAACAACACGTTAGTGCAGTAGTGCAGATGGGACAAAAAATTCCAAACAGCACTATCGGTAGTGCAACTTAGTAGGGTGGTGCAGTGTGGAAGGAACAGTTTTTTGTATGGGGACCTCTCTTAATTTTTCACTTTTTAATTTTTTATTATTTGTTGTTATGTCCGCCAAAATAACACATATATTCTGTGAAAATTTTAACCGGCTAGCTATTACGGTTCCAAAGATACAGCCATCGGACGGACCGTGGGACGGATAGACAGACGTCGTAGGCTTAGTAATAGCTAGTACGGGTACGGAAATCTAAAAATGATGTATCCATAAAATTCTGTAACTCTACATTGTCAGTTGCACAACTATTATTCTTAATGGCTTTTCAGAACCAGCTTAGTACATATGTTTACGACGAGGATGTGGAAATTGGAGCTACAAAGATGGATTCGGAGCCTCTGTTGTTTGTTCCAGGATGCTTATACGAGTAGTGAGCAACATGCGTTTGTTTGTTCATCTGCCCCTTACAACTAATGGAGCTCTACTACTGAAACTCTAACTTGCTGACAACTCGTAAAAATAGGGAGAGAAATTAAGGCATTTCAGTGTAAAAGTACTTTGCTTTTACTTTATTCCGAATACCTAATATATTTTTTTTAAATTTTGTATACATTTAAGAATTTAAAAATGCAAATAAATGAAATACATTTGAAATAAAACTAAATAAAACTTAACCAATAAAGTAGACATCCAAAATGTTCGCTTCAAAAGTGCATATAGGAAACTTGTGTCGTTCAAAAGCTTCATGACCGGCCCCACTCGTTGAATAAATAAACTAGGCCTTTTGATTGTAAGACGCTGGTAGTAAGTATTAAAAATACACGTTGACCGTCATCTAATAATGATTTGTGATCTCAACTCACAAATGAGCCAACCTCTATTCAAACGCACACCCGAACTCTCAACACTGAGAGCCAGAGCGTCGAGGAAGTTACGCAACCAACGGTCGCGAGCGAACGTTGCGAGGAAGGAATCGGTTGAAGAAACCGAAAGTCGTTATTTTACCGTTGAAATGTCAGTGACGTCGAAATGGTGGACCGCGGAGGTGTCCGCCCGTCCGCTCGCTGTGGGTGATCACTATTTTGAAAGGTCTCCATCACAGTTGAACATTGGAACATAACTATTGGCCGCACGTATATTCTTGTTACATTATTCAGTGGTTCCCGGTGAATAGTTTTACATCGAATGCTCCAATGAGACACAATAAAATACATTTCTTCATATTCTCGGAACATTTTGATAAGGAACTAAATGTATCTATAAAATATAACAATGAATTTTGAATTGGATTTAGAGTCCATTGATGTTTTTAAAATTTCAATAAAGCCACTACTTTTTAACGGGGCCAACAGAAGACGTGAAGTCGCGTTTTATTAAAAACTGTATTGCTCTACTGTTTATAAAAACTCTTAAAAATTTATTTACTGTTGTGGCAACTGCGATTTTAAAGGATATTTTTGAATTTGAATGATCGTTGACATAAACTGTGTGTAAAGAGTGTCAAAAACACAGTTTCAGTAATGTCAACTAATCGATGTTTTTCGCGAATGATGTATGGTATCATGGTATCATACTCGTGCGACTAAGCAAAACTATATTAGAGATACCTAACTATAATACTACACAGCAGTTTGACCTATTGAACATTTGACCATTAAGCCTGTTCTACTCTAGATTTACTATTGTTGGCAAACTTGACTAATCTCCATGAGTTGTGGATAAATCTTTCAATTCGCATCTAAACCCCTTGTCGCGATCTACATCGATGTCAGATCAAGATACTCTCGAGGCGGTCTATCAGATTCGTCACGGTCGCCGGCCCACGTCTACGCTCAGCATTGGTCGTCAGTCCACGCTCCCCACTCTTCGTGGAGTAGTCTAAAAACTGGTGGTCTTCAATCGTTGTATCAGCAAGCTGGATAGTCTGCTGGTATGGTACCTCACTGAGCGAGGGGAGGTGAAATTGGCTGTGTCGAGCACCAATGGGCCTCGGCACATACTGGTTCTCATAAAAAACACGTTTCTTCCAATTTAAAAATCAATACTGTACTAAGAAAATAGTTTATTCAATTCAAATTAACATAGTTATAAAATAATTAACTAATCTAAAAATTATATAAACTAACTTAGGAATTAAACTAACTTAAAAAATAAATTTCATTTAGTGCTTTTGTCCCCGGGATTGTGCCGAGGATGCCAGCCGCGTTACCCCTCTGAATTGCCAGGCTTATCCTTTGGCGGAAGAAGGTGAGGCAGAGGGGTGACCTATGGCAGCAGACATCCTCGACCCTATCTCGTGGACAAAAGCTATCGCCTCCTCAGACCAGGAGCCGAAGGTTTCGACCGCGAAAGCCACAAACCAATAATTCAGGCTGATGTTTTCATATTTTTTGTGCTTTCTTTTGGCTCCAGCCTCCGCTGCCGAACCCGGCTTCATGGCCGATAGGGCGAGGTTGCTGGCACAGATGGTATCGACGCATGTTGCGTCCCAGACTAGCGCCCTTCCGTTCTTCCATGGGACAATCGTCATGCCGTCGGGGCGCTTTCCATCATCACGGCATAGGCCTGGTGGTTCTAGGATACTCGGAAAATCAATTGACACCAGACCTCTTTTGAGGATATCATTTAATGCGTGATGTCGAGCGTACCGGCCCGCGTTTTTGGTACAGCTCAGACCGTGGTAGCCTAACGGGTCGACAGTAACTCCACACACGCACGAATGTTGTTCATAAATTTTGCACCCAAGCCTGAGTGCCATTCCAATGCGAAGTGAATCTGGGTCTAGCAGCGTGCCGATTGATCGGGATGGGATAGCATGCAACCAGGCCCCAGACTCCCTTCGAGTGGAGGCACTCAGACGGGCTTTTGTAGTGGCTGATGGATTCATTAAACTGTTAAAAATTATTTGGATTAGAGGAGTGTCCCATTCCTTTTGGATCGCTGGCATCTCGGGGACTGGAGAGTCGAGACATTTTGTCTGCCATACTGTACTAATACTAATAATAAGTAATACATTTGTAAGTTGGTTATGGAGTAAGTTACTTTGTTTTATGAGATACTGCGTTTGTAGACTCTATGTATGATACTAAAACTAAATTGACTATTTTTAGAAATATTTTCTGTATGTGTGTATGTTCCTCCATAACTCTTAAATCGATCATCTGAATTCTAGGAAATTGGTTACAAGCACATTTAACTATACGTAACAGGATATGCTAAATACAATTTAGGTCCGGTTACGCTAAGATGTGGCTCTCATACAAACCGAATTGTTCCGCGCGCCGAAATAAAGGTAACGCAGAAAGCAGCTCGGCCTTCTTTCTTACTTACTTTCTTGATTTTAAATACGAATTTCATGCGAGCGAAGCCGCGGGCAAAAGCTAGTCTATTCTTTAAAATACGACTTTATACCGCCGGCAAGCGTTGCCTTTCAAAGTGGAGACTTTGCTAGCGTATAGGATCAGTCCGGAACACCTATATACAATGTTATTATATGCGTAGTTTAATTTTGATTGTAAAAATTATGCAATATTTATAGAAGTCCGTAAAGTGGCATTTTTTATCATAAGGATTAGCAGTTAATGGCTGTTAGCATTTTGCCATCATTTTGCTCTCACGCGCATATGTATACCTCTAGTGATTTATCGTCGCTAATAAGTTTTAGTCCAGCTATAATAGCTATAGGTGATTGCCTAATTATGGCTGATAACCTCGCTGCTATTACGTGTAGTCAAGAAAATAAGACTAATAATTTGACATACATTCTATGCACTAATATTTCTTTCCTATTATTTTCAGAATGCATTAAATTTGGCTCCGTTTTAATCTGGCACCGTTCAATTTGGTAAGTTACTCTATTAGATATTAGTAGGTACCGAATATAGATTTAGCTTTTGAGAATTTTTGTCATTATTGCCTCGCGCCCGTCAACTCCAATGTTTAATACTTTTTCAATGAGCAATTGAAAAAAATCTTTCAACTTAGTTTTGCTTAGACCCCTCCTCCTACTGGTGCGCGATTTCTAGGCTTAAGTGCGAAAAATGGTAAAAACGAACCCTTATGCAATTTTGCTTTATAATCTTGGTGCTCTACATATCGACTTTCACTACGCCATCTCAAGACCTTTAGATATTTAAGGTGGTGGATATGACATATTTGAATAACCTATAAAATCGAACGCGTTTTCGGAAAAGTTTGTGCATATTTTCCTCAATATTCCGTACGTGACAGGTGCTCGCTTCATCGTTCGCTTATCCAGCGACAATGCGGGCCAATAGCATCGAATATTTCATTATTTCATGTGCTCGCTGCTTCCATTTAAGTCGAATTTATATTTACGGAAACAAGTTACCGTTTAGTGAGATCGAATTATGAGTTTTTTTGTCTTTGTGGTGGAAACTCTTGGGGCGTGGAGCCTGGATGGCAGAGACTTGGTTAAGCAGCTGGGTCGTCTACCAATAGAAGCGTTCGGGGACCGGCCGCCGCGCCGCCGCGTCCTCGTCGTGCCAAAGTGTTCCTCACGCAGAAAATGTTTTCTTTTAAACGATTTATATTAGGGTTCCGAATCCTTCGTACGGGACCCTATTACTAAGCCTACGCCGTCTGTCTGTCTGTATGTCCGAGGGCTGTATCTATTGAACCGTAATAGGTAGCCCGTTGAAATTTTAACAGAATATGTGTTATTTATTATGGCCGATATAACAACAAATAATAAAAATAAGAAAAAGAAAGAAAAAAATCACGAGTGTCCCCATACAAGAAACTAAAAAGTGAATGCGCGCCATCTCCTGAAAACAGTATGAAGCATTTGAACTAATCATGAATTTTAACTAATATGAAGCATTTCATAAAACACGCCATAGATGGCGTGAGTGGCGCTGACCAAGATATGGCGATACGGAACCCTCGGTGCGCGAGTTCGCCTCGCACTTGGCCGGTTTTTTTATACATACATATTTCCTATACATATTTACAATTAACTTTTGCCAATAAACTTAATTACATCTCTAGATGGAAAATAAGTCGAGTCGCAAGAATATCATCACGACATTTTCATGTAATTTTTGTAATTTGACGATGGCACTAGTTCTAGCGCGCTGAGGAATATATGTCGCGTCAATTGCGACTTCAAATTACGAAAGTATCGCCGCGACACTTCGTTGATGTAATGTTGTCATGAAAGTACGAGTATGTATAATACTTGTTAGCGCGTGGTTGCAACGCGTCTCGTGTTTGCTGTGGTTTTGAGTTGGATTTTACGACGAGACGGTTGGGGATTTTTTTATGGAAACTGACATTATTGACTACATCACCTACAACATGCCCGCTATACCCGAGATGTCACCCCATAATACCTTAGTCGTGCCGGCTACACTGAATTTGACGGAAAACACGAAATATTGACGAAGCCGCTTCGACCGATCTGTCATTCAGTGCGGTGGTATCAACCCGGGCGGGTTAAACACTACCACATAGTAAGGGAAGAAAGAAGGGAAAGGAACTACAGTTACAGGGCAAGTAGTCGTCGTTGTATTTCCAACAGAGGTTTCCTAATAACGAACATTACATGACGACGACGCGACGACGACGGCTTTTTCCACGATGGTGTTTTCGCAAATGTAATTACAACTTAATAGCAAACTATCAACAATTCGGCTTGGTGACGAGATATAATCGCGCTGCGCAATATCGGTTTAATGATGTCGCCGGATATTCAATTCGTAGATGATATGAAATGGAAAACAACAGGCTTGCGTCTGCCGCTCATCCTTCCGTGTGGTTCTAGCGAGTGATTGCCAATCTAGAAGTGTCATGTACTCGTAAAATAAAGTTACAACCTCGACGTGATTAGCGGAAGTAAATATAAAAGTTAATTTTACAAAATAAAAAAACCCGACTGCGTAAAAAATTAACTTTAAATAAAAACTGAAAAGAAAAAAACAAGTCCAGTAGTCTAGAAATTTGTTAAGTAATATTGAATAACTACACCATTGAAATAGTTTCATTATCGATACACACATATAATAAAACAAATAATAAACTCTAATGCGGAACATAGCGACTTTAACAGTCGGGACCCATTATTGGGAAAATTTCAATGGGTCCCGACTGTTAAAGTCGCTATGTTCAGGAAGACTATAAAATTTCTCGACGAAATTAAGTAATTGAGGGCGAGGCCGAAGGCCGAGCTGCGTTCAGGAAGACTATAAACCTTCTTGATGAAAGTAAGTAACTGAGGGCGAGGCCGAAGGCCGAGCTGCGGTCAGGAAGACGATAACCTCTTCGAAGAAAGTAAGTAACAGAGTGCGAGGCCGAAGGCCGAGCTGCATTCAGGAAAACCATAAACCTTCTCGAAGCAAGTAGTAAGTAACTAAGGGCGAGGCCGAAGGCCGAGCTTCGTTCATTAAGACTATAAATCTTTTCGAAGAAATCAAGTAATTGAGGGCGAGGCCGAAGGCCGAGCTGCGTTCAGGAATACTATAAACCGTCTTGAAGAAAGTATGTAACTATCGCCCATAGTTACTTACTGTCAGCGTCTTCCAGGATACAGCTCGGCCTTCGGCGACGCCCTTAGTTACTTACTTTTTTTTATGGAAACTGACACGGTTGGCTACATCACCCACAACATCCGTGATGTCAGCCCATAACACCGGATGAACTTTGTGCCACGTCAGTGCTTCCCTTCGAGGAGGTTTATGGTCTTCCTGAACGCAGCTCGGCCTTCGGCCTCGCCCTCTGTTACTTACTTTCTTCGAAAAGGTTATCGTGTTCCTGAACGCAGCTCGGCCTTCGGCCTCGCCCTCAGTTACTTACTTTCATCAAGAAGGTTTATAGTCTTCCTGAACGCAGCTCGGCCTTCAGCCTCGCCCTCAAGTACTTAATTTCTTCGAGAAGGTTTATAGTCTTCCTAAATGCAGCTCGGCCTTCGGCCGCGCCCTTTGTTACTTACTTTCTTCGAAAAGCTTTATACTCTTCCTGAACGCAGCTCGGCCTTCGGCCTCGCCTTTAGTATGTTACTTAATTTATTGTTTATCTGAATCCAGTTGACCTTCCGGTCCTGGCCTAAGTTACTTACTTTCTTCTTTTGAAATACGAATTTCACGCGAGCGAATGCGCGGGATAAAGCTATCGATATTAAAATAAGAAACTTCAGTTATAAATCAAATACTACCTAACTAAGTAAAATATTCCACCTATTAGCGTAACCGGAACTGAATTTTATTTAGCCTATCCTGTGTCTCGTATAGCTACTACTACTGCGTGTACTAATTTTAATCAAATTTAGATGATCGGCTTAAATTTTATGGAGGAAATTCATACATACATATTCGCCTCGCTCCGCTTCCCCCCTCATTTTCTTTTAAAAAGTTCACAAATTTACGCCCTTTCCAACGGTATACCAAATGTCATAAAAATAATTCACTATGTGGTCAAAATTAGGGACATAGACCAGAATAGAACGACAACACGGGCATTTTGTAACAGGGCCACTTACTTATCGGTGGTCGCTTCTTGTACTGAGAGCGTTTTCCGGAGCATTTTCAAATTTAGAACATGTACCGTTCGCGAGGATACATCGTAAAATTCAATAAATTTTATTTCGTGCTGATACAACCATGAACAAAGAAATTACAAGGGTTTAAAGCTGGGATTTTGGTAATTTTCAAAAATAAAGAAAAAAAAAATCGTATCTCGATACCACGTGACACCTGACAAAAGGTATGTTGGGTCAAAACGTTGCAAATGACCCCACTTATCTACAAAAAAAAAATTGTCGGTCGATGTGCCGAACACCCTGTATAATAAGAACTTTATCACAGCTCTATTATTATAAGAGTGAGAATGGTTGCTAACCAACTTTAAATCGTTATAGATCCTAAATGGTAATTCGAAATGAAAAATGATAAGAGAAACCTAAAGATGATTTTCAAATACCTATTCAACGATACCCCACTTAACATAGTTAGTCAACTTTCATTTTTTTCTTTTTCACAATATGGCACCTAGTTGTCGCCATATTGAATTTTGATTACTGTCATGTCTTCAGTGACACTCGCAAGATTAAGACAAATCGATTGACGTAAGAATCATCAAAATCGGCCCACGCGTTTGGTCTCTAGTGTGCCACAAAGGAACAAACATACATACATACATAGGCTGATAAACACATTACCCTCCTTTGCGTCGCGCAGTCGGGTAAAAAGGGCTTGATGCCCACAAAGCCAGTGAATAAAATCATGGTAATAAAACAAATTTAGAGCCAAGAATCACGGTTAAGATATGTGTAGACATGAAAAGATTATTTCTTGTGCCTTCACTGGGTAAACTACACGTTGTATTTATCACAACACTAGTTGTGCCCGCGGCTTTGATCGCGGTAAAGTCGGTGAAAACTCTATGTAAATCGGTTGAGTCGTTTTCGAGTTAAACATATAAGAAAGCTAATTGGTAGTTTTTTAGGGTTCTGTATCCGGTACGGGACCCTATTACTAAGCTATGCCGTCTGTCTGTCTGTCTGTCTGTCTGTCCGAGGGCTGTATCCCTTGAACCGTAATAGGTAGCCCGTTGAAATTTTCACAGAATATGTGTTATTATGGCCGATATAACAACAAATATTAAAAATAAGAAAAAGTAAAAAATTAAGGGGGTTCCCATACAAGGAACATGTTTTTTTTCAATATTTTTTTTTTGTAGTGCGGAAACCTTGGTGCGCGAGTCCGACTCGCACTTGGCCGGTTTTTTGAAATAATATCCCTGCATATTACCTATAAGATTCAACGAGAAAACAATGAGAATGAGACATGGTACAGACAGTGTTACGTTAACTTGCATGTGTTTTTCATCAATACTATTATAATTGAAAATCAGCATCAGTGTGTAGTTACAGTTTGCTTGCAAGGTTGGATGGTTGGAGTGTGGCAAGGCAGTACACTTGGACCTTTACTTTTGTAGACATCAGTTTCGATAGCTATTAACCTACTTGCACGAACTAACTCCTTTCCTCTCTCACTTCATACTGCTTTCCCCCTCGCTCTGGCGTCTTACAGCTGGGAACCTGTGAAGATAAAGAGTAACTGTGCGCTTTGCGTTTATTTGTGTGCGTGCAAGGCGTCGGAGGGGCAAGTGAGCCGAGTGCAGGGTTCCGAAGAACAAAAAAGGAAACACTTTTGGACGTACTCGTACGACATACTCTTGCTGTGAATTTTATTAATTAATGTTATGATGGTAAGGATAAACATATCTACTGACTTGTCACATTTTGATAAAATAACGCTGAATGAGCTATACTTATGCTTTTCCGAAAAAATGTGCTATAGGTACCCGAAATAACCAACACAATCCTGAATAGGCAGCCGGACAGACAAACGCTTAATTTTTTATATGTTTAACGGTACCTCTGAGATCATCCTTTCTGTATCCATACGGGACCCTATTGCTAAGCCTATACCGTCTCTCTGTCCGTCCGTGCTACCTTTAAAGGGCTGTATCTTTTGAACCGTTTTATTTAGCCGGTTGTTAATGTTATTATGACGGATATTCTAACAAATAATAAAAAAAAAAATAAAAAAAAAAAATTAAAAAATTTATTAATTTAACTTGTTTTTTTAACGTTTATTTGTTTGTTTTGCTCTATATTTAAAACGGTAATACATAAAAGCGTCAAACTTGGTGTGATTATAGTGCTAGCTTTAAAGTATAATAAAAAAAATAAAAATCGACCAATAACGCGGTGGTACGGAACCCTCGATGCTCCAGTCCGACTCGCAAATGCCCTTCTCCAGAACCTTTCCTTATGAACAAAGTGCACGCTTGATTAATTTTCTTTTCCCATTGCCTCTCTACATATATATTTTGTTTGAGCGGTGTTATATTTGTGGTTGTGTGAGTGCGTTATCGTGCACGTGCAAGACGTTGTGTATGTGTTCGTGCATCGTGCATGAGAAAGTTTGCATTATCGCGTGTCGGTTCGCCCTGATGTTCCGTTTCGAGAGGGTTCCGGCGGCGGTCGGCGGTAGGTAACTTTAGGTGCTGGGTAGACGTGGCCCTTAATCATCGGATTGCGTTTGATCGTTATTTTAGAGTAGCCCTCCATTAGGTTTGTTGAGTTATTATCCAATTTGCTCAGACTGTTCGGATTCATGGTTTTTGATGAGTGCCCAGGGCTGGACAACTATTATTTCTTTCTAATCTAGAGCTGTCTGCGTGTTCTCTTTTATTGGAATATTCGGAAGGTATGTATGTCCATGCTTTGAAATAATATTGAATTTTACATACGCGTAGCAAATTATTGATGAAACAGACTAACAGGCGAAAACGATAAAGAAATTAATTATTGTTTAATTGAATGAAGTACCCGAGGACGCAGTCACAGAATAGAAAAGAGTACTCCGTACAGAAGCTGCTCTGTACAAACACTCACAAAGAAATAGCTACTCTGCGACGACGCGATAAAGTACAAATTGACTCGCCCAGAGCTGCATGCCTAACCACGATAATTGCCTACATTTCGCTTCTCTTTCTGTCGTGTAACTCTATCTCGAAAGCGCGCCGTTCAGCGCGTTAAGGGCTGTGTCTTTGTGCTGTCTTATTGTGAGGAATAAAATGAAGATGATACCTACCAACTTTTATCGTTCTAGCTACCAACGATATGATATTTAGCTACGGCAAATTCATGCGAACAAATTCATGCATGAGTTAAGATGCCAGTTCACACGGCCGACCTTCCAAGCGGAAGGACCACCCACACATTTATCTAGAACTGCATGCTGCAGTTTCCAGTTATTATTGAGTAAAGATGTCGGTTCCCATGGTCGACCTTCCAAGCGAAGGACCACCCAGACATTTAGCTAGAACTGCATGTTCGCAGTTACCAGTTATTATTTAAGACCTGCCACCGTGCCCGGTGGCCATTCTCGTCTTCACACTTGTACCGCACACATTGTATCATTGTTCGAAATAAATAAATGTTTTTTAAAAGACAATTTATTCAAGTGGAAACTTAACTGGCGCAGCCGGTAGGATAGCGGCACCGTAAAGACCTTCAAATTCAGTGACTTCGGGAGTGTATCAACACATTAGCCGCTATTCAAACCTACAAATAAATAAGTTATCTTCCACGAGTGAACTACAGACGCACCGCGTACGAGTGACCCTGGAACGAGAATCCCTGGTGGAGCATGGGAGTAGTGGCTTACTGGTGAGTAGACCTTTTTCACTAGTTCCCCTACTTCTCCCTTCTCTCCGCCTTGTAGTGAACGTGTGTACCCTAAAATTCGGGATAATCTTCAAACTAAGATTTATTTAAGTGTACCCTAAAATTCGGGATAATCTTCAATTTAAGATTTATTTAAGTAGACCCTAGACTTCGGGATAATCTTTAAACTAAGATTTATTTAAGTAGACCCTAAACTTCGGGATAATCTTTAGAATCAGATTTATTTAAGTAGACCCTAAACCTCGGGATAACCTCTAAATTGGTTTAATTAGTTGCCCTAAAATTCGGGCTTAAGCTTAGTTTTCGATTATTAGTAGTACTAGTAATACCTAGCAGAAATGGCGGAGGAAGCGCCTAGGGAACAGCTAAACATAGTTCCATCAGAGCTGGCGAAACTCATCCCTAACTTCGACGGGGAGCGATCGCAGCTAAATTTATTTTTACAAAAATGCGAATACATTATAAATGCCTACCGCGGGCAGGGCCACGCCCAAGGTATATATATATACCACTTAATCACAAGTAAACTAAGAGGCGCCGCAGCGGCTCTCATCGGCGAGAGAAGCGATATAATAACGTGGACCGAATTAAGAGAACTATTCAAGCAACATTTTGGCGATCCTCGCAGCGAGGACTGCCTCGCACTCGAGTTGGAGTCAGTCAAGCGCAATCAGGGGGAGCCCTGGCTTGACCTCGCCAACAGAATTCAAAGGGTGAAAAACACCCTCCTATCAAAGGTAAACCAGAGTGAAGAGGATGCAAATATTAGAACTAGCAAACAAACTATATATAACAATACTGCGCTTAACGCATTCCTCTATAACTTGCCACCAAGCATGGTCAGGACCGTGCGTTTGACCAAACCCTCCAGCCTGGAGGACGCCCTCAGCGTGGTCCTCGAAGAGGACAACTTTCAGAAAACTTACGACACAAAACACAACCTCCTCCATCCGAGGCACAAACCCCCACAAGGCAGTGTGGCTCCACGCCCATCGACCTCTCAAAAACCCTTTTCACAAGGTCAGGAAGCCCGAACGTACAACCCTAATAAGGGTGTGCCTCAACATCGTCCCCAATACAATAGCCAGTTCCGTCAGCAAAACCAGAATCAATACCGCAATCTTAGCTACGGCCAACACAATCAGCAGAACCCAAGAGGCCAATTCAACCCTCAAGGTTCGCAACAGGCGCGTAACTCGGACGTAACAATGCGCACTCTACCACCGAGGCAGCCAGCCCCACAACCTCCGCGACAAAATGGAGTCCGTGCGGAAGAACTGTTCAACCTCGACCAGGACGCATCGTGCACAGACGATCCTGAGGAAGCGACGCACAACGAAAACGATTCGTACGAAGACGAGCCGTACGAAGACGACCAACAATATCTACAAGACGAAAATTTTCAGAGCAGAGCCTCAGGACGGCTCGAATATACCTAAACTACAATAAAAACTTAAAATTGCCCCATATCTACTTACCTGAGATACAAGGCAAATTTCTTATAGATACGGGTAGCACAAGGTCATTTTTAAACCCTTCAGTGTTGCAAAAACACTCCATTCTCCTAGACTATAAATACAGCGAGCCATTCGAGGTGACAAGCACCCACGCCACCAGTAGGCATAACGAGGTATTAATCATCCCTCTCTTCAAAACCTTCCAATGCAAGGATTTTCATAAATTCTTCATATATGAAGTGGACCCCAGATACGACGGTGTAATAGGGGCCGACCTACTAGAACAACTAGACTCCACTATAGATATGACTACGAAAACGCTTCGCACCAAGAATACTTCAATCCCCATGCGATACACCCCACAAGAAAGGGAGTACATATTGCCGCCTCGTTCGAGCAAACATGTAACCCTACCCGTCAACGTGACCGATGGCGAAGCGATAATGCGAGGCAAGATGTTCTCGGAAGGAGTCGTAATGCCGACCACACTCGTCAAGTGCACGGATAGTCAAGTTAACACGATTATTCATAACTATACAGATGAGACAGTGACGCTCACAGTAACAGCCCCATTCATTGTAGAACCGTATATCAAGTTACAACAAGTGGAATCAAATAATTTAGACATTGGCGATTCTCAAGTAGAACAAATACTTCAAGAAAACTTACAGAAGCTCCGATTAGACCACATGAATGCCGAAGAAAGAAAATACATACATCGCATTTGCAAGGAATATAAGGACATTTTCTATACAGAAAAACTACCCCTCACTTTCTCAAATCAAGTGAAACATAGAATCCAGACAAAGAATGAGGACCCAATCTACTCGAGACCCTACAGGCAACCCCCGGCTCAGACCGAAGAAATTAAGCGCCAAGTCCAAAAACTTTTGAAGGACAACGTGATAACCGAATCGAGTTCACCATGGAGCTCTCCAGTCCACCTAGTCCCCAAGAAAGCTGACGCATCGGGTCAACAGAAATGGAGAATGGTCATCGATTACAGGAGGCTGAACGAAATCACAGTGGACGACAAGTATCCACTACCACACATAACAGATCTATTTGACAAATTGGGACGAAGCACGTACTTTACCACCTTAGACCTCGCCAGCGGCTACCATCAGATAGAAGTGGAGCCGCAAGACCGCGCCAAGACCGCCTTCAGTACGCAATCTGGCCATTATGAATTTAACAGGCTCTCCTTTGGCCTGAAAACAGCCCCTGCAACATTCCAACGCGTAATGGACCATGTCCTGCGAGGCCTGCAAGGACCAGATTGTTTGGTATACCTAGACGATATAATCATCTTCTCTACTAGCCTACAAGAGCATTTAGAAAAACTGCGAAGAGTCTTTCAACGCCTGCGCGACACGAATCTGAAAGTACAGTTGGATAAATCCGACTTCTTAAAGAAGGAAGTTCTATACTTGGGACATACCATCACAGAAAATGGACTTAAACCAAATGATGACAAAATCGCTGCAGTACTCAACTATCCAATACCTAAAACAGTAACCCAGATTAAGGCCTTCCTTGGCCTAGTCGGCTATTACAGACGTTTCATTCAGGACTTCGCTAAGGTAACCAAACCCCTAACCACATGCCTTAAGAAAGGGCGAAAAATAGAATTCAACGAAGAATACATACAAGCCTTCAACGAATGCAAGATGTTACTAACAAACGCACCCTTGCTTCAGTTTCCCGACTTCGAGAAACCCTTTATCTTGACTACGGATGCTTCCAACGTGGCAATTGGAGCCGTTCTTTCTCAAGGAAACCCTGGAAGCGACAAACCCATAGCCTTCGCCAGCCGTACGCTCAGCGATACGGAGTGCCGATACAGCACGATAGAAAAGGAACTTCTCGCAATCATATGGGCTGTTAAACATTTCAGACCATATCTGTATGGCACCAAATTCAAAATCTGCACAGATCATAAACCCCTCCAGTGGCTATACTCTCTGAAAGAACCTAACTGTAAGCTGACGCGCTGGAGACTACGACTCATGGAATATGACTTCGAAATCGTCTACAAGAAAGGAAAGCAAAACTCCAATGCGGACGCGTTATCTAGGATAAGAGTCAACGCACTAGACGGAGACGACCTAATGTCACTTGCCGTGAACCCCGACGACGAAGATCAGGAGCAGCAGCTGAGAGATATACAACAGCTGCTAGACGAAGGACGAGACGAGGAGATACAAAGGATCAGCAGAGAAATGGACACATTTGATGAGGAAGCGATGCCAAGGAATAATGCACCGCCTTCCGTGGAAATGATAGAAATCTTAGATGAGAACTCAGCCGAAAAACCTATAGAAGAAACACCGACAAGCGAGGACATAGCCACCGCCCACTCCGTATCCAACAGAGAACACGATGGGATACCGATCCTCCGCGTAGCCATAGATACCAAACCAAACCAAATACTAGTGTATACATGGCTGAAGGACAAAATGACGGTGAAGGATCTGTCGATCCCCAAACAAAGAATATTAGAAGTCCATCTCCCAACAGACAATGAGGACCTAGTAAAACAATTCCTGAAAGAATACGTAGACTATAAAAAAAAATATTACATATACTTTGAGTCAGAAAAACATCGAGTAATATTCTCAAGAGTAGTAACAAGGCTTTTCAAAAAGGATACCCAAAACCTAGTTGAATGTACTGAACGTGTCGTAAATATAACTGACGAAGCAGACCAAAGAGACTTGATAGCCAAATACCATGAAGGTAAAACCTGTCATCGAGGTATAAACGAAACTCTAGCTCGCCTAAAACGAGACTACTACTGGAACAACATGCGAGAGACGATCGCAGCAAGGATTAACGCTTGCGAACCATGTAGGCACATGAAATACGACAGGAAGCCTATCAAACCATACCTACAGCTGACTCACACGCAAGAGAAGCCGTTTGAGGAACTATTTATTGACGTATTCACTATAGAAGCGGCACACTTCCTGACTATTGTAGATGCATTCAGCAAATTGGGACAGGCTATACCGATACCCGATAGAACCGCCCCCCAAATAGTTAGAAGTCTAATCAAGTACTTCTCAATGTACGGGGTACCCAATAAAATTAATTCAGATCCAGGGAAAGAGTTCGATAATGAACTACTTAAGGAACTCCTATTACTTTATAAAATTGAATGCCATGTGACCACACCAAATAACCCGAACTCTACCTCGATTGTGGAACGGTTCCACAGCACTCTAAACGAAATATATCGCCTGGCAAAGTACGAGCGTAAAGAAACGGACGTGTCATCAGTAATGACTTACGCAATAATGGCATACAATAACACCATACATACAGCCACCCAACTAACACCATTTGAGGTTGTATTTAGCCACACTGACTCAAAAAATGCATTCGATATAGAAAGAAAGAAACACCTAATGCAAAAATTGGTACAGGATCACAGAAAAAGACTAACTATACTGTACGAAGCAATAAGTGAAAATATGGCAAAGGATAAACGAAAGGTCCTGGAAAAAAGAGGAGGTGAAAATCCCCCGGAAGTTAAGGAAGATGATGTGATCTACATGAAAACAACCAGAACTAGAAAAGGAAAGGACAAACCTAGGTTTGAAAAGGCGGATGTCACCGGGACACCGGCAAAAAATATAGTGCCAGTCAAGCTGAGGACTAGACCAACAAAAGTCCACTTACGCAACGTTAAACGACCTCCACAGGTGGTGGGCGGCGATGCTGTCGCTGGCCCTAGCGATTCTGGGAAGCACCAGCCGTCTGGAAGACCTCAACGGCAACCCCGGACTACTGCCCCTCAGACTGGGTCAAGCTCGGATTCAGAATGAGAAGTGGCACATTCTTAGGATAGTAAATCTAGATGACATAAGCTCAGATTTAGAATACAGCATAGATAAGTATAACCATTTAGATAATATAATCATACAACATAAGACTTACCTTAAAGAATTTTTAGGACTAAAGAACCAAGCGGATTTCCTGAAGCAATTGGCTATTGATAAATTGGAACAACTGTTGCCCAACAGACGCGCAAGGCGTGGACTAATAAACCCTCTTGGTTCTCTAATTAAGTTGGTGACGGGAAATTTAGATATTAATGATGCTGAGCATTACGAAAAAATGATTCAACAGGTTAGTAATAGGCAAAGCATAAAAAATAGGAAGATTACACTTATTGCACGTTTTATGAATAAGTCTATTAACAGCACCGAAATCCTTAATCAAGATGTCATCACCCTAGACAAAAGGTTACAACGTATAGAGTCTATCGTAGAAGAAGTAAACACAGATGTCATAAAAATCTTTTATTACGTAAATTTACTAACCACATATAATCAAATAATGAGTAAGTTTAGAACAATATACACACAACTTAACGTAATCGAAACTGCCGTGGCCTTCAGCAAGCTTAACACACTGCACCAATCTATTGTAAACACCACAGACCTTCTTAAAATCCTACAAGATATCGAAAAAACTGAAACGCTAACATTCGCAGCTAATAGAGAAAACTTGATTAAAATCGAACAAAATATTATTGTCAAAGCGTATTCAAAGGGTCCAAAGATAGTATTTATTCTAGAAATACCCCATATAGAGAGGGATACATACGTATACTACAAGGTCATTCCAATTCCCATTTACAATCCCAAAACCCAGCAAACTCATATAATTATCCCAGAATTCCCCTACCTACTAGTGAATGGGTTGAAATACAAGTCTGTCGTGAAACCATGCGAGACCTTAGAGGGAAAATATTACCTGTGCCGACTCGAGGAAGAGGCACCATACACCAGAGGAAGCTGCATCGAAGATCTAATGAAGTACCACTCCAACCTATCGTCCTGTGAGTTACACCGAGTCGAGATCGAGGAGGTGAAAGCTCATGCCATCTCTGGAAACCGCTGGTTAATATACACACGGAAGGAGTCCGTCATGTCGGAGATATGCAGTAACGAGATACACAACAAACTACTGAGGGGTACATACCTCCTCTCAGACATCGGACCCTGCGAGATCACCATCGGCGATATCAAGATCAGACCGACACATTCTACAGACATGCAGACCGTGGAGCAGACCCCTGCCGTCCTGCTACACCTACAAGCACCAGGAGACCCCCAGCAAAGGCTAGGACTAGCCCGCACAAAACCCATTAGTTTAAAAAAAATCAACCTAGATGATCTTAAGCTATTACAACATGCAGTGGAAAGTGAAGATATTCCGGACATTGTGAACACTAGATCTATAAGCCTCGGCACTATAATATTGTATGTCTCTGCTTTAATCGCACTGTTTATTTATCTGTTTTATAAATTTAACCTTATTGCATATTGTACGAGAAATCCTCGGAGTCTAAAAACAGCCCCTGCGGATTTCTCACTTAAGGAGGGAGGAGTTAAGATGCCAGTTCACACGGCCGACCTTCCAAGCGGAAGGACCACCCACACATTTATCTAGAACTGCATGCTGCAGTTTCCAGTTATTATTGAGTAAAGATGTCGGTTCCCATGGTCGACCTTCCAAGCGAAGGACCACCCAGACATTTAGCTAGAACTGCATGTTCGCAGTTACCAGTTATTATTTAAGACCTGCCACCGTGCCCGGTGGCCATTCTCGTCTTCACACTTGTACCGCACACATTGTATCATTGTTCGAAATAAATAAATGTTTTTTAAAAGACAATTTATTCAAGTGGAAACTTAACTCATGCGTTAGCGTCACAATTAGTTTCTCACATCGAAGCGTGTATTGCGTGCAACCTTCCAGTGATAGTTTTGTTTGATCAATAAATTTAATGATCAATGATCATCTACAATGTACCTATTATCCTTATACGAATTAGGCCATACACACCACGCTGTTCGGCGTACTAATGTTATTGGCAATATAATAATATCATTTTAAATCAATGACCTCCTACTATATGAATAAATAAATTATTAGAAATAAATCAAAATGCTACTAAACAAAATACTTACCTTTCTTCGTCTCTCGGCAATGAAAAAAAGACAAGTTTTCATTTGTCTGTTGACTTTTGCACCCGTCCACTGCACAATAATTACGTGATTTCGACATTTTCTAAATTCGAAAGCGCCACACGCCCGGTCTGGCTGGATAGCGACAGCCCACTGTTAATTGTACATTAGTCGGTACGCCAAGCGGTAGGCATTTAACTCGCGACCTTGAGCGAGTGACGAAGGCCTGACGCAGTTGTAAGCAATGTCCTAATTCCTTTCAAAATCTTAATACCTATTCGCGAATTTAAATAGTGAGAACGAGCTGATTTGAAGACGGTGGGCGGGCGGCACCGTGACGACATAATCCCTAATCAATAATTTTACAATCGTTTTAAATAAACGCGCGAGTGGATCGGCCTCTATTATTAATCGTATTATGCAAATTGGAGAAGAAACTCCGTCGAAATCACTCAATTAATTATATTTAATTGCTCGCCACCCCGTCCTTAATTTTCTCTTCTAACGATTTGTGCGGGCAACAGTTCCCGCGCCTGTCCGTACTCCGCCGCCGCCGTCGCCACCACCTCGCGTAGCCACCCAATAGAACCTCAATTTTATTTTATAAGTCGTAACTTGTATTTCTACAGTTTTGAAGATTTAAACGCTTGAATAATCATATTTTTGTCATTAACGTTTCTATACGCCGCGCCGCGCCGGCCAGAGACCCTTATTGAATTGGTTAGGTGTCAGCTGCAGCTCCTAAACAGTTCGAGCTTTTTCCGATTCAAATTCTTTATTTCACTTTTGGATAAACATAGCATAGCAAACACGCAATAAATTAAATATTTTAAATATTAAACACAAAATCATAATAAAAACTGTTTAAATCAGTCATAAAATTGGTTGTCTGTAAAGTCGGTTTACGGACGATAGTTTTACGTGATAACGTCATAAAGTTATAAGACTACGCATGTCATTTTTGTTACGTTTGTATTTCCGAAAATAATTCTTAGGTGGTTACAAGAAAAAAACTAAACACCCTAAAAAAAATTTAACGGTCAAAAAATACAAATCCTACGCAACGAAATCACATATACGACCAAACGAATATCGGATTCCCTTGGTTCGCTTTCGGCTTGGGCCGATTGTGCCTCTCTATCGCTTGTTACGCGCTCTCGCTTGCACACACAGGCTCAGATGGAACGTGACATTTTTTCGTGCGTGCAGCCACTTCATCAATTTATAAGACGTGATGTTATCACGTCAAAAATATTTAGTCGCGAGTTAGATCTTCTTGAAACTTGCAATTACGGGCATGTAGAAGAATTGGAATATAAACAGGTGCCCGACGAATTGTATTTGCGAAGAATAATGCAAGTGGCAATGCTACATACCTAACTAAGCCACAGAATACTTGATAAAGCTCACCACAGCGAAGTCGCTCTTTAGTTTTTCCGGAACAATTCTTATTTTCCTCAACATAATTAGGGCTGGCGACTGAAAAATCTCAAAAGAGTGACTGCGGGTGCTCCACGTTCCGCCCCGCCCCGCCCGGCCACTATTGCAGTCGCCCCGTCTCGCCGCGCGCCACCCCGGAGGCAGGCTGCAGTAATCCTCACGAGTGGCAACTCTCGAGACTCCATTATATCCCTCGCATTTGTCTCAGTCGCTATCGCGGGCCTGCATCACCGTCTGCACTTATTATTCTTCGCATTGTGACTCAGCAAGGGTGAAATTACTGCTTCTTGAATGCGCTGCTGCCGCCCCGGGGCGACACGCCGCGCGGCTACCGTGGCAGCAGCCGCGCCGCCGGCGCCGCCGCCGCCACCGGCCGCCGCCGCCGCCACCGGCCGCCGCCGCCGCCGAGCGTCGCTTTGTGACGGCTAGATTAGTTTGAATATTCATTTAAGACGGCTTTTTGAATTGCGATACCGTAGAAATGTAGCAGGATGCAGACTTTAAAAAATCCGGCCAACTACGAGTCGGACTCACGAACCGAGGTTTCCGCACCACAAAATAAAACATTGAAAAATAAATAAATATAAAAAACTAAGGGAGGTACCACCTTGATTTTTTACTTTAGAATTTTTTTATTTTTTTTTGTTTTATCCGTAATAATTTGTCCATAATAAATAACACATATTCTGTGAAAATTTCAACCGAATATTACGGTTCCAAAGATACAGCCATCGGACGGACAGGCAGGCGGCGCGGCGGTGCAGGCTTAGTAATAAGCTTCCGTACTGGGTGCGAACACCTAAAAATTGGCGTTGCACTAAGATATCCAGCTGCTTATACAGCGGGGAAACGCGTGCCTCTGTGTCGAGGGCAATAGTTACACCTGGGACTGAACCCCACGAACGAATATTTGTATTTAATAAATACGCCATTTTTTTTTATGGATACGCGAGCCGCGAGATACTTGGCGCCGTCAGCATGGATTGTTGAGCCGACGACGCCCAAAAGCATTCGGTTTAGAACGGGGGCTGCTAATACCGTGCCGGCGTGACAAATGCCTTTTTACGCTTCTCTTGAAAGATCCTAAGACATAACATAAGATATCTAGGATACTATCAGCAAAGCTATCGCAATGGGTAGGTATCGATTATATAGCAAAACAACACAAGAAGTATGCTGCTGTCACGTTTTGAATCACCGTGTATGCCGTAGCCAATCTGCCACGCGGCGTCCAAGATCGGTCGATTTCCTCGCGAGAATGCTATTTCGAAAATTACTTCCTTAGACCACGCCATGATGGCATAGTTTTTATTTAAAAATACTAGCTTTTGCCCGTGGTTTCGCTCGCGTGAAATTCGTATTCTGTATTTGAAAAGAAGAAAGTGAGTAAGCCCGCTACCGTACCTTTATTTCGGCGCGCAGAACAACTCGGTTTGTATGAGAGCCACATCTTAGCGTAACCGGAACTGAATTTTATCCTGTGTCCCGTATAGTAAAATGTGCTTGTACGAAGTTTAATCAAATTCGGATGATCGGTTTAAGAGTTATGGAGAAACATACATACACACATACAGAAAACATTTCTAAAAATCGTCAATTTAGTTTAAGTATCATACATAGAGTCTACAAACGCAGTATCTCATAAAAAAAGTTACTTACTCCATGACCATCCCTTAAAGATTTATAATTAGTATTGATGATATTGATGATTGATTGATATTGATTTTGCTCAAGGTACCTATGTATTTCAACTAGGTACCCGCATCCAATTTTAAGACAGAATATGTTTATTAATATGATTACTCGTACATATAGACATAAACAATCTAAGAACTGTATGAATGATATATTTTTGCAATATTTCCTCTATCTAAATGAATTGATGAAAAATGATTGATGAAGATTCTTAAAGTTTAGATATTAGAGCATGGTTAATTCATAAGGTGCATTGTTGCAGAGCAGCCCATCCTTTTCTTCTATCAGACTTTTGGACAAATATTTTAATATATTTTCTCTATTGTCAGTGGTTCGTAATTTTATTATGAGCGTGGAAGAGGCGTCAAATTTGTTTTAGGACCGTGGCATGTAGAGATCTTAGCCTCTGCCTACCCCATCGAAAGACAGTCTTAACAGTATGTTATGTATGATGGTAGGTACTATTCTTGGCTAACATGAGGTCGACTGCAAAGAGTTTTATTATTTCAAACGCAAGTGGAGGCCCGGCCGGCAGCAGTGCAACTAGAAGGGCCGTCCACAGTCCACGTCTTGCGACAGGTGTCTGTACTAACTTGTCTCTGACGCAACCGATCACATCTCCGTACCTTGGCCCACATTCCACATTCGCCTCGTACTTTCCTGGGGCCCTTCGTCTAGGTCTTTGTTCTTTTCGGATAATTTATTCCACCCAAACATAACCAAATGGGCGTTCTCAATGTCGGCCTACCGCCTACATAAGTCGAATCGAATGACAGTTCTACTTTGCGTCAGAACACCGTTATTACCTATTATGGGATGTATTAATTATACTACAATCGACTACCGTAGAGTGATTCGAAATACATTACGACACTCGATGGACTAACATTATCTATTGATTTTATCGTGGATTTACGCGCTGACTAAGGGTTTTCAGTTGTTCATTAGTGAAATAAATTACAGGGTATGGGGAGTCGATTAGCTTTCCATGGCAAATAATAACTTCAATAATGATGTTTCATTCTTGTCGACGACGATCAAATCAAAATTGTTCATCATATTTGTATAGTTCTTTGTTAATTGTGCTTTAACTACTCTAATAGGAAAGTAACACGTGTTCGAGTTTAGGTATAATGGAGGGTTTATTGATTTTAATTTTATACATTTACTTTTCTTGGCATACATTTTCGTATATTAATGATGTTCATTTTCTTTAGTCTAATTATCTTCGACCTAAAAATGTTTTGTAGTTGTTTCCCCTTCACATTAAATCTAAAATACATATCGTACACACATGCACATATATTATTATTATTTATTTTTTATGTAATCCGGTGTAGGTGGCTGAGTCGGAGGAGACATGCTCCGACCAGCCATTATCACCTCCGAGAAGGTAGGTGCCATACCGGAGACTTACCTGGATTGCTGGCTATACTGACTAGAGGAGAACACAACCGAGGCTGCTATGCGGCCATCTTACATTCAGTACGGTGGTACCAACCCAGTCGGTTACAATTTGAGCCTACCACCTAGTAAGGGGCAAGGGAAGGGACTTACAGTTTTACACCGGGTTCCCAACGGTGAACAGCAGGTGTAGGTATGCACGTAATTTTTTTCGTAAAAAAAACACATTGGTACTCGCCGCCCGTATTCGAACCGCGGACCTCTCGCATGAGAAGACGATGCCCAAACCATTCGGCCACCCGCCGCTTAGATTATGTATGTAATGCTCTCAATCGTACAGACAATCACAAATTGACAACGGTAACGCGGGGGCCAGACTACACTATTTGTAAACAAGATGTCAGCTCCTCGTTTTCAAATTGTATTAATAGCGCTGGTCACGCCATCTTTTCGCTTTCTACTTCACATAATTTTTTAATACCAAACTACGCGGAAATCAAACAAACGTTTGACTTGTATAATATCTACATGCCTAGCGGCTAAAATACAGAAATAAAAAGTACTTCTTAGATCGTATTATCTTCATCTCCCTACTTCTAGTCACTTTAACTGTAAGGAACAGCTCCCGTGGTGAAATCAGCCACACCTTCATATTCTGTGCGCCTAATTGAATCGGTTTTCGGAATCGGACAGAAATAGAACTTCAGGGTCACGAGATCACTGCACCGTTCGCGCTGCCCGGAGCGAGACGCGATCGCTCGGCGCGGCGGCGCACAGTGGGACGAACTCGTAAAGTTGGGACATAGGGAAATTTGATAGCGGAAACGCGTTCTACTCATTAAAAAGAAGATCTTTTGTAGTTACAGTTTTTTTTATTTGATGAATATTTTTCGAGATAAACAACACTTTATGTTTTTTCACTATGGAGCAAAAATTATTTTACGTTTTACTCAAAATTATTGTATGGGTTAATATTAATGAATTTAAAATTATACATATGCAGGTATAATATAACAGTTATGCATAAACACTGCCACTCTAAAATGTAACACTTAGTATATATAGGTATTTAAACATGACTCCAAACTCATGTATGGATTATTGTAAATCGTGAACTATTCATTGATCACAGGTTAAAACAATGTTTCACATTTTTATATATTATATTATTGTCTACATTTCTTTAATACTTTATGTGAACATATCTCCAACATAAAACACAATAAATGCTACTTTAACTTGTTTTCGGACTAATAATAAAATTAATGCTTGTACAACTCAAAATCCTCAAAATTCCTCAAAAAAATGCTTATAGATTCATAAAATAGGCTACGTCAGCTAGTCATATGCCAAAGCTCTGCCTTCGCAAACCTTCGCAATTGGCACCAGCGCCGTTTTCGTTATAAAAATTATATTTTCAACTTAATAATTGTGTATAAGTAAGAAATGCACTGCGTTGTCGCGCGCTTTGCATTCCTGAGTGTTCGTTTCCGAGAATCGATAAGAGCGCGGAGCGGCAACGCAGTAAATTCGGACATGGCGCGTGAATAAAACAGTATAATAATGTGCCAATTGACAATTTCATAATGTTCATGTAATCGTGTGAAAATTGTAACGTTTTTTTCGTAGGTTATGAAATAGAAAATACATGCAAGTTGAAGAACACATTATAAGTCTATAATTATATATACCTACCTAAAAATTACACAGCATTAACTTTTAAATTCTATTTTTCTAAATTATAACAATAATGCCGTGCAATAAATAGATAATAAAACTCTATAAGAAGAAAAAATATTATTAATATTATCTCAGCGTTAGAAAAGGATTGAAAACTCTGAAAACTGTAAGCTAGATCGAAATACTCCGGGCTTATGCTTATGAAGCAAGATATCGTTTTGTGCTAATCGATTATGGTTTATAATAACTACTTACTATAATTATTTTAAAACGGTATTACTTACATGACTACAATTTGGTGTTCTGTTGGAAAATTACCAAACGTGCATATTTCGCACATAACGAATAGGTAACGTTATTTATTTTCGATCCCACGCATTGTTTCCTGGAATGGACGATTAGTGATGAACTCCAGCGAGTTTTATCATTAACTATCTGTCTCCGTTACTAATACTTTAAGCGACAATGCGTATGAGCGGGACAAAGAATTTGGTTTTGCAAGCGATTGTCTTGCTACCTGCGCACGCGGCGCATTAGTCGCAACGTTGTACTTACGCGAGTCGCACGTATTGCAAGCCATTGTCTCGCTGCGCACGCGGCGCGTTAGTCGCAACGTTGTTGTACTTACGCGAGTCGCACGTATCTACGTACTTAATCGAAAACGCGATATCTACTACTCAAAAACATGGAAGGCCTAGTGACGAATCTTGATGTGTTTTTAAAATTAGAAGAAAGTGGAAGTTTAAAAAAAAGTGATTTCCTTTTTGAAACTATTAAGTCAAGATTAAAAATAGATATTGGTGAAGATAAAAATAAACAACTAAAAATATACTGTGGAAGATACTGTTACAATCTTCAAAGAAGATGGACAAAGTGTGGTGCTAAAGATGAACGCTTCATCAAACATGACAGCCAGTGGTTGGAGTCTGATGTCGTTTGGCCCGCATTCATGAAAGCAGTGGTTCAAGAAACTTCTCTACATGAAAAATCGCTACAAGACACGCCATTTCAAGAAAAATCTCATAGTACTCCGAGCACATCAGAAGACCCTTCGACTACAAAAACTTTTTTTTTTTTTATGTAATCCGGTATGGGTGGCTGAGTCGGAGGGGCCAAAGCACATGCTCTAACCAGCCAATATCACCTCCGAGAAGGTAGGTGCCATACCGGAGACTATCCTGGATTGCTGGCTATACTGGACTAGAGGAGAACACAACCGAGGTTGCTTGCGGCCATCTTACATCCAGTACGGTGGTACCAACCCAGTCGGCTACAATTTGAGCCTACCACCTAGTAAGGGGCAAGGGAAGGGACTTCAGTGGGAACCTCAACACTCGTAAGTTCGAGAAAGCTTTTTACTGATTTAGGGCCTAAGCAGAAGAAAAGACGGACTGTCGACCATATGACTAACGTTTGTTCTTCTGAAGAACTCTCCTTTGTTCATTTAATGAGATTGAAGGCAAACGGAAATCAGGATCTTGCACAAATTTTCGATCACTTGGATAAACATCCAACAGATGTACAAAGAGTTAAGGATTTCCTTTTCCAAAAGAATGAAAATCAGAGGAGCACGTTGTCTCCCGAAAAAGCCTTAAGTGCCATGTTATCAATGAAAATTAACGAAATGGCAATATAATATTATGAGAAAAACGGCTCAAGAAGGAGGCACAGATGTATTCTTGTTACAGATGGATTCTTATTACGCAGTCCAAAAGGCTAAACAAGAGTGTTATCTTGGCTTGCAATACGTGCGACTCGCGTAAGTACAACGTTGCGACTAATGCGCCGCGTGCGCAGGTAGCAAGACAATCGCTTGCAAAACCAAATTCTTTGTCCCGCTCATACGCATTGTCGCTTAAAGTATTAGTAATGGAGACAGATAGTTAATGATAAAACTCGCTGGAGTTCATCACTAATCGTCCATTCCAGGAAACAATGCGTGCGATCGAAAATAAATAACGTTACCTATTCGTTATGTGCGAAATATGCACGTTTGGTAATTTTCCAACAGAACACCAAATTGTAGTCATGTAAGTAATACCGTTTTAAAATAATTATAGTAAGTAGTTATTATAAACCATAATCGATTGGCACAAAACGATATCTCGCTTCATAAGCATAAGCCCGGAGTATTTCGATCTAGCTTACAGTTTTCAGAGTTTTCAATCCTTTTCTAACGCTGAGATAATATTAATATCTATTTATTGCACGGCATTATTGTTATAATTTAGAAAAATAGAATTTAAAAGTTAATGCTGTGTAATTTTTAGGTAGGTATATATAATTATAGACTTATAATGTGTTCTTCAACTTGCATGTATTTTCTATTTCATAACCTACGAAAAAAACGTTACAATTTTCACACGATTACATGAACATTATGAAATTGTCAATTGGCACATTATTATACTGTTTTATTCACGCGCCATGTCCGAAATTACTGCGTTGCCGCTCCGCGCTCTTATCGATTCTCGGAAACGAACACTCAGGAATGCGAAGCGCGCGACAACGCAGTGCATTTCTTACTTATACACAATTATTAAGTTGAAAATATAATTTTTATAACGAAAACGGCGCTGGTGCCAATTGCGAAGGTTTGCGAAGGCAGAGCTTTGGCATATGACTAGCTGACGTAGCCTATTTTATGAATCTATAAGCATTTTTTTGAGGAATTTTGAGGATTTTGAGTTGTATAAGCATTAATTTTATTATTAGTCCGAAAACAAGTTAAAGTAGCATTTATTGTGTTTTATGTTGGAGATATGTTCACATAAAGTATTAAAGAAATGTAGACAATAATATAATATATAAAAATGTGAAACATTGTTTTAACCTGTGATCAATGAATAGTTCACAATTTACAATAATCCATACATGAGTTTGGAGTCATGTTTAAATACCTATATATACTAAGTGTTACATTTTAGAGTGGCAGTGTTTATGCATAACTGTTATATTATACCTGTATATGTATAATTTTAAATTCATTAATATTAACCCATACAATAATTTTGAGTAAAACATAAAATAATTTTTGCTCCATAGTGAAAAAACATAAAGTGTTGTTTATCTCGAAAAATATTCATCAAATAAAAAAAACTGTAACTACAAAAGATCTTCTTTTTAATCAGTAGAACGCGTTTCCGCTATCAAATTTCCCTATGTCCCAACTTTACGAGTTCGTCCCACTGTGCGGCGCGGCGGAGGAGGTGGATGCGGTGGCAACATTTCTCACGCAAACTCTACGAAACACCTCGAAAATACGTTATAATCCGCACGCGATCTCCGCAGATTTGTTAAAGCTACCAAAAATTGGTTTCGCCCGATTGATGTTTCTTGTAAACCACTGAGTGTTGACTATGACTATTCAAATTCAAGAGGAACGCATACATACTTGTACCGTCACGTATTTTTCCCAGTGGGATAGGTAGAGACAACTATCTCCAGGTGCCACCGTGCTGACACATCTCAGACCCCTCCTAGTTTTAATTTAAAATATATACAAAGAACAAGAATGTAAAATAATACATTTGTCTTTGAAGATCGTCATCACATAAACTTGCTGTATCCCGACAATTGGGGTAAGCAGAGTAGTCAGTGTTATACAGCAAGTACTTTTGTAAATCACAGCACAACACTGACTACCACATTTAGTAAAGTTTTAGGACAAGATAACTATCAAGCATCAAGTAAGGCACGAAGACCAACCTGCTACAGGATTCGGTGGAAGGACCTCGAAGACGACGAGTACTAACCACCACACCAACGATATTGCCAAAACTGAATCCGAATTAAAGTGACATAAGAAGTGTAATAATTGCGGGTGGAGAAAAGTGCGTCAAACATTATAATGAAGTGAACGTAGCTAGCTAATTATTTCACTAGTAAAAGAAATAATTCCCGCAAGATAGCACCCGTTTATTTTATTTTTATTATAAATGCGTTCATTTATCAAGCTTAGGTCGCAATAAAAAAGAACTACTCCGCACCTGAGGACATAAAAGGCAGCAGATGAGAACTCTCGACTCTCTTGACGAGTACCAGGAGGTTTGTTCGAGTAGTCTGCGGGAGTGCACCGCCGACTTTTCTCTCTTTAGTTGAATTATTCGAGCGATCGTCTTTCGAGAAAAGCACTAGCTCCTTCACTAACTGAACGAACCGTCTGGGAATTTCTTTTTACGACGCGGTTTGCAAATTTTATCTCGCTAATGCACTTTGCGGCTGTTCGTTTTCTGCCAGTAATTGGTAGAAGATATTGTTCCCGTGCTAAAGCGGCTCACATCACTCGGTGGTATCTCGTTTTTTTTCTGACCAGTGAGGGAAATATTTTTATCGTAAAATGTATGTCTCCTGATCATTTGATTGTCCTTGCCCCTTACTAGGTGGAACGCTGAAATTGTAGCCGACTGGGTTGATACCACCGTACTGGATGTAAGATGGCTGCATACCAGCCTCGGTTGTGTTCTCCTCTAGTACAGCCAGCCATCCAGGGAAGTCTCCGGTATGGCACCTACTACTCCGGAGAATAAAGCTCAATACATTTAGGAAAAAAATTATAAAGTAGCTCATTTAGTCCTTATGGCGCGAATACTATTCTGAAGTTTATATCGTAAACTGTTAATGCGGAAATAGCCTTCTAGTATACTTCGGCGGCACGGGCGGCGACGGCGCGGCGGCGGCGGCGGCGGCGCGGAGCCGCGCGCGAGTCACGGTGCTCCCGCATGATCGCTGCGAGTAGTTTTGCTATGCGTGCAAGATGGAAATGGCTACGAAACCCTCTGTGTGTGAACAACGTTCGCACTTAACAGGTTTTTTGTATTTTTGTTACCTGCTTTCGAGCGATTATGCTATGTTTCTCCAGATTTCGAAAACAAACTGCCATTTGATATAGGGCGTCCTACCTTCGGATAGATATTTGAAACAATTTTGAGCACCGTGCGTGCTCAATATGAAATGAATGTACTCATTGTGATTGCAAGGTTTTTGAACGCAAAACACTCCGACTTATGAATGAGTGCAAAAGAGTTGTAACGGAACTTATTTGCTCTCAAAACACAGATCATGAGCGACGACTGCAGCCGACTTATTCCCTACTCTATCTCGCTCGCAAATAGTTTTAAAATCACGGGTCACGTGCTCCGCTAGCGTTCCACGTTCGAAAGTCGCCTCCGGGGAGCGCTTCCGTTGCGTCGCCGCCCCGTGTCGCCCCTAGTCGCGCCGCGGGCACATGCTAGGTTTATCCTCAAGAGTTTTTGCTGGTGGACCGAATGTAGGTCTGCTCAGCTTATATTCTCAGATTTCCCATGGCGGGCGGGCGCGGGAATCACCGTTGACTTTTGTGCTTTGCGTCAACAAACTTGGACTGCAATATTGTGATGCTAAGCCACTGGAGGAAACGCGGAGAACGCCCCCGCACCCCTTCCTCTGCTCCGCCGTGCCGCCCCCGGTTCTCCGACGACGAAGCTCCGTCGCTTTTAATCTTTCATCGTTGTCGTTCATACTTCCTCAGTTAAAGTAATGAATAACAAAGGGGAGCGAGCTGAAATGGCGGACGGACGGATGGGTGGGTGCAGAGCAGATGGGCGACGAGTTTCAATATTAAAGCGTTTCAGTTAATCGATTGTACTGGTTTGATTGCATCTTTACTGTTACGGTTATTTCCTAATAGCAGAAAGTTTGAGTTTCGAAAAATGATTTCCATATTTGTAGATGTATATTTCTTTGCGTACTTACGTATGAATGGAATTGCTATTGCTAGACGTTGCCGTCGATTGGGTGTAAGTTTGACAATCGTAGATTTTGTTTAATAATATAAAAACATCTTCGTTTTTAGGTTTACGTTCCCCGTACGGACTAAACCTACAACGCCTGCGTCTGTCTGTCTTTCTGTCTGTTTGTCCGTCCGTCCTATCTTAGGAAGTGTAATAGCTAGCCGGTTTTAGTTTAGAATTTTTTTCGGATATAACAACAAATTAGAAAAGTGAAAAATATAGGGGGGTCCCCATACAATAAACGCAACGTTTTTTTGTGGTGCGGAAACCTCGTTGCGCTAGTCCGACTCGCACTTGGCCGATATTTATTAAATAATTAGAATTACAATTCAATATTAAAGTGTTGTTACTCTAATTCTGAATTATTGTCGTAAAGCAATCTCTCTGAATGTTCATAATATTGCCTACAGTATGACAATACATTACGATTACCTCTAACATTTCCACCGCGCCTACACAGTACACATTGGCATTGCATCTCTACAGCTTCTCTTGTCGCCGACGAGACGTGGCCTTGACCTCGTTTTGAAGTCGAAATCGTTTAGGTTTAATGAGGACTGTTCTCATCATATCATATACTAGCTTTTGCGCGGGGGCTTCGCTCGCGTGAAATTCGGATTTAAAAAGAAGAAAGTAAGTAAGCCCGCTACCATTTATTTAGCCTGTCCTGTGTCTCGTATAGCTAAATGTGCTTGTACTAAGTTTCATCGAATTCGGATGATCGGTTTAAGAGTTATGGAGGAACATACATACATAGATACATACATACAGAAAAGATTTCTAAAAATCGTCAATTTAGTTTTAGTATCACACATAGAGTCTACAAACTTAATAACTCATAAAACAACAATTACTCCATAACCATCCCTTTCACATTTATTATTTGTATTGTTTGATGATGTATATTATAACTTTATAAGACTTCTTGTATTGCAGACACATAACTTTAATTCAAATTCGGAAAATTCGCGTTGCAGACATGTTGCACAGACTATTCTAGTCCGAATATAATCAGATAGACATCCTGTCTACACACATCGACTTGTGGCACCTGGGCATCGTCCATAATGGCCTCATGCGCTCAACTGTATTTTCATTCCTCATTCAGCGGGAACGGAGACGGAGAGCCGGGTGACAAGAGAGCATGACACAGTTTCCTTTTTAGTGAAACGGGATGGAATCCACTTAAGGCGCTAATAGTTTTTATTGTGTTAGTATTTATGAAAAAAATTACTTTATAAGTTACATTCATTTTCTTTGAGCGAAGTTAAAAAAATGTCTCTTTCAGCTTTTGTGTTCACTCGAGATGATCCTGTAGATTGAAAAAAAACTAGAACATTATCTATACTTACATTTAACTTTTCCTGGGTCTGCTGCACCAATCCTGCGGTACTGAGTACCTGGTCGGTAGCCTCCTAAGAGAATGTATAGGTTTCATAAATTATTATCGTATCTTCTCCGTGTATGATCATGAAGATACTATAAAATATCATCTTAGGGCATCTTAAGATACGATAAATATTATAGTATTTTGGGAAGTTTCAGCGTGTTTCATCTAACTCACCATATCTATTTCTGTATAGTAGGTCGCTGTCGATGGTTTAATGGCGATGTCGCTAATTAAACGAACGACATTTTAAGAGGATTGCAAGATTATTTCAGGAAGAAGCAGATGAAAACTTAATGGATTGACTAATGACGTTATGGCGAACATAAATACAGTGAATCAGTTAGAAAACGTTATATTTTTTTACTTCCTAAGTTTGTCAATTACGATGTTATTAAAATTATAGACGAGCATCATGAAACGAAAGAGGGTATTTCTAATTAAATATTCTTCCCATGTAATTCTTTGGTTCCTATCAATATTTTCAACACTTTTAAGGATTATCGTTTTTAGTTTTTTATAAAATAATTGTGCGAGAATAATCTAATATCGTGTAAAACTTACTCATGTAAAAGTTATAATTTTATGTCGTTAGTTGATTACATAGGTACATCACAAACTGCAAACGATGGTTGTATTGCTTGTTCACCTGTTCATTCAACCGCTTCCAAATAGGTTTGTTCTGGCGTTAAAATACAGTTAGTTTGCTTGTCTCAAGTTTGTGCATTTGGTTCCTATAAGATCGGTCAGGTCTGTTTACTCCGCCGACGCAGATTTACATAATTTTATAACTTGTTATCCAATATTCTTTAAATTAAAACCAGTTTGATATCAGAGGTCACTGCCACCGCTTACCCCGCTCCGCCCCGCCCCGCTCCGACACCGCGCCTCGCCTTCGCCGTTCTTACTTAGCAATGAGTGAAATGAACGTTCTTTCTTTTGTTAATTACACTTAGACTTTTCGCTGCATTTGTTAAACAAAAGAAAGTAGTTTCCGCATCTAGACGGTGAATGTTTGTATTTTAAATACATCTCTGAATCATTGAACATTGCAAAAATAGTGGTAGGTAATTTCTTTAGAAACGAAACCGAAACAACACAATACTAAGCTTTGAGCCGAAACGAATGAATAATGAGTTTTAGTGCCTGTACAATATAATTATGAAATAGAGAGTAAAACCCATTAAAATTGTATGGATATTATAATGGTGCATCCTAATACGTGTTAAACTAAAGTGCCCACTGTGCGTCCGTATTACTTTAGCTATTTCTTCCAAATAAATAATTACTAAACAGCTCTTGGTTGTGTTGTAAAAATAACTTGTAAGTAGTGGTAAGTCCGTCTTCCCGTATTTTCTACATTCTTTAAAGCACTCTTCTTAAATACCAAGGAAGAAATTTTAATTATGAGTAAGTAAGACCGCGGCTCCGCCCGCGTTGTTTTCTTCATTGACAATACAAGTTCAGAGAACTCTATTCTATATTCAGCTAAAAGAATTTATTCTGAAGAGTTAATTAATAAAAATATGTAATCATCATATAATAATAGTTCTTATATAATATTGTCTTAAAAAGCTTTTTTGAGTATATTGTCGTCGCAATCGAGAAATTAATGTTATAATACCTATATTGGGATTAAAACAGGCTAACTGCGTTCTCTTTAAAGATATAAAATCTCGATGGTAGAGTCGTGATATTTTTGTCTTTGTCATATCGAAGTCGTTATCTAAACAGTTCATGGAGCGCTTGTCTGCTGAGAGTCTGGCCGAACTTTATGGTCAGTGGCATGGAAATAAATATCTAGAAATGTGTTTGCCTTGTCGCGAGGGGGTGTAAGAAAAGTGCAGAAACTACAAATATGCCTATCTTCCTTGCAGCAAGTGGATTGCATGCAGGCAGACAAAATGTCGATTACAAGATAAAATGTACACGCCGTATGAAAATGCAGTTTCTGGCTTATTCCGAGGGTTATTCTAACAGTCGTCGTCTCTTCGGCCGACGGGCCCAGCCTACTGCCACTTGAATTTAGCCTAGCCACCCGGTACCCAATATCGACTACGTTGGTGTGTCAGCGGATTGCCTCGTTGCGCACCATATCACGTAGCGATATTCCCAGCATGGTTCGAACCTTTGCTCGCTGGGCAACTTTCAACCTTTGGACAGCAGCGACTGTCTGAGTCGACGTTTCACACATGTGCGGCATAAAATCTTTAAATTAAGTCTTTACATTTTAAGACACTTTAGTCTTTAAATAATTTTGCTGAAGGTTTGCCCAGTTGAATTCGTCTCTTTTTTATGGAAACTGACACAGTTACAACATCCGTGATGTCAGCTCATAACACCGGGTGAAGTAGGTGCCATGTCAGTGCTTCCCTTCATTTCATGTCGGCTGCACTGAACTGGGCGGAAAACACGAACTATTTACATAGCTGTTTCGACCGACGTTTCATTCAGTGCGGTGGTACCAAACCGGGCTGGATAAACCCTACCACCTAGTAAGGTAAGAAAGGAAGGGACCTACAGTTTTACGTGGATTCCGAACCACAGTCAGCCTCAAACGGTCGAGCGGTCACCCATCCAAGTACTGACCGCGTCCGGGTGTGCCTAACAACAGTCAACCGACCGCACCACTGAGCTACCGAGGCTGACAAGTCTCTCGACCTTCTTAAGCAGATCTTGTCTACCAAGCCGCAGAATTTGACCGAGATATACGATCATTTCTCCTTCAATAACAATTTGTCCTCCTGCAACAACATAACTTAAGTTTTGTCCCGGTTCATCTTCAGATCCACCTTAATCAACGCTTTATAAAGGTCTTCCAGCATGGCTGAACTCGGGAATTTGACAGAAGAACAATGTCACCGGCGCGCGACGCAGCGAAGCTGACTGAGAAATTCTCCATTCACGTTGATACGACCCATATTGTCCCACTAAGCGCCTTGAACACATTTTCTAATGTGTTTGTGAAGAGCCTGGGTGAGATCACACCGCCCTGCCTTACACCTCTATCAAGAAGGATGGGTTGGGTATTTTCGTGGAGCCGCACAGTCATCGTCGCGGACCGTTACAGTTTCGGAGTATCTCGTAGTAGTATGTAGCGGTGGTCGATTCTTTAATTCAGGAGGGAGTTATCGACAGTCCATTTTTGTCTCACAAAGGCTAGGAAAAGCGGCTTGTTGTACTCCTAGCACATTTGCACCACTTGTAAAACATTGTGCTTGAACATAAATTTCTTTCCATAAAATTTATTAGCTTTTAATAAGAAAAATTCAAGAATTTATATCCTATTCTCACCGTTCATTTTATTAAATTATTACAAAACAAGTCTCATACTTTACATAGGTACGTTTCTTTCATAAATCACTGATAACTTATCGCACAATAACTTGTGTTTTTTAATTATTGGGATGCTGTTTTGCTACGTCGCGTTGGCAGAATCGCCAAGGCAATAAATTATTTTAGGATTAAATTAGGATGTGCACAGTAATCAACTTTGTGCTTGGATGTTGTTAGGCCAAGCTAGATACCTATAATGTAAGGAAGTAAGGGTGTGTTTGTGTGTGTGCAGCTAGTCAGTAGTATGTAACTCCTGAATTATTCCAAGCGGCCTCTCCCGGATCGAAAACTAGGCACTGACCTAACGTTATAGATCGCATAGTAATTTCAAGCCAGTTTGATTTGATCACTTTGGTGGATACTGGATATTGTGAGGGAGAGCGAACAACTACAGAGGCCCTAGCTTGAATCTATCGGTTCATTGCATAAATAAATTAAAAGGTATTTTTTATTTTTTATTTTTTTATGGAAACTGACACGGTTGGCTACATCACCTACAACGTCCGTGATGTCAGCCCATAACACCGGGTGAACTAGGTACCATGTCAGTGCTTCCCCCTTTGATCGTGCCGGCTACACTGAACTGGTCGGAAAACACAAACTATTTACATAGCCGTTTCAACCGGCGCACTAAGGGGTATTTGATCGATCTAGGTGGCCAATATTATTTATGCAGTTAAACTATTACAGAATGTGTTTTTCAATTATGGGCTGGTGTTAAAATAATTATAAAAATAATTGGTAAAGAAAATAATATGAAATATAAGACAAAGAAAATAGGCATTGGTCAAATATTCTTACAAACAATATAATTATTCGAAAGATACCTGTGTATATGTGTAGTATATGTATGTAGGGTGTCTCAGCTCTTCACCAGAGTGGCCTTGATCCGAAGACTGTTTTGATTCATCTGAGGACCTTTCCGCTTCATCAAGGTGTTGTAGGATGTGCGAATTTTCATCTGCTAATTTTGATTCCCTGACCCTTTTGTTTTATACAAAACAAACAAATACCTTCGAGTTTGTATAAATTGGCTTTAAAATCTAACTCAAATACACACTCTGCAAAAATATTTAACTAAAATAGAAAATATGACAGAGCATAACATTGAAAACAAATGGACAATTACCCGCTTCAACACAATCCATAGCCATTCACTTTCAGCAATGACTGCTAAATTAAATTTAAGCACTCGAAAGTACGTATGCGTGAAAATCATCGAGAAACAATATTTGCGCGCACGGCGATCATCAAGTTCGGGCTGATCGGATACAGGCGGGCGACGGCGGAGGGGCAAGGTAAGGGTAGCCGAGTGTCGGCTGACTATTCAACTTTCCTAGGCAGCTATTTTTTTCTATGTCGAGTTAGTTTTACAAAATCGACTTATGGCCGGCTAGATTGATCAAATACCAGTCCGTGCGGCGTTTCATTCAGTCGTAAAATGCAACTTTTTAGTTTACAACTGCCCAGAATACGTTTAAAATAAAACTTATTTGGCACGGAACTGACAATCTATGACTTTCTACAGATCTGGAATATCACGTAGGTACCTACAATGAATATTACAATAATTAAGACTTGTGGTGTATGTAACTACGGTACATAAATATATTCTTGAAACAAGCTATGCACTCATAGAATGATTCAGACATAAGTTCAAGAGGAAAATAAAGGCGTGTGTGCTTTGGAAAAACAAACAATTTGAAAGTGAAACATTCATTTATCCATTTAACATTTTTCCTCGCAATTTTCGAAACTGATTCACTATTTTTTTTTTCAAATAGTTTTTATAGGTCTATAAAAATATGGTTTAGATTCGAAATACTAAAATTGTCTCGGGTTAGGAACGCGCGTTGCGAAGTTGCGGGCGCCGCGATCCGCTCCGCACCGGGTCCGGTGCAGTTTTAACTAGTAAGCAGACGATCCGCATATTTCCGATCAATCAGCGGCATGCGGGCAGACTGTCCGGATGCCCGAATACCCGGATGTTCGATTGCAGCGAGCGAGGCGGACACTCGTGGCGGAATTATTTACCTCCGCCTCGATTGGCGCTCGTGTGCTTTAACCGTCACGTTCTATCTCGGCGCGCAGGTGGCAGATCGTTAGTTCCACTCAAGTACATATGTTTGTGTTATAGTTACTTACTTATGTACGTAAGTTTCAGTTAATTGTTTTAGGATTTTCATATTGGCAGTTCGTGTTGAAAGCGGTGTGCATTTTTGTATGAAAGTATATTTTTAAAAGATTGTCTAATGTCATAATTTTGTTTGATTTAATAATACTTAATCGTCTATCATGTTTGTCTGACTGCAATGCAAACTACCTGTGGCGCCATCGATTATTTAGTAGCGTGTTCTAATTCATTCTTAGCACGTTTATAGTATGGGACCTTGTATCTGCTGGCATATCCACCATAATACCAAATATTCTGTGAAAATTTCAACCGGCCACCGATTACGGTTCAAAAGTTATTAAGGACGGACGGACGGACGTGTAGACTGAAAGACACAGACGACTCAAGGTTGAGTCGTCTGTATGAAAGACAGACGAAGTAGGCTTAATATTACAAATTTTTAGGTATCTGTATGGATACGGAACCCTAAAGATCATTTTTTAAATCATTACGCCAACTAGTAAATAGGCAAAATGTTCTATGTATGGCATACATAATATTTATGTAATTTCATATGTCAAGGTTTTACACATGACTTATGTATGTCTCAAGTATAACTCAGTTATTTAGTTACGCCCTATTGTCTCTGCTATAAATTATTTCTACAATACATACATATTACAACGACAGACGTGTATTTTAGTAAATTTATTAAGTAGATTTGCACGGGTTGCTGACCCGTAAAACCAGAATGGCAAACCAAGCAGGCGCGCCTAGATTTCCTGCTAAGTAATAATTTGAATTTAGAGTTCATGTTTACTTTTTTTGGGTAAAATTAATAAACATTAGAAGAAATTGCGTCACAATCGCATTGTTCCGCAAACCCATGAATAACCAAAGTAATTTAAAACATCCCTATTTTCTATGTAATAATATATATGTATGTATAAAATAACACGTGAGTTTCTATTTCGTTTAAGTAACCTGAATACTACGGGGGAAAATATTCTTTTGTAAAACTATGATAATATAGATAAATATAATCGTTATCGTTACTAATAATAAATGTGTGAGGGATGCTCATGGAGTAAGTTAATTTGTTTTATGAGATACTGCGTTTGTTGACTCTATGTATGATACTAAAGTTAAATTGACGATTTTTAGAAATCTTTTCTGTATGTATGTATGTATGTTCCTCCATAACTCTTAAACCGATCTTCCGAATTCGATGAAACTTTGTACAAGGAAATTTAACTATATGGGACACAGGATAGGCTAAATAAAATTAATTTCCGGTTACGCTAAGATGTGGCACTCATACAAACCGAATTGTTCCGGGCGCCGAAATAAAGGTACGGTAGCGAGTTTACTTGCTTTCTTCTTTTTAAATACGAATTTCACGCGAGCGAAGCTGCGGGCAAAAGCTAGTAAGAACTAAAGTAACTAAGTAAGTGTATAAACTTGGTTTAGGCTTCGAAGGGCAGATGAAGGCCTCACAATTTCTTTTCACTTTCAATCTTGGCCAGCCTCTGAAATGGTAAATTTAGCAAATCGCACCCCATAATTCAAGCTGTTAAAAACGGAGCCCTTCCGGGCCCACAATTGTCTGAGCAGCATTATCAATTTGGGCCCATTTATGCGAGGCCCTGCCGCAGCGCAATAGCCGCGGGGGAGGGCTTCCGTCCCTCGCTACCGTATCTTTTGTGTGGATCTATTTACAACTTTTAGAATTGTCCGGCCGCCCCGCCCCGCCTCTATCGGCAGCTACCTAGGGATTTATTGTGCTCATGGTCTAATTGAAATCGAAACATGGGTTGGGCCGCTTTCCTTGTACGACCCTGATTAGGCTTTGAGGCATTCATTCCGACGAAACTTAATTAAGGGTCGGTATGAAAACCGCACAATATCGTAAAAAAGCAGGTAACGCAAAATACGTTTCTGAGACTTACTTCTCTTATTCATAGGTGCTATTAGGTACTACAATTTTTTTTTCTTTATCTTTGCAACACGTAGAGCTTTTGTCAGAGGGACGGGCGACCTAAGTTCTTTGTCGAGGAGGGCGAAACTACGAAATATGATTTGTTATTATTTGGTTATCGCGTGAGGGGCGGCGGAGACGGGGGGCGGGCGGGGTCTGTAATGACGGCCTCCACAATGCCGTTAACAAACCTCCGACGGCGACCCTTCAGTCGCACGGTTAGATAAAGAATGGCGGCGAGTATTTCGGGGCGAGTTGTGCGTTTTGTGTGTCGCGGCATATTCTTACAGTCGTCTCTGGAAATAAAGGTATAAATGTATAAAACGCTCTCACACGATCCCTTTCTCCCCTTCACAATAGAGTCCGACGGCTGAGGAGAAAACTAGCTAGAAACTACTTAGGTTCTAGTATTTACTTTTAGAGCAGCCGCACCTACTCGTACTTGCCTACAGCGAACTGTAGGAAAATAACGAATCTCGCTTAAATTCTTCCTCTGACTGCTTGTCCCGTGACGGTAATGTCCTCTATTTTATACCGGTAGCTTTTTAGGCTTATTTACAAGAAGTATTCTTCTAGGATATCCTCAACTGAAGGATCTTAGCTATCTCTTAGCTCCGTTTTATAGACAGTACCCAGGCGACCGAGCTTTCCTTGAATCGAATGCATCAGATGCATGAATATTGGTAACTCAATATGCTAAGGGACAACGATGAAGCGTTATCTAAATACAAAATTTCATCCAAATCGTTAGAGATAGGTAGGATAATATATTCATAGTATTCCTCTATTATTTACTACTGCGGCTCCATTCTTTGCTATCCACCATGTTGCCTTGATTACCCCTGCTAAGACAAAGGAAGTTTTGACACTATCTAATTCAGTCTCCGGCTTCGTGTGCAGTCCCCAAAGAGGGGGGCTATCCTATCAGAAGACGGGGAGAAAAACCCTTCAAGTGGACGGGCGCTGTCGACATAATAGGTAGGCTCTTCCTGTAGAACCTTGTGACAAATGCGCGTGTTCGCAACGTGGAGTGTTTATTGAGACGTGTAGCAAGTCAGTAAGTATGACATAGTTCTAGAAGTGTAGTGTACAACGTTCCCGAATGTTCCGGGGATGTCTCGCAGTCGGCTGCGGTCGCCGCCACCGCCGCGCCGCGCCGCCTCAGCGCCTGTCTCCGAGGACGAAGGAGCTGTAATGAGGCTAAATATAATATTTGCCCAGTTAACGAACAGTCGGACGAGTCAACATCATTAAGACTGTCGCGTGCCACGGGTCAGAGGACGCGAGGGAAGAAGATAGGAGCACCTACTTGCCCTTTCGGCATCATTCAGGCATTCACATCCTTTTGTGTTGATTTTCAACGCGGTTACAGCATAAGGTATTCATGGGTTGCCGGCTCACCTATTTATTTGAGCATGTTGGCAGAAATGACGGCTGAGACAGGTCGAAGGTTCAGCAGATGAGGTTTCATATTTTCGAATAATATTTCACACTCTGATGTAGTGAACATCGTGAGGAAGCACGCCATATTTTTGTGAGAACCTCCGATACTTTGTATTGATGGAGGAAGGCGCTCAATTACAGATTAGAAAAACTTATAACACCCCTCTTTTGCGTCGGAGGTTAAAAATAATAGACGGGCAATCGGCGTCCGTAAGCTGTCACACCGAATTGATGCTGAAAAGAAACAAACACCTTCTATGTACACGAAATGAAGGCTAAATTCATGCAGCCCATTATGAAGCGATAACATTTTTCTTGTGCAGTGATTTCGGCAAACTGTCGGAAGTAGGGGTGCTTGCTCGCGTGCGGGGCGGGCCTTACGGCGAATTAAAATACTTTGTTCATGCGAGTGCCCACGACCGCGGGCGCCGACTCATTGTGAAGTGTTTTCGGATTCCTGTGAAAAGAAAACGGTGGTAGAATTTCAAGTTTCGTGAGCGGGGTGATATATTTAGTTAATGTACCTACTTCGTATGCGGCTATGGGTATAATTAGAGCAACGGGACTTACGAGTAGTCCAACTTTTCAATTATTTATATAACGTGGTAGGAAATTATCAAAGAAAAAGTAGGCCTATTATTGCAAATTATTTTGTTGACCTGGCATTCTAGTACCTCTAACTTGTAAGTATATAACCCTCCCATGGCGTCGGAGGCGTCGAATCACCGACGACGCAAAGATTAAAGGTAAGCCGTTTTTGAATTTTCCCGTTACAGACAGAGAGACAAACAGAGTTTGTATTATTGTAGCAGAGAACGCAGAAGATAATGAAGCGACTGCTATCACAGCGAGAAATATAAGGCTAATATTACCACGAAGCAAGGGCACATGTAGCGGTGTATTCTTAATATATCAACAATGCAGCCTGAGCCACCGAGCCCCGGGATTACACTGGAGACTGGCAGGAAAGGTAAGTCACGCTCTGATGAGCTCATCAAGATAGGCGTCTCTGCTGTGGCCGTGGGAGCACCCCACGTCTTGTCCGCCTACCTCATTGTTTCAAAGTGCAGTGCAACGTCTTGCATCCAGCTCACTTTATTTATTACCAGCTGTACCCGCGGCTCCGCTCCCCTTTACGTGCACTGCAGCGGCCTCCTCACGTCCTTAAATCAGTTGCGACATCGGAGGCAGAGGTGGGGAGCGACCTAGGTTGCTTCCTAGATCGCCGCGTGTGAAGACAAATCGGCGCAGTATCTATTATTATTGAAATCGGATCGTGCGGACCCACGATTCACGGGCGATTTGCGTGTGTAGCAAAATCAGGGCGATTTAGCCGAGCGGCAGGGACATGTGTAGAGTAGCAACAGATATCACCCCCACCAACAGTGCCCCGATATCGGCTCTGAATTTAGGAACGTGCGTAGATTGTCGTAGATAGTTTTTCGGTTGTGGACTCTTTTATTCTTCCTGCTCAGTCTGTCTGTATTAACGATAGCGTGAATACACCGTCGGTAAAGTGATTGAAGGTCCCCGTGTATGTCTTAAAAGGCGACTAAGGGATATGACTGCCTTCTTATATTACTAGGTGATAGGGTTTAACCCGCCCGGGTTGGTACCACCGCACTGAATGAAAAGTCGGTCGAAACGGCTATGTAAAATAGTTCGTGTTTTCCGTCCAGTTCAGTGTAGCCGGCACGACCGAAGGGAAGCACTGACGTGGCACCAAGTTCACCCGGTGTTGTGGGCTGACGTCACGGATGTTGTAGGTGATGTAGCCAACCGTGTCAGGTTCCATAAAAAAAAAAAGTTTGACTGAAAGCAATCGTCATAATTTATTATAAGTCCGTGGCTCCGTACAAGTTGTTTTCTTGTTTGAGAATGGCAGTTCAGAAAAATTAAATCCATACCAAACGAACCGCAATGCTATATTATAGCCTACATATAGCACACGCATGTACACGCACTTAAAGCTCATAGTAAATTAATAATGCGGACTCAAATTTTTTTAACACATGGAAACTACGTCCTTATCTGGCTAGTACTATACGTGATGCGCGACCAAACCAAAACATAAATAGACAAATAACACTTTCATCTTTATTATTTACATCTTCATCGCCCATCAAATACATTTTCTTGCAAATATTTTCAATGCATGTACAGACACGCAAAGTATACCGTTAATTTATATTTATTGATTTTATAAGTTCTAAGCCAGTTAAAACGGTTCAGTTTAGCTGTGCACGTCCAAATATTATAACTTGTGCATAGAATACAAACATTCGGCCATGTGTGTGTATACGATTCCATACGTCTTTGCATTAAAAGAACGAACGTGAATCTCAGAAAACTGACAGTTACACCTAAGTCACACCTATTGGTTGTGGGTTGGCCAAAGCGAACAGTGCCATGTTCAACTTGGCAAATCGTAAAGTGCTTTACACCACTCCCTCCCTCCAGTCGCGAGAAATTCCTAAAGCCTAAAGCCTTGTGTTGGTTTTGAGCGTAATGTGCTTATAGAAACAATTTAGGGGCGCGGGGACTTATTAGCGTCGCCGAGCGTGTTACGGCTTTGTGTAGTATGTTACCACGTGTTGGCTAACGCGAGTGATGGGCTACGGTCTGACATTTTCATCAATTTTACAGGACACCAATTGGGGAGTGACAACCGTTTCGATTGAGGTTCGTTGGTCGTCGGTTGCGTTCTTTTTAACCGACTATTCCTATATGTTAGTCTATGTGGGCGTCTAAACAGGTGTGCCAAATTTCATAACTGCATGTATCTATCATAAATACATGCAGTTATGAAATTTAGCAAAAAGAATAGTCACAATCAGATTAATAGTTTCGGAGAAATGCGTGGACAAACATACATACATACAAACATACATAGATAATCTCGACACCATACAACCAAAACCCAATAACTTAGGAAAACATAGTTTCGAGATATTTCTATTTGAAAGTTTAGACATCCAGAAGACCATGAATTAAACAATATAATCTGTTTAAACAATTTTATTATGTTTAACCCATTCATATTCTACATGCCCACTGGAAAAATTCAAGAAAATTGTAAAACAGAAGCAAGAAAAAAAATAAAAATGTTACCGGGATAGGCGAAAAATCACACTTATTGGGTTTTCGCTGAACTACTTTTAGTTTCAAATACGTTAAGTTGTATGGTAACTTTAAAAAAAAATAAGATTACTCATATTGTGCCTTAATTTGAATGCAATAAAACAGTTACTTTACAGATATTTCTACTACGGTCGAAACTCGATAGCTATAATTTATAACGAAATGCTGAACGAAAGAAATAAGAGGTCCAGATTTATTGGTATTCATACATTTTATCCTAATTTATTAGTCAGAGTCATCATCACTCGCTTCGCCTACCGCAGGTTCAGGTGCACGATCAATAGCATCTTTAGATGTTGGCAGGTTCTCGTACCATCCATGAAATTCACAAGGTGTGATACCCTCTCTTGCAAAGTTTTATCAGATCCTTTTTTTTTTCATTATACTAACGGTGAGTTCTTTATGTATAGTTTTTAACCCCCGACGAAAAAGAGGGGTGTTATAAGTTTAACGTGTGTGTGTATGGGTGTATGTGTGTAAGGGTGTGTCTGTCTGTGGCATCGTAGCTCCCAAACGAATGGACCGATTTGGATACGGTTGTTTTTATTAGAAAGCTGGTTTAATCGGGATGGTTGCATGTAATCAAATAATCAAGTAATTAAGTAATCAAAAAATTTATTATCTTAAAAGTGAACCGATTTGGAAGCGGTTTTTTTTAAAAGCTTGAAATATAAGTAAAATTACAAAGATAAAAACCCCGACCCTTAAAAAATAATTTCCGTTTACTTACTTAAAGTAGTCGGGGGACCGCTAAGTAAATAAAATATAAAAACTCTGAGCAGCGCGGGAATTTACTTAGCGGTATCCCGACTCCTTTAAGTAAGTAAACGGAAATTATTTTTGACTATTTAAGGGTCAGGGTTTTTAAGAAAATTTTATTCTGGAAGTACTAATTGATTATTGGAGCTCTTCCTTGATGTGCTGGGGCTTCCCGTTGGAACTTTCCTTGTTGTCTGATTGCCCTTGACGTTTATGGTTTATTTTTTGAACGTTATGCTCGTTGTATTTGATAAATTTGATCTATTGCATTTTTTAAGAATTAGATATTTTTAATTTTCATCTACATGACACGTTCACCTTCAGTATCAATATTTTTTTTGTTTATAATATTGCTTGCCATATTTTTCAGATCACAAAAATTGCAATACTTGAACTCTTTGACGTTGTATACATCTTTCTTTAATTTCTCATTTTTTTTTCTTCCATAGATGCATTTGTTCCGGGCTAATCGGAAAATACTCAGCCAGTCCTGCATTGTGTGTACCTACTGGGACAAGTTTTTTGTCCTCTCGATGCATGCGTGCATGGAATCCACTTCCATATAAGTGTGGCCTGATTCTAGAAATTTTTGTTCGTGTATTTCAAGATGCCTTATTTTTTGAACTGCGTAAATCAACATAGCTGCTAAGTATTGGTTCCTGTTCTGTCCGCCAGCTGTATCGAAAAACAGTATTATATGTTTCACATATTTTCCTATGCAGTTTTCTTAGTAAAACAGGATACAACTGCCGATTTCCGAGCTTCCTTTCTTCCCTTTTATCTCTGTCCAAGAGAAACAAAATACATTGTTTGGGAGGCATGCTTCATACACTGTAAGATTATAAGCATTTAATTTCCGACTGTAATACAGTGGACTAGCTTCGCTGCATGGAATCTGCAGGCCAGATTGCAGATCAAATGTGACGGATAGAAAGGATTGTTCTTTTTTGCTTTTTTGTTTATCCGTTTTCTTTTCTGCAAGGCATTCTTTAACCCGTTTTAAGTGTCCCGAATGACTCCATTCTAATTTATCCTGATGCAGGATTGAGAATATTTGATTTTCGTGATAGATAAATTAATTAAGTGGGTTTCTAAGACTACAGCAAAAATTCTATGATGGTATTTATTTCATTTTATTGTTAGAAAAATTCAACGAACAACCGTCATAAGTACAGCGAAAATCGTATGACTGTAATTTTTGCTATAGATAAATTAAAAACAAGAGCCTAAAAATATAGCAAAAATCGTATTATCAATCTTATTTGGTTTTAGCAGAATAACATTTTGATTTACAGACAGCTGATATTAACAACAAAAATCCAATCTTTGTATTTATTCCAGACCATTTTATTTGAAAAAATATGCTGAAAATTAGAAATAAATATGGAATATGATTAAGAATAATGAAATTTAAAAAAGTCCTTTTAAATTTAGTTTTTTTTTATTTATTTGATTTTCGTGATAGCTAAATGAATTAAGTGGGTTTCCAAGACTACAGCAAAAATTCTATAATACTATTTATTTGATTTTATTGGTAGAAAAATTCAACTAACAGCCGTCATAAGTATAGCCAAAATCCTATGACTGTACTTATTTGATTTTTGTTGTAGATAAATAAATAAAGAGAGCCTAAAATATAGCAAAAATCGCATTATCAATCTTATTTGGTTTTAGCAGGATAAAATTTTCATTTACAGACAGCTGATATTAACAACAAAAATCGAACATCTCTTATTTATTGGGTTTTCGCTGTACAGCCTGTGTAAAGCATACATTAAGTTAAGGTTATTGGTTTTTGATTGAATAATACGTGTCATTTTGTGGGTTTATTGGATTATGGTAACCCATATCTCTGTCATTACTCGTGTTAGAAGAAATTGGGTTTTATCTGTCGAAAGTACGTTTCAAAATAAACATTTCTGTATATTTAACTCAGTTTCGCTAAAAAGCCAAGTTATTGGGTTTTGGTTGTATGGTGTCGATCTATGTATGTTTGTATGCATGTTTGTCCACGTATTTCTCCGAAACTACTAATCTGATTGTGACTATTCTTTTTTATTGGCTTACATTTACTTCAACTTAGGGAAAAATTATATATGGAATTTTGTAGATGGACCCTGAAAATTTATAGATGGACCCCTTTTGTGTTTTTGTACCGCCTTCAACTCAAGGGTCCGAATATGAATCAAAATATTATTTAACACTTAAGTTAAAAAAAAGCTTAAAAAAAATTTATACGAAAACCGAAGCTAGAATCGGTTAGTAGGTACATATTCAATTCGCGCTACTAAATAATAGATGGCGCCACAGGTAGTTTGCATTTATATCGGGACCTAACTGAGTAGGATATTCGTTTCATCGTCCGTAACTTCCGTTATCCTAGCGGTAGGATGTATGAAGTTTTGACCCGATGGTCGTGGGTTCCAATCGCACTTCTGCAAATTCTTTTTTTTAAGTTGTCAGGTTATAAAAAATAGCTAATGGTAAATTTTTGTTTTTGCTCTATAGTATAAACAGTAATACATACAAACATCAAACGTGGTGTGATTATTAGTGCAAACCCTAACGTAAAACAACAAATAATAAAAACTGTAACCCGCTTACGGGTCGCTCCGCGTGCCTTCGGTGCGCGAGTCCGACTCGCAGTTGGTCGTTTTTAGGGTTCCGTACCTCAAAAGAGGAAAAAACGGAACCCTTATAGGATCACTTTGTTGTCCGTCTGGCTGGCTGTCTGTCCGTCAAGACCCTTTTTCTCAGGAACGGGTAGAGGTATCAAGTTGAAATTAATATCAAATACTAAGGTCTACGTTTCCTCAGAGGTGTGAAAAATTTAAGCTTCTAAGTCAACGCAATCACTAGATACGGCCATTTAAGTCACATATTTTACTACCGGCAAACCAAATCAAAACCTATAGAGTACTTAAGTGTGTTAATGTAAAACCTGAGTGCATCGACACAGGCGAAAGCCCAGTGGTGCACTCGGGACATCAATCAAATGGGGTTTTGTTTTCTATGTCTACTCTTCTCCTCTTTCTTTTTTTAAACATGTTGTGACACTAACCTAGACTTAAGAAAATGAAATTGTTACTAACCTTCTCAACAATAAAAAAATTTGGAATTTGGAATTTGGAAACTTCCCTTTAACCTAGAATAATGAAATTTGGTAAGAAGCAAGGTCTCATAGCACAAGTAAAGGAAAAAATCGAAAATTGTAAATTTATAGTTATGGGACATTAAAAAAAATTTTAGTTTGTTTTGTATGTCAAGGTCCCTTTTTCTCAGGAACGGATCAAGATAACAAATTGAAATTAATATGAAATACTAAGATCTACGATCTCTTTAAGGTGTAGAATATTCAAGCTTCTAAATCAATGCAGTCAAAAGATACGGCCATCTATGTCATACTTCATACTCGCAAACTCACTCAAAACAAATCAAAACCTATAGGGTATTTCCTGTTAACATAGAATCATAAAATTTGGTAAGAAGCAAGGTCTTATAGCACAAGTAAAGGAAAAAATCGAAAATTGTAAATTTACAGTTATGGGACATTAAAAAAAATTTTAGTTTGTTTTGTATGTCAAGGTCCCTTTTTCTCAGGAACGGATCAAGATAACAAATTGAAATTAATATGAAATACTAAGATCTTCGATCTCTTTAAGGTGTAGAATATTCAAGCTTCTAAATCAACGCAATCAAAAGATACGGCCATCTATGTCATACGTCATACTCGTAAACTCACTCAAAACAAATCAAAACCTATAGGGTATTTCCTGTTAACATAGAATCATAAAATTTGGTAAGAAGCAAGGTCTTATAGCACAAGTAAAGGAAAAAATCCGAAAATTGTAAAATTGTAGTTATTGGCATAAAAAAATGTTTGTTTTGTATGTCAAGGTCCCTTTTTCTCAGGAACGGATAAAGATAACAAATTGAAATTAATATGAAATACTAAGATCTACGATCTCTTTAAGGTGTAGAATATTAAAGCTTCTAAACCAACGCAATCAAAAGATACGGCCATCTATGTCAGATTTCATACTCGCAAACTCACTCCAATCAAGTCAACCTAGAATCATAAAATTTGGTAAGAAGCAAGGTCTCATAGCACACGTAAAAAAAATCCAAAAATTTTAAACTTGTAGTTATATGATATTAAAAAAAAAATCTTGTTTTGTGTGTCAAGACCCTTTTTCTCAGTAACGAGTCAAGCTATCAAATTGAAATTAATATGAAATACTAACATCTGCGATCCCTTCGAGCTATAGAAAAGGAAAGCTTCTAAATCAATATAATCAAAAGATACGGCTATTTATGGGAAATTTTAATAATTGCAAACTCACTCAAATGAAATCAAAACCTATAGGGTACTTACCGTTGACCTAGCTAGAGTAATGAAATTTGGCAAGAAGCAAGGTCTCACAAGTAAAGATAAAATCCGAAAAGGATATGTCGTTATGTCATATAAGAAATATATTTTTGTATATTTCAACTTCACGAATGCCGCATAGTGAAAAACCATTGCTGTAGTGTTTATTTAGGCGGTTCGGGATTTTCCAAAACAATTGTTTTTGTACATACATAATACCTACAAATATATTGAGTGATGCTGATGATACGGAACCCTCGGTGCGCGAGTCCAACTCGCACTTGCCGACTTTTTTTTATTTTATTGCTTGAATTGATTGGATGAGGTTTTATTAGTACGATTGAAGTATTAATTTGATTGATACTACATTAATGAAATTTTACCAGACCTTTGGGAGATCGAGCGGAAAGCCTAACAGAAAGTGCATAAATGTCAAAGGCCTGCAACGCGAACCCCCTACGGTGCCGCCCCCGCCGCCCCGCCGCGGCGAGCTGCGGCACGCACGCGCGCTCTGCTGTAAAATAATTCAATTCGCAATCGAACTGCCCCGGATAATGTACAATGCAATTATCGAGTAAGTATGGCCGCTCTGATAAGGGCTCGGTTTTAATTTAACAGGATAATACATTAAAATTCGATAATATGATGTGAATTATGGTTGCGCACTACGAGTGCCACGCCTGCGACATGCCCGACAGACATAGCGGATAACTATTAGTTACATATCGACGTATCGAGGACAACACTAATGCAACCGGACCCTACTGCAACGGGCGTCAAAGTCACATTACAGGCGAATAACGAATAATGTATTCATAAAATAAAACCTAATAAATAATCTGTCTAATCTAATCTGAACAATTGGTTAGGCACATATTTTAATTAGAGAAACGGTAAATATTATGTTTTTATTTGTCAATCTATCTATAAAGTGTGTTGTGTAAATTTTAGGTTCGAGAAATCAATGGGTTTATAAAAAAAACATCTCATATACATTTTCGTCTTCAAATAGGAACATGTTGGTGAAAGGTTCACGGTAAGTGTTTATACACTCTATATGTATGCGGCTTCTTTCAATAATCATTAACCAAATAAAAACAAGTAAAAAAATCCAATCAGCTTTTTACACGTAAGCGTAATTATAGCCGGATTGAGTCTTTTCAATTACGGAGGCTTGTTGGGTTGGTGTAACTGTGGTTATGTCGATGTCGTGTCCATCGCAGGGCGGGCGCGCGGCACTGGGCGGGCGGCTCCCACCCTTCCGCCCTCGACCCGTCCCGCGCGCGTCCTCCCGGCGTCCGCACCGCACCCGCCGCGCCCGCCCGGCTCCCGCCCTGCGCCCGCCCCGCTGCCTCCCCGCTCCCGCTTAATGGCAACCCCAAACTTTATACACTTTTACACACGTGGTAGCCCGAGTTCCGCGCTAGCTAGTAGTGTTAACACATTTATATGACTAACAAACTTGTTACATTAACATTTATTAGATTTTATATTACATTTGAACGGAAACTAACATGAAAATTAAGTATTATATATGTACTCGTTTGTACTTAACTATAAATCTCGCTAAAAAGAAATTTAAGAAGTAGTTACACCTACTAAAGCATTTTTTATTGTTTTGTTATGCATATTTTGTGCTTTTGTACCGCCTTCTACTCAAGATCAAAATATTATTTAATACTTTTTGGGGTTTTTAATTTTCATATGTGTTTCGCAGTAAATATTAAAATTTTATTGTTTCTGTTTCAGATATCATTCAGTGAGCAGTAAGTACACATACTTTATTTACCTATCCACCTAAATACTTGTGACAATTTTCCATTTAATACAATAATTTAAACGCTTAGAACGCTCTGCTAGTAAAGTTGCTATGCATACGGTGTTGGGCCCAATGTAATTCCAGTGACATGTCATGGCAGACTATTCGCTCACAGTGGATTGGTTAACTGTGAGCAGTGTTTGTCGGTGTCTGGTACGATACTATACAATGTATACACACTGAAACACGACAAAGATTTAGTTGTACCTATCTCTCTCGACGTACCACTGCAAGAAATGATTTAATGTTTTATCATCGTTTTATTATCTGATATATTTATGATGTACAACTATGAGTCAAAGTAGGTAAATAGAATTTGACCAACAACATTATCTGATATATCATTATATCAGTTAATGTTGTTGGTCAAATTCTATTTATATATATATATACAGCCGCCACGGGTGGCTATGCTCCGAAGTGCAATGGATGATCATACACAGCCAATGTGATTGGTACTCATCGCGAAACCACGCTCAGAGAGGCGGCATACCAGCAACAAGGCGGACAAAAAGGTACTCGTCTAATTTATTAACACGCCTTTTCATGATTTGCAGTTCAGGTTATTGTTGGTATTAGGGAAAACACATACCGGAAGACAATTCCATATTTTCGCTGTACGAGATAGGAATTATTTCGATAAGCTATACATTCTCCGAAGTCGAGTGTCAACAACATATGGATTTACATAGCCCACCCACGGAAAAGAGTAGGTATAGAAATACACTTGTCCGTGGGCACCTCAGATCACTTTTACTTATATGCGGTGGATAGGTACGGCAGGCCCTTTGCCTAGGTCGATATATAACTAAGATACCTTAGTTATATTAGCCAAAGCGCATGCTCCGACCAGCCAATATCACCTCCGAGAAGGTAGGTGCCATACCGGAGACTTCCCTGGATTGCTGGCTATACTGGACTAGAGGAGAACACAACCAAGGCTGCTATGCGGCCATCTTACATCCAGTACGGTGGTACCAACCCAGTCGGCTACAATTTGAGCCTACCACCTGGTAAGGGGCAAGGGAAGGGACCTACAGTTTTACACCGGTTCCGAACGGTGAAGCAGCAGGTGTAGGTATACACGTAAATTTTTTCGTTAGAAAAAACTCATTGGTACACGCCGACCGGATTCGAACCGCGGGCCTCTCGCATGAGAAGCCGATGCCCAAAGCATTCGGCCACCCGCCGCCTAACTAAGATACTGTAGATATATACGAACTATACGATATACAGGATGTTGTAACGGCAAGTACATTAATTTTGCCAGCGCAATCCTCATGTTTTTACGAGACAAAAAAGTTAGTAAAGTTATTCTCTAAAGTGTCTAGTTTTGGAGATATTCATTTTTTAAATTTATGTTTCCGTCTAGTGTAATTTGACGGGCGCGGGGGGAGGGTGCTGGCGCGGGAACGAAACACTCACGCCGCGCCGCCGCCGCGCATCTCCTCTCTCCGCGTACTCATCCCTGCTCGCTCACTCACCGCGCGCCTTTCATTCCCACGTTCGTGCGGAACATTAGATCCTTTTACACTAAATAAATCAATTAGTTTGTATGAAAATTGTAACTTTTTATTTAAAGGGAATTAAGAAAAACGTCATTTGACTTTTTCGTTACTATTGATCCCAATAATCATTTCCTAAATTTAATCTAGTGGCCGTTACAACACCCTGTATAAGCAAGTTTTGCCGCTGTAAACATAAATAAATGGGAAGTTTCGCAAATTGATGACCTGGCTGTTTTCACACCAAGATGCTTGTAGTAAACCGAAGACATATCTTTTCCAACTGGAGTGATTAACGGTTTCAAAACAGTATCTTCTCTAATAGATATTATTGCAAAGTCGTCCGAGCTCTCGCATTCATTAAGGAAGAGGGAGGAGGCTCGCCAACAGGGGTTGGCTGGCAGATGTGTTATGAACTGTCGGACACGTGACTGTACCTACTGTGTCGACGTATGCAAACACCATGTGTCACTGTCACCCGCATGCCTCACCCGCTGCCGAACCCCTCCACCCCCACCCGCCCCCTCCGCCCCCGCTTCACTCCACCGCCTCCACGACGACGCTCGATACTCGTATGAAGAGCCTTAGAAAACAGATACCGCGAGATTATTCGTTGCTTTTTCCCGCTCCTGCGACATTAGGATGTTTGCGATTTACATGTCTAGTTTATGTTTGTCTAGCTGTTCCCGTGGCTTTTCTTCGCGGAAAGATATCCTTAGATGTACCAAAATACGTCAGTGAAACCCCATGCGATCTTATATTTTTTTTGCAATTGCTATTCTTCAAGGCGCTAGGATTTGAAACAATAACATTTCTTCATCGGAGCTATGCATTATGCAGCGCGATCACACATGCGCACAGTCCGAGTAGTAAATTACGTCTTATAGCAAAAATCCGCCCAGTCGGTTCGTCACAGGTGTCTAGCGACGCCCATGGACATTCGGTCGCATGCCGGCCTGACAGGAGACTGTACTTGGGGGGAAATACGTGGGCAGGGAGAGCGTTGCAGAGTTTACCGGTTCTGTGGAGGAAGGATCTGCAGAACCGATTGGTATGCAATACTTCATCCGCGGTAAGTCCAGCGTGTAGGGATGCAATCTCTGCCGAGTGGAAAGGTGGAGGAAGAGGTGGAAAGGCTGACGGCGGCGGCGACGGGATCGCGTAAAACAGCTCCATCATATGACTGCATCAGCATATCATTGTATTCTGAAACCATCAACTTTAAAAATGCGATGACCGTCTAAACTCTTTCATACATCTGTTCTGATGAACAAGATATTTAGTCTGTTCTTACGTACGGCAAGAAAGCTTCTAAAATTAGAGAGCAAACGCAATAACTTTTTTTTGATACACGAGAAAATAATAAAAAAGCACATACACATAGTTTGCGTAACTATATTTAGATAATTTGTCAAGAATTGTCTATGTAACATTACGTGAAGTTAGTCACACTTATATTTTGTCTGTGTGCTGCGTACTACTTGGAGGAATTACTTGTAGCGACGGCGAATCGCACGGCCGAAGTAAGCGCAGCCGCCGACTCTCAAGATTTCGGCGCTCCTTCAGCCTACGCGAGACTTCACGCTCCTCCACTCCGCGCCCATTGAAATTCCGGGCACTCAGAAGCGCTACCGGTCACCGTGCCAATACTACCAACTAGAGCGCCACTCCCGACGAGATCACGGCTCACCACATCGTCACACCAAACTAAACGTTACTCCCCAGACGATTGAGTTCAAAATAGTACGATCACCAACGAATAGGTGAACGCTTTCAGCGGATCACCGCTCGAGGAGGCTTCGTTTACGTTTGAGTACATCCGAGTTGCATACGCTAATGGCAATTTATTTTATAGGCGGCTCTCGTGCGCTCCACTCCGAACGTAGTTCTGCACACGTGTGCGTGAAATGTATCGACAGTATCGTTTAACTGCTTTTAAAAACTTTATTGTTTATTGTCTTAACAGTGAACTCACAAACGCTATACTTCTTGGGCGCGGAAAGTAGAATTGGTAAATGTCTTAATCCGATGAGTGAAAACATGTAATTTGTGCATAATAAAAAAATTACAAAAACTTTCAAGAAGTGATGTTAGAATTCCGCGCGAGACAGCTGCACTGTGAGCGATCAACTTCATAATTTGAACGGGACGTTAACTTGCAAACTGCGGAATCGTGCTCCGGGAAGCCGTTTCATTGCGGTTTCTACGGATATATGGGGATAGTTTGATCAGTTTTTATCCCTGTGCGCCCGCGGCTAGCGCTTTGATCTCGTGATGCAGGCTCCGTCGCACAGCCTCCGCTCTGGCACCGTTCGAATAAAAAGCCCAAGATAAAACAGGCAATGGATAAAATATGGCCCGCATTGGGTGGCGATGGGCGGCCAGCCGCTAGAGTCGCGCTCACAAAGAGATGCCATCTACCGGCTACGAAATAAGTATTTATTATCGATGTTGTGGCAATGTTATCTTGTGGAGTAAACAGATCAATCAAATAGCATCGTACATTTTCGTAAATATTAAATGTGGAACTTCCCTTTCGCAATTTACATATCTACATTCGTTGTGCGAGGAGATTTATATGGTGTACCTTCATCTGTGTATTCATGTAAAGTTCGGAATGAAAGCTTGCGTTCTTCCGTGTATAAATAAATATCTGCTACGTGTTTCGTATACATTCTAAACAAAGGTGGTGGCGCGGCTGCTACCAGAACAATCTAACAAGCGCGAGTTGACGGTGGTTGCTTCTTCCCTGTGGTATTGTACTATGTGTGGAGCTGTCCACCTGCTCTGGTCGCTGCAGTCAGGCCGCAGCTTTACCAAGGGCAGGAGGCGCAATGTTCCATGCAGATGTGCGGTAGTTCTCTACACCGGCGCACCGTGCCAGCGGTCGCCCCCGTTCCGCCCCCGCCCCGGCCCCCGCCCCGGCCCAGGCCCCAATGCGATTATACCAGAAAAAAAAAATAACACTCGTACTCGCCGCCCGCAGCGACACATGTATCATGTAATAACACTTCGCGTTCTACGCAAATGGACTTTTAACAATCCTTTCGGTTGTGCATTCCCTGCAGTCACATTCCGCATTTTAAAGTTTTATTTTATTTTAAATGTTTATGTACAGTTTTAAATTTTCGACACCGAAAGTTACCGAACCTCCATACCACAGACATGTACCACTTTTTTAGGATTCTGTAGTCAGCGATGCTGGCAGGTCTTATAAAGTCAGTCATCTGTCTGTCCGTTCGTCCATCAGTCCTTTCGTTTGTCTGTCGCACTCGCTGCCCGAGTGCTTACTCCTGAACGTGAAGGTCAGTAAATCTATAAAAATAATTATACATGGTCACTTAGTTAGTCCTTATGTCACGAAAACTATTTTGAAGTTTACATCTTATATGGTTATTGAGAAGAGTTCATTATATATTTAAAAAAACCCGACACTTAAAAAGTAAAAAAATAATCTGCTAAGTAAATACATACCCGCGCAGCTTTGAGTTTTTATGTTATTTACTTAGCGGTCCCCCGACTCCTTTAAGTAAGCAAACGGAAATTATTTATGACTTTTTAAGGGTCGGGGCTTTTTTAAATTTGTAATTTAACTTTTATTTCAAGCTTTTAAAAAAAAAACGCATGCAAATCGGTCCACTTTTTAACCGACTTCCAAAAAAGGAGGAGGTTCTCAATTCGTCTGTATGTTTTTTTTTTTTTTGTATTTTTTTTTTTATTTTTTTTTTTATTTTTTTTTTGTATGTTTGTAACACGATTTCTCCGTCAATTGAGGGCCGATTTAGAAAATTCTTTTTTTGTTAGTTAGGTCATACTTCCGAGGTGGTCCCATTTCAATTTTATCGAAATTGGTTCAGTGGTTTTCGAAAAATCAGCATAATACTATGGTGTGTGGTTACCTTCAGCAAAACTTGTGATGTGGTCGTTTTCGGCAATTTTCAGTTTGATAAATTAGTATGGTGTGTGGTTACCTTCAGCAAAACATTTGTGATGTGGACTTATTCAGCAATTTGCAGTCTGACACATATGGCGAATAATTCTGTACCACTTCAATCGATTTCGATTATTCGATTTCGATTATTCTTTTTTATGTAATATTACTAAAAAGAATGAAATAAAAACTGTTTTAAAAAATATTAAACCGATTTCCAAAAAACAAAAAAAAAAAAAAACTAAAAAGTATTAAATACCTAATATTTTGAAATTTTCTCTGTCCTGTTGAAATACATGAATCGATATACTAGTGATACATATTCGGACCCTTGTTTCATGAATATTCTAAATTTGAAATTTTTTATCTTTTCCGACCGGCGCTTAATTTATTATGGTACCTGGCCAGTACCTACTGTACCGAGTACCATCGAGCTGGTTTGATGATGGAGACAGAAGGTGGCCATAGGAACTCCTAAACTACACATGATAAACCCATCGTGTTTGGGCTCGTTGCATTTGTCTTCACGAGAAATTTACTTTAGACCTAAAAGATTCTCAATTCGACGGTATGTTTTCTTTTTTTGGATGTTTGTTACGCGATTACTCCGTCAATTGTGGGCCGATTTTGAAAATTCTTTTTTTTTTTATTTGAAAGGGGATAACCCTGAGGTTTTTGAAGTGAAAACTTCTTTAGCGGCTCTTGGCACTTTTTTAGGTGGGTAAAAATGTATAACTCGCGACATCGCGTCAGCGTCATTTTTAAAATGAAACCTTAAGTCATTGCGTTAAGGGTTAAGTTAGAGTGGCACGGGATCTGCCGGCACTCCCGGAGTGCAACTGTTAAGTAGGGTTCCGTAACACGTTTATGTCTGTCCATTCTACTAAGTTCTGCAAAATGAATGTAGGGTTCCGTAACATATGCATGTCTATCCGTTCTACTAAATTTTACAATTTTCAACCAAGGTCCTCCGACGGTTATTTTATAATAAAAGTAGGCTTCCGTAACACGTTTATGTCTGTCCATTCTACTAAGTTCTGCAACATCACCTACAACGTCCGTGATGTCAGCCCATAACACCAGTGCCATGTCAGTGCTTCCCCCTTTGATCGTGCTGACTACACTGAACTGGTCGGAAAACACAAACTATTTACATAGCCGTTTCGACCGACGTTTAATTCAGTGCGGTGGTACCAACCCGGGAAGGTTAAACCCTACCACCAAGTAAGATTACGAGGGAAGGGACTTACAGTTTTACGAGGAATCCGAACCTTGGTCAGCCTCCAACGGTCAGCGGTCACCCATCTAAGTACTGACCGCACCCAGCGTTGCTTAAAATTCAATAGCGACAGTTGACTGTCTGCACCACTGAGCTATCGAAGCTGACGTGGTCCTATTTTAATTGGGTCAAGATCGGATTGGAAAGCGAGGCGGAATCGCGAGGCCGAAGGCCGAGCGATTCCGCCGAGTACATTAATAGCAAAAATTACTAAAAAAAACTGTGAAATAAAAAAAACTGTTTTAAAAAACATAAAACCGACTTCCTAAAAAAAGTAGAACTAAAAAACTATTTAAAATAAAAATATAAAAACCGCCTTCAAAAATATATGAAATAAAAACCTAAAAAAAAAAACGAACCCTAGAGTTGAAGGCGGTGCTAAAGCAAGCAAAAATGATGCATGAAAGAAAACATGAGCGGATGATAATATCCTTTGTGATTTGTGTAGCCTTTTTAGCACCGCATTCAACTCTAGGGTTCGTTTTTTTTTTTAGGTTTTTATTTCATATATTTTTGAAGGCGGTTTTTATATTTTTATTTTAAATAGTTTTTTAGTTCTACTTTTTTTAGGAAGTCGGTTTTATGTTTTTTAAAACAGTTTTTTTTATTTTTAAGATAATAATTATTTTTATTACTTAATTACTTGATTACTTGATTACAAACATAGCTAAGAACCATCCCGATTAAACAAGCTTCCTAATAAAAAAACCGCATACAAATCGGTCCCTCCGTTTGGGAGCTACGATGCCATAGACAGACACCAAACTTATAACACCCCTCCGTTTTTTGCGTCGTGGGTTAAAAAGGGAACTATCTTATAGTGACATCTTGCTTCGACCTGAAGTTGCATATCTGTATAAATGATTATGTAGCTACATATATCTTAAGTCATATAAAAGATACAAGACAAAAATTCAAGGATGCCGAATTCCCGACGCTACGATACAGTCATCTCCGAACTGACCAACAGTATTCGAAGAATTCTCAACGGTTGAAGCATCCTTCCTATTTAGGTAACGGGTGTGACCTTTCCAAGATCGCGAATGGATTCGTCATTCAACAGAAGCACGGAGTAAACTCGCCCACAGTACAAATTAATAAAGAATGCGGTGAGCTCTACCTATTTCGAAGAACCCATTGTAAGATTCCAAGAAATCTGACCGCACACCTTACGCTACTACGGTCTCGCGTATCTAACTCGTATCAATTTTATTGTTTTGTTGCTCGGGTACTCGCCCATTCAGATCAACTTATTTATCGATTTTACTTTTAATTTATGAATTATATTATTAGTATTGATTACTGCATATAAATTTGTTTAATCCTACTGTTCATACATACATAATATATACCACACGCTGTATCCTGACAATCAGGGTAAGCAGAGTAATCGGTGGTGTGCCGCAAGTACTCTTGTAAATTAGAGCACAACACCGACCACCACGTTTAGCCAATGTACTAGGACAAGATAACTATCAAGCAGCAAGTAAGGCACGAAGACCCACATGATGCATGACTCGGTGGAAGGACCGTACCCAGGTGAGAGGTGTCTAACCTCTCGCCCTTTAGCACACCACCTTGCAGTACTGTGTGGGGTCGGTACTTAATAAGAATAGTCCCACTGCATCTCTCCCCGTCGCATGTCGTAAAAGTCGACTAAGGGATAAGCGGCCTGCAGACACCCCGGTCGACTTGTGGCTTTCATGGAAGACATAGGCTGGCTGGGGTAGCTGGATACTGCGGGGTTTTGCACGAAGGTCCCCAACCAAGCGGGATTAGTTTGCAGGCCTAGAGCCAACCCCAAACCAAAACAACAACAACAACAACACCACCTTGCCCTTTTCCCTTAGTCACCTTTTACGACATGCACGGGGAGAGATCCAGTGGGGCTATTATTTTAAGTATCGGCTCCACACGGTACAATCCTGTCTACGTAATATAAAATTCAGCAATTTGTCTGTGTATGTGTGTATGTTCGTTTTTAACTCGAGAACGACTTACACGATTCCAATATGGATATCCAATACAATATTTCACACATACGTACCATCACGCTGTATTACGACAATCAGGGTAATCAGAGCAATCGGTGTTGTGCTGAACTCAATACAACAAGACTATAATTATCAAACAGCAAGGAGGCCTACCTACTGCATGACTGTACAACAACGGCTCTTTAGTAAGACATCTTGTCCTCATACATTATTGTCGCCTTTTATGACAAGTACGGGAAGAGATGCAGTGGGCTTATTATTTTCAAGTACCGGGCCACACACGGTACGAGTTTCATTAATGTACCTAACAGTAACTATACTATCACGTTATTTAGGAACGCAGTAGTGCAGTAGAAACTCTACATTATAAAAAAAAAACGTTAAAGTAAAAAGTGCATATCAGACTACGCACAGTGAAGTATTCCGTAGTCGGGAAGAACCGGGAAGAACGTTCACGGTTAAAATACAAAGTTAAATAAATCACTTGTAGGCTTCAAAAACCAAAACACGAACAAACCACCAGAATCAAATTTTTCACTCACTTCCTGCCTATTTATTTCCTCCCAAGTACGCCTGGGGTTTTTCAAAAGAGGCGTGAAAAGGCTCCTGTCAGGCCGGCATGGCATTCGCGATCCCCGTGCACCACAGAATGTCCATGGGTACCGATAGACACCTACTCATAGGTGAAACGATGTCACATGTTGAGCTTTCCATAAAAAAAACTTTCCAGCAAGGTATCCATTTTCGAAAAAACAAAACTAAATCTCTATTCGAAGAACTATTTTCTTTAAATTTTATTCAACATTCTAAATTTTAATTTCACAACGTGCCAGTAATTTGGCAACGTGCTAGCAACACTTTTAAAAACACACTTTTTAAGACTTTAGAAGCGTTTAATCTCACCAAATATTAACTTAAACTTAAAAGTCAGTTTGAAAATCCTTTATAATTTTTAAGACCTATCCAACGGCACCCCACACGCTTAGGCACGCTGAAAATATTTTTTCATCCCTCAGTTACATGTACATAATGGTGTGTCACCCCAATTTTTTTATTCCTAATTTCACCGCACCATTGTATAGCGGTTCATAGAATACACCTTCCTTCGAAATTTCATCCATATAGTGCCAATAGTCTCCAAGTGAAATGGCTGTGACATGCCGACGGACGAAATTATAAGGGTTCTGTTTTTACCATTTGGCTACGGAACCCTAACAACAGCGTAATCGGGGTCAATATAACATGGGTTCGTAACATTAGTACCATAGAAAAATGTCTGAATACAAACTCCTCAAAAGGCTCTATCAATGTTTTACAATGCAAGATTGGCAGAAGAAGCTATTGAGGTTGCACGTACGGAGAGTCGTAGCAGTAGGTAGGTTGCCGGGTCATCATATCCATTAGCGTCGCTAGCTAGCACTGTATACGGTACTTATTAGCATAGGATAGGACAATGACGAACAATTTAAAAGTTAGAACTTTTATTGTCAAACATTGCACACAACTTACTCGTACTGCTTACTTTGTTTTAGTTTCGGTTTTACCAGATGTTTAGTTTAATTTTTACATTAATTTAGGTTCATTATTTAATTTATCAGTTTATTATGTATCACTGTATTATTTTTGTACGTAAATACAAATTATTTCCAAGTGTGAGCCAACTTCCTAACTCTGTTGTTACCAATGTTGTTACCACATTGTTGTTACATTTTATTTTGATGTTCTAACCATCAATCAATACTCATAATAAATCTGTAAGGGATGTTCATGGAGTAAATTATTTTGTTTTATGAGATACTGAGTTTGTAGACTATGTTTAAAAGCTAAATTGACGATTTATAGAAATCTTTTCTGTATGTATGTATGTTCCACCATAATTCTTAAACCGATGAAACTTAGTACGAGCACATTTGATTATACGGGACACAGAATAGGCTAAATAAAATTCAGTCCCGGTTACGCTAAGATGTGGCTCTCATAAAATCTGAATTGTTCCGCGCGCCGAAATACGAGTAAAGGAACTGTAGCGGGCTTTCTTACTTTCTTCTTTTTAAATACGAATTTCATGCGGGCGAAGCCGCGGGCAAAAGCTAGTTTATAATAAATTGTTGACCTGTTGGACGTGGTAATGGCGCTTATGTCTTTTTGAATTCTTTGCTTATAATTCCCTGCTGCATACATACATACAATCAACCTGTATCCCGACAGTCAGGTTAAGCAGATTAATCGGTGTTGTGCTACAGGTGCCGCAATAAATCGCGTAAATTACCTCATAACACCGACCACCACATTTTTTTTTTTTTTTTTTTTTATGGAAACTGACACGGTTGGCTACATCACCTACAACATCCGTGATGCAATGCAATGGAACTTATACTACCTGCTAGTGTAGCTACCTAGTAGGCAACAGTTACGGTTACCTTATGTTCCCTATGGCGAAGCGTCAGAATCCAGGGTACCTATACTTATGGGCTAGTGCACGCCAACCGGACCACTCCACTCCACCTATACTAGAGAAGCTTTGCAAGGGCCGGCGGCGGCGCGCGGCGGAGGCGGCGCGGGTCACTGCACTCTCCGACCGGTCCACGAGCCGCATGTCTCTATACTACAGAGTATACAGCCATCGCTATTATCTACAAGTGTGTGTGCATGTACCGCTGCTCTGGTGAACTCGCTTCCCTCATCCCTCCTTCTCCTGTTCAAATCCACCATAATCCCGCGGAACACCCCTTTGTTAGTCGACAGAAGAGCTGTTGTTCTTCGAACGGCACGATTCTCTAAATCGTTATCTCGTCACAAGGCGAATGGGTGGAATGGACTTTCGGGGGATACCCTACAATCCACAGATCTTCAAATAGCGGGTCAACAGCCTTCCCCAGTGACTTTAGTCCGCCTTCAAGCCGGACTGGCACCTCCCCGGGGGTTAAATTGGCAGTTTGGAGGGTCCGAGCTTGAGCACAGCCACCCAGTTCGGATGCAATACAAATGTTTGTATGTACGCACGCCTGCGAAGCGCGTACCTACTATGCTAAATATCCACGACAAACCTAGAAATCAACTCGCTGAGAATGCGAATGAAAGCACACAAAAAAGTTTTAAAAAACATAAAACCGACTTCCTAAAAAAAGTAAAACTAAAAAACTATTTAAAATAAAAATATAAAAACCGCCTTCAAAAATATATGAAATAAAAACCTAAAAAAAAAACGAACCCTAGAGTGGAAGGCGGTGCTAAAAAGGCTACACAAATCACAAAGGATATTATCATCCGCTCATGTTTTCTTTCATGCATCATTTTTGCTTGCTAAAGCAAGCAAAAATGATGCTAAATGATGAAAAATGGTGCTAAAGCACCGCCTTCAACTCTAGGGTTCGTTTTTTTTTTTAGGTTTTTATTTCATATATTTTTGAAGGCGGTTTTTATATTTTTATTTGAAATAGTTTTTTAGTTTTACTTTTTTTAGGAAGTCGGTTTTATGTTTTTTAAAACTTTTTTTTTATTTCACAGTTTTTTTTAGTAATTTTTTGCTATTAATGTACTCGGCGGAATCGCTCGGCCTTCGGCCTCGCGATTCCGCCTCGCTTTCCAATCCGATCTTGACCCAATTAAAATAGGACCACGTCAGCTTCGATAGCTCAGTGGTGCAGACAGTCAACTGTCGCTATTGAATTTTAAGCAACGCTGGGTGCGGTCAGTACTTAGATGGGTGACCGCTGACCGTTGGAGGCTGACCAAGGTTCGGATTCCTCGTAAAACTGTAAGTCCCTTCCCTCGTAATCTTACTTGGTGGTAGGGTTTAACCTTCCCGGGTTGGTACCACCGCACTGAATTAAACGTCGGTCGAAACGGCTATGTAAATAGTTTGTGTTTTCCGACCAGTTCAGTGTAGTCAGCACGATCAAAGGGGGAAGCACTGACATGGCACTGGTGTTATGGGCTGACATCACGGACGTTGTAGGTGATGTTGCAGAACTTAGTAGAATGGACAGACATAAACGTGTTACGGAAGCCTACTTTTATTATAAAATAACCGTCGGAGGACCTTGGTTGAAAATTGTAAAATTTAGTAGAACGGATAGACATGCATATGTTACGGAACCCTACATTCATTTTGCAGAACTTAGTAGAATGGACAGACATAAACGTGTTACGGAACCCTACTTAACAGTTGCACTCCGGGAGTGCCGGCAGATCCCGTGCCACTCTAACTTAACCCTTAACGCAATGACTTAAGGTTTCATTTTAAAAATGACGCTGACGCGATGTCGCGAGTTATACATTTTTACCCACCTAAAAAAGTGCCAAGAGCCGCTAAAGAAGTTTTCACTTCAAAAACCTCAGGGTTATCCCCTTTCAAATAAAAAAAAAAGAATTTTCAAAATCGGCCCACAATTGACGGAGTAATCGCGTAACAAACATCCAAAAAAAGAAAACATACCGTCGAATTGAGAATCTTTTAGGTCTAAAGTAAATTTCTCGTGAAGACAAATGCAACGAGCCCAAACACGATGGGTTTATCATGTGTAGTTTAGGAGTTCCTATGGCCACCTTCTGTCTCCATCATCAAACCAGCTCGATGGTACTCGGTACAGTAGGTACTGGCCAGGTACCATAATAAATTAAGCGCCGGTCGGAAAAGATAAAAAATTTCAAATTTAGAATATTCATGAAACAAGGGTCCGAATATGTATCACTAGTATATCGATTCATGTATTTCAATTCAACAGGACAGAGAAAATTTCAAAATATTAGGTATTTAATACTTTTTAGTTTTTTTTTTTTTGTTTTTTGGAAATCGGTTTAATATTTTTTAAAACAGTTTTTATTTCATTCTTTTTAGTAATATTACATAAAAAAGAATAATCGAAATCGAATAATCGAAATCGATTGAAGTGGTACAGAATTATTCGCCATATGTGTCAGACTGCAAATTGCTGAATAAGTCCACATCACAAATGTTTTGCTGAAGGTAACCACACACCATACTAATTTATCAAACTGAAAATTGCCGAAAACGACCACATCACAAGTTTTGCTGAAGGTAACCACACACCATAGTATTATGCTGATTTTTCGAAAACCACTGAACCAATTTCGATAAAATTGAAATGGGACCACCTCGGAAGTATGACCTAACTAACAAAAAAAGAATTTTCTAAATCGGCCCTCAATTGACGGAGAAATCGTGTTACAAACATACAAAAAAAAAAAAAAAAAACATACAGACGAATTGAGAACCTCCTCCTTTTTTGGAAGTCGGTTAAAAATGCAATTACATTATCTCTTTGTCTCGTTTACATATTCTGTGTTGTGCAAGTGTGTGCATCAAAAGACCAAAAATTATGTTGGTACCGATGTATTGTTTATGCAATGCAAGACTGCCGTTTGGGTATTTAGTACCATGTAAATAACGTTACGGTACCGTGTGGGGCCAGTACTTAAAAGAATAGCCCCACTGCGTCTCTCCCCGTGCATGCCGTTAAAGGCAACTAAGGGATAAGGACAAGAATTGATGTTCGTCACTGTCGCACAGAGGCGTGCGAGGTCGTGCGACAGGGACGAAGCTCTACAACCGTATTGTCTCTTTCTAAAGCTCGATGTTCATTATTAACTGCCGGTTACTGTACATCGTTGACGGTTGTGTCTATTTTGCAAAAAAATCCTAATACCTTGCTAGATGTGGTGGTAGGTGTTGCGCTGCAAGCATGATCTAGAAATGTACACAATTCGCATCAGACGTCTCGTAACACGCGTGTTGTGTTAAGACGAGACGGAAGTTAACTTTCTCCTTACAAAATCGTCTTTCGGCATTTATGTTTTTTAACCCCCTAAACCTTTTTACAATTATTTTTTTATTGTAATAAGGACAGTCGAATCTTTTGAATATTTAAAGTGATGGATGACTCAATAAAGCTTAATGAACTTCATGACATCAAAAAATAAAAAAATCTATTTTTTTCGGTCGAAATAATTTTTTTTAGCTCCGGTGTTGTAGGTATATTTCATCTAAACAAAAAATAACAGGAACGTAGATTGGACTGTCCTTGAGACAAGAAAAACAATTTGTAAAAATCGGAGAAGGTTTAGGGGGCTAAAAAACATAAATGCCGAAAGACGATTTTGTATGGAGAAAGTTAACTTCCGTCTCTAACTCCTGGTACAACATAAAATTTTAGCACATACAAATTAGCGCATAGGAAGCATAGGAAGTGGATAGCGGACGCATTGTAACTAGCGTACTCATCTGCGACTGCGAGCTGCGGCGGACACAGCGACCGGGTTCAGGATGTGTACGCGATGTCCACCTTTACCGCGTAACCGCGTGACCGACCGCGCGCCGCTGCCCCCAAATCCACCTTTCTTATTTAATTTGTTTGTTGCCTTTCTCGTCTTTGATTGCGCATTACGTTTCCAAGCCGGCATTGAATAGGGCTGCCGCTTGATCCCGGGTGCAAATGTGTATGGCCGTATCTCCGTGGTTCCGATACCACGTAAAACTGTATATCCCTTTTTTAATTTTATTTTTTTATGGAAACTGACACTGTTGGCTACATCACCTACAACATCCGTGATGTCAGCCCATAACACCGGGTGAACTAGGTGCCATGTCAGTGCTTCCCTTCGGTCGTGCCGGCTACAATGAACTGGACGGAAAACACAAACTATTTACATAGCCGTTTCGACCGACATATCATGCAGTGCGGTGGTGCCAATCCGGGCGGATTGAACCCTACCACCTAGTAAGGTAAGAAGGGAAGGGACCTACAGTTTTACGTGGAATCCGAACCACGGTCAGCCTCCAACGGTCGAGCGGTCACCCATCCAAGTTCTGACCGCGCCCAGCGTTGCTTAACCATCAATAGCGACAGTCGACTGTCTGCACCACTGAGCTATCGAGGCTGACAAACTGACCCCTTCTCTGCTTACCATAGAATAGGGATCGGCCGCCGCGTATCCCCCACGCGCGCGCGGTGTTTCTTGATCTGTGCTTCTTACCATAATTAGATAGGGTTTAACTCGTCCGGACTGGTTACACAGCAAATGGAAGGTCGGTCGAATCGTCTATGTAAATAGTTCGTGTTTTCCGAGATTCACGTGCCGAGTTCATCTTCAGTGTAGCCGGCACGACCAAGGTGTTATGGGGTGACGTTTCGGGTATTGCAGGCATGTTGTAGGTCACATACTATGAGACTACATAAGTTGTCTGTGTTGTAGGTGATGTAAAAAAATTAAAATAAAATTTGAGTTCTCCATAGATTTTCATAAATACCTAACCTAAAATTGATAAAAAGAACTCAATGTTTTCTAGTATCTACTTAGTGTTTGATACAGACAGATTAACCCTCTAAAATATCCGGCAAGGTGACAAAGTAAACCTGTATAATATACATAGAAATAACCTAAATAATACCTATAGTATGATCTGTTATTGCAAACAGGTAAAGTATGCAGCATTTTATAAAGATACATGTAAACAAAGACTGATACAGAGAAACAAAGACAAGTTCTTTGGGAACATACTGCAGAAGAATAATTAATTGATATCTTCTTGAAACCATACATACCCATAAGAAACTTTAATTGGAAAGAATATATTATTTATTATGCGAAGCGACTGACATTTTAAATGTTTTAAATTTTATCACTTTCACTATGCAGACAATTTATATACGTGTTCCCCTTCGACGCTACTTTTATCAAATATTTCTCTATACTTTTAGACACCCCCTTTGGACACGTAGGGACTGCTGAGTTGCCAGCCCTTCTAGTTATATTTTGTTTATAGCCCTCCTAATCTAGGAACTTTTATTTATTCAATATTGACGCGAATAAAATAGGCCGTTTCCACGTTCGTTCGGTTGTTACAAATTTATGAAAATGGGGCTCACTGTTATTACGTCAGACTTTATTGGATTCATTCATCCGGATGATGTTCTTTGTGCGTCACATCTAGTTATTTCGATTTGAAGAGTAAACTACAAGCTATTATTATTATTATATGTATATTACAGTACATATAATATATATATTAACATGATCGATAATATACAGTTTTAGGATATTTTTCTCTTTTTACTAGGTTATTCGCCCGGTTTGGCACTACCTACTCCCGAGACAAAGAAAATTCTATGGTAGGTACTCACACTATGAAGACTTGATGTATGTAGTTCCAAATGGTTGTACTTTCAAATATTCAGTATGTTTCGATTAATAATAAAAATTTCATATTTATTTATTTCAGTTTGTTTTCTATGGACGGGAAATGGTGAGACAATCGTTATTTTCAGAAGTACTGTTTTAAAATTACCTACATCACGAAAAATAATTAATCATACGAAAATTAAGATGCGTTATTTATTATATAGACAGTGAAGAGGCATTAATTTATTAACTTACTTACATGCATAGAATTCTAAATAACATGAGATAGGCAATACAATTTTATGTTTAGAGTGATGATGAGAGGGCTATAGTCTATTTACAGAGTACATGAGAGATATTATTGTTGTAAATTAGATACCCAAGTCTATATTTATAGACAAACAGAAAACTACCAATACAACAGTCAGAACGCTGCCGGTTACTTTATAGCTGCTGCTAGGTTCATCGTCAGGGTGGGGCAACTCGTTGTAGTGCTTGTCGAAGATGTCCTTCCAGAGAGCGTATCGCTCCGGGAGCGGCGACTGTCGGATGGTCAGCTCCTCCCCGAACGACATATAGTTAACTGCGGTAGAGGTGACAGGCGGCCACGACACCGGCAGCAGATTGCTCGTGCTAGGCACAGGATTCCTGGAAATACAAACAATAATCCTATTACTTTAAGTGAGCTAAACTTGTATATAAATCCTCTTCCAAGTTTTTTGGAACCTCAGCCATATATATAATATGTATAATTGGTTTCTCGGTAACGACTCTAACGATATGGTTGAAATTTTGTATTTCGATAAAAAAAAATTCAAGTTTATCTACAGTCAGCGCGTACGTTCGTGGCCTCCGGCGGGAAAGCGAGAATGGAGTGTATAGTGTTTTGAATCAATCTCTGAAAGTAACAACATTTACGAAACCTCTTTTTTATTTATGCCATTAAATTATTTATCTAATAAGGTTTTGTTGCGTGGTTGAAGTACGAAGACAAAACAGGGATAATCGTTTAAAGATCTATCGGCCTCCGCCCGCAGAGGCCACGAACGTGCGCGCTAACAGTAGATAGGTTTAGACGCCGAGCGAAGCTCGGTCGCCCAGATACGATCATCTTTATGCATGTACTAGCTCCTAGACCTACTAGACCCCGGCCTTGGCTTCACAACGTTGGGTACAATACCCTAAACCTTGCCGAAGAATGAAAGCTGTCCAACAGTGAAAACCAAGGAGGATGTGAAAACCTCAATCGAATCCATTCAGTGGTTTGATTACACTATTATTTTGCAACTTTCTATTATGTAGGTAGGTACGTTTATTCTAGATCCGCGGCTTCGATGACACTAGTCGCACTGTTAGCAATGCAACACTAGACCAAACAGACAATAGTTTATTTTACAAATTCTTAAGGGTGTATTTGGTGGTCTTAACAACGGTAGGGTATTATGTGCTCGGCTGTAAACATAGGCTGCAACTTTTTCAGAAGGAATCATCCGAGTTTGTTTAGAAAATTTTGCGTCTTACACAATTTTACGGAGGTGACAAGTAGTGCAAATATTAATTAATTTAAAGTATTTCTTCCTATTGAGTATTACAATTTAGTATTGTTGATTTTGGCTTGACTATGAATGAAACTCGCACATACCTGGGCAGATTTTCGTCTCATTTTTTGACAGTTTGCTTCGCCGATCTATGGATATGCCACAGAACAGCGACCGGCGGCCGTCTTCGACGCGATTTCTCAATCTGTATAGATAGTCCTAATCTTCTAACTGGATAGACTATCATTTAGCCGTCCGGCTGGCGTCGCACTCGTTCTGATAAACTATTTTGTGTTCCAAATAATTACCTAACTGTACATACGTACGAAAGTGTCGCATCACTTATACTCAAACAATGTATGTTCAAATGTAGATTCTATGATAGCCGAACTGAAAGTAAAACAATGCATCCTAATAAATAACCGGCGGCCGTGTAACGTACGACAATATATGAATATACTTATAACTCGAGAGCTACTTTATCGATTTACATACGGTTTTCACTGTTACGTTCTGTCACTCCCAAGATACTAAGACTGAGCGTGGTTTCGTGAGGAGAGGTAATTTTGGCTCTGTCGGCTGCACCGTTGGTCTCTCGGCACAGCCACCCATGTTGGTTTACATAAAAAAGATGGTTTTAAGCTATAAATCATAACGCTATGTCATCGGCGGCCTAAGCCGTAAGCAAAAAGTCACGCGAAGCGAATTCGCGGCCGCGGGCAAAAGCTAGTGTATCAATACCTTAGTACCTATTAGATATTCGTTTCAACTTGATACTTCTACGCGTTCCTGAGAAAAAGGGAGGTGACGGACGGACGGACGTATAACAAAGTGATCCTATAAGCGTTCCATTTTTAAAATTTTGCGGTTCGGAACCCTAAAAAACTAAATAATGTGTACAGTTAAAACATGAGACTCTCAGATAAGCAATAACGTTATTAAATTGATATTTAATTACGTTCGCATTTTGCAGTCTGTTACACACGTTTGCACTAAGATACTTGCGAAAAACTACATTTCATATTGACGAAATTTACACATTATAAAGTGAGACTTGGACATTTGTACGTGGAATTTGGAAAGGAGAATGTTTGAGCTCCCATAATATATCACCAGGAGGGAGGATGGTCGTCAAAAAAATCAAAAAGAGCCTCACTTAAAATTAATTTGTTTGCATTTTTAGTCTAAAGTACAAGATGTAAAACAATGAGCGATATATTTTTATTTAGTGCTGGTGTCATATGGACGATTAAAACTTTTAAGAACATTATTACACGACTTCTATTATGTTTCATTGTTAATCGACTACTTTAAAAAAACCGGCCAAGTGCGAGTTGAAGTCGCGCACCGAGGGTTTCTTATCGCCATGTCATGGTTAGCGACACTCACGCCATCAATGGCGTGTATAAATGCTTCATATAGTTAAATGTCACGCTCTATTCGGTCGATGGCGCGTGCGCATACACTTTTTTAGTTTCTTCTATGGGAACCCCGTGAATTTTTTACTTTTTCTTATTTTTTTATTATTTGTTGTTATATCGGCCATAATAACACATATTCTGTGAAAATTTCAACAGGCTACCTATTACGGTTAAAGAGATACAGACTTCTGACAGACAGACGGACGGACGGACAGACAGACAGACGGCGTAGGCTTAGTAACAAGGTCCCGTACCGAATACGGAACCCTAAAAAAGGAGGTTATCAATTCGACCTGTATGTATGTAATATCGTTGGAATTGCACAATATTCGTATATATTAGTCTATGTGGGCTTCTAAAGAGGTGTGCCAAATTACATAAGTGTATGTAATATGTATGTACGTTTGTATGTTTTTCCACGAATTTATCGGAAACTAGAAATCTAATTGCCATCATATATTATTATTATTTTATTGTATTGAGTATCTTTCAACTTAGGGAATAGTGCAAGTTTCATCAAAATCGGTTCAGTAGTTTTCAAGATATGGACTGTTAAGTGTGCACTGGAAAAACACGTCGTCGGTTTAACGCCCAATTCTACGCAGAACTTGTTATGTGATATTACCTAAAAAGAGTGAAATAAAAAACGCTTTAAAAAACATTGCACCGTCTTCAAAAATAACTAGAACTTAAACGTGTTAAATAATATTTTGATTCATATTCGGACCCTTGAGTTGAAGACGGTACAAAAGCACACCTGAAAATTGATAGACTTCTGCCTTTGTGTTTTTGTACCGCCTTCAACTCAAGGGTCCGAATATGAATGAAAATATTATTTAATACTTTTAGGTTCTAGTAGCTTTTTGAAGTCGGTGCAATGTTTTTAAAACGGTTTTTTAAATTATTTTATTAATATGAAGACACCCGTACATGTATGTAGGTATGTATGTAACATATATGTAATACGTACCCATACTTCACGAAGTTCCCGAATAATGTTGTTATCCTGTCGGCTGCTAACTCTCCACCAGCTCCACTCAACATAACTTCAAAGACGTGCATATATATGTCAGCGTGTGCAGCACCAGCGAAGGGCCCTGTGCTGTCGTGGTGAGAAAATTCCATCAAGTACACTGGGGCTGATTCATCAGCATGATATTGTGCTATTTCCACTGATGAGTAGAAAAAGTTCAAATCTGTCTGGAAATCTATGAAAGCATGTAAAGCACTTTCGCTTCTATCTAAGTAGAACTGCTTCATGTTCTCCGCAACTTCATTTTTTTCGATATCATTCTCGAATACTAGGTTAGGCAACAAAAGCTCGGAAAAACGTTCCTCAAATATCGTATCCCAGCCGCCAGTAAACCAATTATATAAAAACAGAAGACCTTCCATGTCCGTGTAGGCCACTATCGTAGGCCTCTTAGTGTAATTTCCAGATATCAATATATTCTTAGGTGAGTCTGTTAGAATGGCTGAGGAGTGTTCGAAATTTCTTTCTATGCACGGAATAAAAATAACAGACTCGGCAGCCGAAACTAGAAGCTCTGCTGGCGCACTTCTGTAGATGTCGATCAGGGTATCCAAATCATGTATGTTTCCTCCGTAGCCCATAATATCAGCAACAGTCGTGGCCGCACCGACAGGATCGTAGCTCACCGCCCAAGCAGCAGTAGCTGTTCCACTCTCTAAAATGATCTTGTTGAAAAGTCCATCAGTGGCCTCAGATAACGCAAGAAGTGATACTGATGCAGATCCCGCGCTGCAGCCGTACAGAGTTATGTCATCAGGGTCTCCTCCGAAGTTCGCAATGTTTCTTTTAACCCAGTGCAAGGCCTCTACTTGATCCTTTAGTCCGGCGTTGCCTGGAGCGTCTTCCGTTCCGAGACAAAGAAATCCGAGAGCACCGAGACGGTAGTTCATGGTGACTATTATTATTTCTTGGTTTACGAGCTTGTTTCCGGTGAGAATGTCCCCAAATCCGTTGATAAAAGCTCCACCGTGAACGAACACCAAAACAGATCGTGAACTGTTCAATTGTATATTGGCAGGTAGGAAAACATTTACGACCAAACAGTCCTCGGTACCGACATAATGGTTACCAATAAAAGTTAATTGTGGGCACATCACAGTGTTTGTAGCATTCAAAGTCTCAGTCCAACTTGGAGGCGGGAGAGGATCCTGAAATAATGAAATAATCGTACTATTGGATACACACATTAATGATGCATTTATAGGATTTAACAATATAATTATACAGGATGTTCGGCACATCGACCGACAATTTTTTTTAGGTAAGTGGGACCATTTGCATCGTTTCGACCGATGATACCTTTTGTCAGATGTCACGTGGTATCGAGATACGATTATTTTTCTGTATTTTTGAAAATTACCAAAATCCCAGCTTTAAACCCTTGTAACTTTTTTGTTTATGATTGTATCAGGACGAAATAAAATTTATTGAATTTTAGGATATATCCTTGTTATAGAAAAAATATTATTTGATGAAGTTAATACCACGAAAAGGTGTTATGACCTCCCAAAGTCCCGAGAACGAGTAAAAATATGACTGAATGTTAATTTCCTAATTTATAAAAAAAAACTGACAGCAATTGATAGCTTGCCTTTCTATCAATTGCTGTCAGCCAAAATTAGGGACAGAGACGCAACAGAACGACAACACGCGCACTTATCGGTGGTCGCTTCTCGTATTGAGAGCGTTTTCAGGAGCATTTTAAAATTTAGAAAATGTACCGATCGTGCGGGCACTTTGTTCAGTTCTCCATTGTTAATGTTTAGACTCTTGCAAATTATCCCTAATTTTGACCACATAGTGAATTATTTGTATGGCATGTGGTATACCGTTGGAAAGGGCGTAAACTAGCCAACTTAAAAAAAATGAACCTATCAAATTGCTGTCAGTTTTTTTAAAATTGAATGAAGAAATTAAGATTCTGTCACATTTTTATCTGTCATATATATCTATTCGTTTTCGGGACTTTGGGAGGTCATAAGAACTTTTCATGGTATTAACTTTATCAAATAATATTTTTTCTAGAAGAAGGATACATATTAAAATTCAATCAATTTTATTTCGTGCTGATACAATGATTAACAAAAAAGTTGCAAGGGATTAAAGCTGAGATTTTGGTAATTTTCAAAAATAAAGAAAAAAAATCGTATCTCGATACCACGTGACATCTGACAAAACGTATCATGGGGTCAAAACGTTGCAAATGACCCCACTTACCTACAAAAAAAATTTGTCGGTCGATGTGCCGAACACCCTGTATATTGAAATCCATTAAAACATGTGCCTGGTATTGCAGATTGACTAATAACTACATTCTTATTAGGTAGATTATTATTCTTGATAGGTAGATTAGATTATACCTGGAATCTCTGTTCGCCCACAGGCGTTGTGGCGTATGGAATGCCCACGAAGTCAAAGCGTTGTCTGTCCACACTCCGGAAACCTCTCACAGGTCCTTGCTCCAGCATCACTTCCAAAAATTCCACGTCGTTATTGGGTGCGTCGGGTACTGGCACTTCATTGTAATATTTTTCGTGCAAGTCGTTCCAGAAAGCGTATCGCTCCGGGAGCGGCGACTGTCGGCTGGTCAGCTCCTCCCCGAACGACATATAGTTAACTGCGGTAGAGGTAACGGGCGGCCACGACACCGGCAGCAGATCGCTGGTGCTCGGTACAGGATTCCTGGAAATATTTATGCACGGGCTATAGAAACTTATGGAACTCATAGTTTTTGATATTGCCACGAATGTGCAAGGCCATGAACTTAGCGCCAGTCCGTCGCAATAGTCGAATAATGAGTAGACATCGCGATCGTCTTGCCAACCTTTTAGAATGGTTTAAGAACCATTTAGGTTAGGAACCACAAGGTTTAGTATAAGTACTAACATCTATTCACTCGTATTATAGACGATATTCAAACAAATAAGGATAATTTAAAGCATGAAGGTTAACTACATAATGTCCGACGTTAATTTACTCACCCATACGTTGTTATAAGTTAACTTCGAATTACGAGTATATGCCTAAAATGTGCAGTCGTTACAATGATTCTACTGAATATAATTGATCTGACTGAGGACTTACCCATATTTTATGAAGTTTCCGAAAATTGTTGTTGCTCTATCTGCAACCAAATCTCCGCCTTTTAGCCAGATTTCTAACACGTGTAGATAAAGGTCAGAGTGTGTAGCCCCACCAAACCCAGTTACTATATCGGGGTACGAAAATTCCATCAAGTATACTGTGGCCGAGTTAGCAGCATGCAGTTGAGCAGACTTAATTATGCTATAGGAGAAATATGTGTCCGTCTGAAAGTCTATGAAAGCCCGCAGGTCACTTTCACTTCTATCGACATAAAACTCCTTGACGGTTTGTCCTACTTCATTTTTCTCTTCCTCATTTTTAAATGCTAGACCGGGGTTAAAGAAAGCAGCCAAGTCTTCATTAAAAATCGTATTCCAGCCGTTCTCATTCCATTGTGGCAGAAACATTAAGCCTTCCATATCCATATATGCCATCATCATACTTACTGGGTTGTAATTTCCAGAATTTAATATATTCATCGGAGAATCGGTTAAAACTGAAAAATTGTCTAATTTCCTTTCAATGCACGCTCTGAAGAGGAATGGCTTGGGCGAACTTGTAAAATGCTGATGCACGGCTGAAACCAATTCTTCCGGCGTCGCGTTAATGTATATATCAGTGAGGGCATCTAGATCGTCAATGTTCTCATATCCCATAATGCCTGCAATATATTTAGCATCCGCGATAGGATCGTGGGTTATTGCCCAACCCCCAACAGAAGATCCACTTTCTAAAATTACTTTATTAAAAAGTCCTTCTGTAACCTTGGACAGAGTGAGCTGTTCTACTGATACCGATCCTCCGCTGCTGCCGTACAAAGTCACATCATCAGGGTTTCCACCAAAGTTAGCAATATTGTTTTTAACCCAGTGTAAGGCCGCCACTTGGTCCTTTAACGCAGCGTTGCCTGGAACAGCTTCCGTACCGAGACAAAGGTAGCCGTGCGCTCCAATGCGGTAGTTAAAAGTAACGACGATTATATTTTGGTCTAAGAGTCTGTTTCCCACATGTCTATCACCATATCCTAATATGAAACCTCCTCCATGAATAAATACCAATACAGATAACTGATCGTTTGTTTGTATATTATCAGGTACAAAAACATTTATGATCAAGCAGTCCTCGATACCGCTAAAGTCGTTACTCGTAAAATATATTTGAGGGCACATCACAGTCTCTGTTGCATCCATGATGCCATCCCAACTCCGTGGTGGAAGAGGAGCCTGCGAAGGGAAACAAGACGTTATTTACATCTTAAAATTTTTTTTTTTATGTAAATCGGTATGGATGGCTGAGTCGGAGGGGCCAAAGCGCATGCTCCGACTAGCCAATTTCACCTCCGAGAAGGTAGGTGCCATACCGGAGACTTCCCTGGATTGCTGGCTATACTGGACTAGAGGAGAACACAACCGAGGTTGCTATGCGGCCATCTTACATCCAGTACGGTGGTACCAACCCAGTCGGCTACAATTTGAGCCTACCACCGAGTAAGGGGCAAGGGGAGGGACCTACAGTTTTACACCGGTTCCGAACGGTGAAGCAGCAGGTGTAGGTATGCACGTAATTTTTTTCGTCAGAAAAAACTCATTGGTACACGCCGACGGGATTCGAACCTCGGACCTCCCGCATGAGAAGCCGATGCCCAAACCACTCGGCCACCCGCCGCTTTATAAATAACGCCGCTAACATAAATACAGACATAACATCACATTTATCCCGATATGTAAATACTGTTTTTAGCCATATTACTTAATAAATTGAAAATTCTACATAAATCTGTGATGTGTAAACCCTGAACATCCCAAATAGCAGAAAGTCAGGGACCAACCCACAATCAAGCTGTTACGCCATTTTATCGCGCTAAGAGGTTCCATCTTTGACTACGGCGCGCATCCTAGCCTCCCCGCAGACAGAATCAGATTTTTATTTTGTATATATATATTTTTTATGGAAACTGACACAGTTGGCTAACAGCACTTACTACATCCGTGATGCCAGCCCATAACACCTTGGTGAATTATGCGCCATGTCAGGGCTTCCCTTCCCTTACCGACATTATAATCTGGCATAGGTTGACGTGCTATCATAGCTCATTCCCTTGCCCCTTACTAGGTGGTAGGCTCAAATTGTAGCCGACTGGGTTGGTACCACCGTACTGGATGTAAGATGGCCGCATAGCAGCCTAGGTTGTGTTCTCCTCTAGTCCAGTATAGCCAGCAATCCAGGGAAGTTTCCGGTATGGCACCTACCTTCTCGTCTCCGAGGTGATATTGGCTGGTCGGAGCATGTGCTTTGACCACTCCGACTCAGCCACCCATACCGGATTACATTAAAAAAAAAAAGCTCGTGTTCCCGACCAAGCCGATGATGTGCGAACATTTTGTATTCGTTAGAACAAGAATCTGCCGGTTGGGGGAAGACGGCCGCCGATCGCTGCTCTGTCTGTGGTAATCGTATTTTTAATTTAGTGCTAACTATTAATATTATATTTAGTTTTAAGTCTTGTAATAACAGTCCTCCCGGCTTTCAGCGGTATAGAACCACTGCTTTCCACCGACTTACTTGATGCTGTCGCCTCACCTAACTGGTGGTTTTCCACACTTCATTTTTATGTCTCCTCTTGTGAATGATAAATGTGTCCGTTTAGGAGAGACCGGGCGACATGAAAACGGAGTGTAGGAAGACCACCAGTTAGGTGAGGCGACGGCATCAAGTAAGTCGGGGAAAAGCAGTGGTTCTATACCGCTGAAAGCCGGGAGGACTGGAGGAAAATTTGAGAGGCATATGTTCAGCAGTAGACACATACTCGCTGACTGACTGGTAAGAATGTTTGATTATTGTTATTTTATGGTTATTTTTTTATCCCCGACGCAAACGGAGAGGTGTTATAAGTTTAAAAGAGAGGGTGTGTGTATGTGTGTACGGGTGTGTCTGCCTATGGCATCGTAGCTCCCAAACGGATGAAATTATTTGGACGCGGTTTAAAAACAAAAGCTTGAAATAAACTTATTATTACAAATTTAAAAAACCCTCGACCCTTAAAAACTCAAAAATAATTTCCGTTTACTTACTCAAAGGAGTCGGGGGACCGCTGATTAAATAAAATATAAAAACTGAGGGCTGCGCGGGGGATTTACTTAGCGGTATCCCGACTCCTTTCAGTAGGTAACCGAAATTATTTTTTACTTTTTAAGCATCGGGGGTTTTTTAAATTTGTAATTTAATTATTATATTAAGTTTACCTATATTTTAATACATTTTGGTTAGTAAACATGGTTTTAAATTAATGTAGTAATAAGTTTATTATACATACGCTTCCTATTAATAATGAAACAATGTAAATATTTATTGGCAACGGTAATATGCAATAATTTAATTTACGTAGGTACATAAAATACTAATTTTCTTAAATTCACATAAATAAAATATCTGAAGCTTTCTAATAATAATTGCGAAAAAGGAAACAAGCTAATGTCTTGACAAGTTGTACCTACCTTGTATCTGTCAGGTCCAGTAGGGGCGGTCGCGAACGGAATGCCGAGGAAGCTGAATCCCCGTTGGCCTTCACTGCGGAACCCTCGAACTCCGCCTTGCTCCAAGAATACCTCCATAAAGTCAACATCCTGAGTTTTGGCGAACACAAGAAGTAGAGATAACACTATTAGCGATGTGTTCTTCATTGCGGCCTGTTTTCATTGAACCTTTCGAATCGATATGATAAATAATTCACACCACAAACGTTTTATAAAGTATCACTCGTATAACGCAACAGATAATAATGATTATTTTATTATCTTGCTGGATTTTGCCCGCGGCCTCCGCTCGCGGTGTGTTTACTAACGCGCGTTTGGCGAGGCACGTTAATCAGGCTTACAGGACATAGCTTAGGGCTTAGTATTTAAGTCACTGCTCTGTACCCAGAATTGGTTTTAAAACCATGGCAAACATTAAGCTGGCAAAAGACAAACTGACGAGAGTCAGTACATTTTATTTCTTCTTTTCTTGTTTCATCACTAGCTGTACATGTAGGGTGCCACATCGCTCGCGTAGTTTTCTTGTATGATAATGCCAGTTTAGATAAATACGTAATGATTAAAACCATTTAATATTCTGAAGAGTTAATAATACGCCTCTAGACGCATGTTTGCGCGTTCAGTGCGAAGAGAGCGCCGTTCGCGCCAGTTCACCTCGGGGTCCTTCAAGATTCTGCCGTACAGTGCAGTGTCGAGCGGTGCGACGAGTGGGTGACTCCGAGGTGTCCCGCGATGTAGAACCACTGCAAGGTCGTAGGGATGTATTATACTGGGTGTTAAGTGAGCATTGGTCATGAAGCAAACCAGATACTCCTGAGCCTATTTGGAACAAAAAAGTTAGATGACATTTCAAATAATTTTATTTAGTTTTGTATGGAAAAAATAAAAAAAAGTTCACCGTAGAGCAAAATGTCATGTAACTTTTTTGCTCCAAATAGGCCCAGGAGTATCTGGTTTGCTTCATGACCAATGCTCACTTAACACCCATATATGTAGTATATAATGGGACTTATTCCATTGGAGTACTCGGAGGATCTATTTGGAGCACAACACGCACTGCGCGTGCGAGTGAGCGGCTTTTACGCCTTTAGTACGCGGCGTCAGGCATACTATACGTACGACTATTATGAATATTAAAAGTAATATCAATACAAAAAAATTACTGGCTTTTTCATATTTTTAAAATGTCAATTTTGAAAAATTGTCAAAAAAGGTAATAAATAAAAAAAAAAAAATAAAAAAAAAAATCTTAATTTTTCAGTCATAGGTATATGCATACACGAAAACCATTACAATAACTACTCCGTACCGTGTGGGGCCGGTACTTTAAACGAATAGCCCCACTGCATCTCTCCCCGTGTATGTCGTAAAAGGCGACTAAGGGATATGACTCCCTTCTTATATTACTTGGTGGTAGGGTTTAAGTTTAACCCGCCCGGGTTGGTACCACCGCACTGAATGAAAGGTCGGTCGAAACGGCTATATAAATAGTTTGTATTTTCCGTCCAGTTCAGTGTAGCCTGCAAGACCGAAGGGAAGCACTGACGTGGCACCAAGTTGATGATGTCATGTCTTATAAATTGATGAACACCGGCTGCACGCACGAATAAGTGTAACGTTCCATCTAAACCTGTGTGAGCAAGCGAGAGCGCGATAGAGACCTGTGTGTGCAAGCGAGAGCGCGATAGAGAGGCATATACAATAGTAGAAAATACAAAATATATTTCTCCGTCTTTTGCGACCCTCGAACCCGCGATCCCTGCCACCATCACTGACCAGACGTGTTATCCACGCAGGCTATCGACCGTGTACTTATCGCTGCAAATTTTCTCAACAGTATGTGAATTTCATATGTGAATTTCATGGAGCGACACCTAGCGTCCACATCTAGCGTCAATATTAAATGAAATACTTCAGCCAGCGGTATACTCGATTTAGCAGTTAGGTTGACTGGCAACACTGGAGCCGCGCCAAACAGTCGTAATTTCGTATCGCTCAAAATTTTAAAAGTAATTCTATAAAAATAACCGTATAAAACATGGCTTATGTACCTTATATCCACGGAATACACAACGGAGGAGGCAATCCGGTGTTCGCGCCTACCGGGAACGCCGGATTGCAGACAAATCAGCTGTTAAACCAGCTGGTTGCCGCCGTGACGTCACTCCATATCAACTGGGCCCGATGTGAGTACAAAATCGACCAAGTTCTGTCAATACTGCAACAACACACCGCTATGACTACCGAACTCATGCGACGCTCCCCCGAGCAACATACGACACACGGCACTGCACCAACACTGTACAACGGAACCGCCGGCTTCCCGCCGCCGCCGGCTCCGCCGCCATTACGCACATCACAACAAACGGCTAACGACATTCGCGCCACCTTCGCAACAACAAGAGAGGAGCGAATGTTGCCCGGCCCGATAGACAATTTACCCGCACACGCTTCGCAGCAAGCGCCGGCGACTACTGAGAGCTACGCTAGCGCTGTCTCTCGTCGTCGCGGGAAACCAACATCACGAATCGCACTACAGCCTGCGACACTGAACGAGACATCGCTGGGAACCTCTATCGTAGATGCATTTCCGAGGCAATCGGGACAGACCAACACACACAATCTACATCAACAATTAGACACTTCGCCTCGTACTACGCCCGCTACCAATGGAACAAACGACAATCGGCGCGAAATTCAAATCAACCAGAAAACTCCACCAACAAACGGTTCAACAATCCCGTGGTTATGGGAACACGCAAGCCAACAGGAACAACTTTAACCGTAACCGAACGCACAGAGCCTATGGCCAGCATCCATATATGCAGATTAAGTCCGGAAAATACGGCAGACAAAATATACAAATATATAGAAGAAAACGGTATCGCGAGGGACTCTGTCACACTGCACACTGTAACGTCGAATTCTGAAGCATGCCTATCATACCGAATAGAGGGTAAAAAATCTACCATCACAAAAATGCTCACTCCCGATTTTTGGCCAGAAAACGTGGGATTCAATAAATGGTTTGCCAAGAAAGACTCTCAACCAAAAAACGAGAAAGCAATTGCAGCAGGAACGGATCCGCCGACCCCGGTTGCAACCGAAAGGAAAACGGAAACACCCAATACATCACCCGCCAACCCACGAACCCAAGGAACAACAAAAACAACGCGGTCGGGAAGGGAAAGGCTGGTCGTGGACTAACTATAATACACCAAATCATTCGCAGTATACGAAACAAGAAGCTGCAGCTGGAAGCCTTTTTGACCTACACTCGCCCCCCGAGCGACGTGTTCTGCGTCACCGAGACCTGGCTGCAACGCGACGAGCCCGCGCCAGTCCTCACCGGCTACAGTGTGGTGCACGCGTACACGCGGACCTCGCGCGCCGGCGGAGGCATCTGCGTATACGCTCGCGAGCATCTCGTTCCATGCATTAAAATTATTGACGAATATGACAATCTTCTAGAAGAGCAAGCGTTTGAATTTGTTTTATTAAATTTAAATCTAAATAAGAAAAACATATGTTTAATGATTATTTATAGAACTGGAAATATTTTTAATTTATTGTTTGAACGAACAGAGTACATTTTAAATGACTTATTTTATTATTATAAACGAAATAAAGCTTGTTATTGTTTAAAGGCATTATCAAAAAACTGCGATCTGAGCACCCTGACAAGTGCATACTTCGGGTACTTCTACTCTATAATGATTTATGGAATAGAGTTTTGGGGTGCCTCGGGGGAAGCCGTCAAAGTGTTCAGACTGCAGAAAAAAGCCATCAGAATAATTACTCACTCCAAATGGGACGCACACTGCACACCGCTGTCTTAAATTTCTGTCAATGTACGACATCTATGTGCAAAGAGCAGCTTTGTATATAAAAAATAATCCTGGAGAGCATAAGTGCTATGATCATAATTATCCAACCAGGCACAAGGACACTATCATACAAAAAAATCACAATACAGAGAAATTTAAAAAATGTTTGGTATTTAATAGTATAAATATTTTCAATAAATTGCCAAAAGAGTTACGAGAGAACAATGAGGACATAAATAAATTTAAATTACAGCTGAATACCTGGCTACAAGGAAAAACATTTTATGATTTAAATTATTTCAATATTATTATATAGTTTAAAATTATTGTTACAATTTATATATTATTTATTATTTAAGAATTTTTATGTATAATGACGATGCCTCAAGATCACGATTTAAATTTGTTGATAATGTGTGCTAATAAATGGATTTGATTTGATTTGATTTGATTTGAATTGTTGCAACGTTGAACATGTGGATGGCGTTATCTAATTTTACATGGTAAATATCCGCCGGAACTGATTTACTTTATGACATCATCACGTAAAACTATCGTCCGTAAACCAACTTTACAGACAACCAATTTTATTTTTAATTAAATAAAATCCCCAGATACTGAGTCAATCTGCAATATAAAAATATAAATGTTTAAAATATATATTCAGAAATTGTTTAAAAGTGTCCTTTTAAACGCCCTAAAAATGGCTATTTGAAGCGATTATTCTCTGAAAAACTCTAAAACTTTTTTTTTTCATCTTATAACCCTTTTCGATACGCGTCATTTGACACCCTAAATATCTTAACCTTAAAACTACTCACATAGCCTTAAAACTCACGATACCAGGGCGAATTCGCACTCTCGTTGTAAATCGAGGACTATTACTCAAGCGAAAGTAATAATTATGAACTCATGAACGTCTCTTAAGACCCTGCACCACGCATATCATAACATGTATTATATGCGTGGTGCAGGGTTATTTCACAAGGTTCACAAGTCAGTTTTATTTTACAAGGTGTTCTCACTTTTCATTGTTTCCATTTGTCATGTTTGGTCGTAAAACGTATAAGTGTGATTTCCTTTATTAAAGTGTGCGTTCCTGATAAATATAAATGAAGTACCTATGTAAATCTAATATTATATTTTTTATATACTACCTAACTAATAAAACAAACTTTATAAATATACAATATCGTACGCAATATCGTATCGATATACATATACGATCCGGGTGAACCCACCGCCAGCGTCATAGAGCAATTCCCTCGTCGGCCTCAGTACGCTAGATAAAAAAAAAACCGGCCAAGTGCGAGTCGGACACGCGCAACTAGCAAACCATTGAAAAATAAAAAATGAAACAAAAAAACAAAAAAAACATTGAAAAAAAAAACAAAAAAACAAATAACTATTGAAAAATAAAACACGTTTCTTGTATGGGAACCCCCCCTAATTTTTTACTTTTTCTATGTTTTATTATTTGTTGTTATATCCGCCATAATAACACATATTCTGTGATAACTTCAACCGGCTACCTTTACGGTTCCAAAGATACAACAGTAGGACAGACAGACAGACATACAGACGGCGTAAGCTTAGTAATAGGCTTCCGTACGGGATACGGAAACCTAAAAAACATCCCAAGAGGCCGCGTAGGAGAAATATAAATTATTTAATGTGAATAAGTATCATACCTTATCTGATAATGCGCAGCGATTGTGCAGAATGAATAATTATTGTACTTGTAATCGATAAAACAATCTCGGCAGATTGTTATGCTGTAATTTGTGACTCATACATAGTTCTGTTTTCGCTCTGTGACAAATTATAGCGATCGAATTATCCGTTTCCGGAACAGACTTCCCAAGCGATTCATCTAGAGCCGTCGCGCTGCCCTTCCGCCTCCGTCGCCGTCGCTCCTCGCGTCGCGTCGTCGCCCCCCGCGACCTACCACGAGTTAGACACATGGAGTCTATCTTGATATATTCCGTAATATATCTCTGAGCGCGTTACAGTTCACACGTAGACGCGTCTGGTGCCTCAGCAAACAGTAACAAAAGACATGATGGCTGATGATGACGCGTCGCCAGCGATTACATACTTACAGTAAACCAGGAAAGCCACTACACGGTACAGGTTTTTTTTACAGAAAGTGTGACATGTGGCACCGAACCACCAATAAGGTTTGGACGTACGCCCGGATGTACGTTCGGACGTACATTCGGTCGTATGAGAGGTTGCGAATGAGCTGACAGGTGCCTACTCACGCCTAAGAGGGGCTAGCGAGAGGACCCACCAAGGAGACGGTACTTGGGGCATTTGGGGGAAATATATGGGCAGCAAAATCATTGGTAATATTGCCTACACATAAAAACCTTAAGAAACTGAAAAAAATTCACAGATCTCATGCATTACATGACCTTCGGGTACACTGATAATGACTTTTAGGGCGTATTAAAATATAAGCGTATAGTGAGTTGCCGACTGTGAGCGTGGTGACTGTGAGCTATAAGAAGCGATTGTGCGGCCTCTATTGTGTTATTTATTACATTGTAACGTAGTAGTCTGAGGTAGCCAGAGAGAGCGATACTGACTGACGGCTCACTGGCGCTGTGCGCATGAGAGTGAGCGGCTTACGCCTTCAGTAGGCGGCGTTGGGCATACTACGCCTATTATGAATATTAAAAGTAATATCAATAAAAAAAATATGCCCTGGTAGTCGTGGGACTACCTGTAGAAATAGACATGGAATCTTGGGCAGACATATAATAATCGCGCAAGTACATAGAGTGCAAATGGCCTGACGTAGCGCTGACGGGGTTTCGTCAATATTCAAATAAATGGTTGCCATTTTCTAAGTTCTCGGCCGATTTCTTTTAGGTCGAGGTATTTCAATTTTTTTAGTTAAAATGTTATTATTTTCTCTGTCCTCAGTGTTTCTGGTACTCAAACTGGTGTTATTGGAGAGATTTAACTAATAATTACTGAGAATTCTGAGAATTACAACGCACTTTGTATCTTCTCGATCGGACTTGTAGTTCCTGATATATATTTAAGTTTTAGTGGAGCACCTTAGAATTTTTCCACGCAAAAACACACTCGCGCAGAGTAAGTCGATCCGACCAGTAGTCTAGGAGTTATAGGCATTTATTGATTTTCGAAGCATTTTTTGTAAAGGCTATGACGTCATCAATTGTTCATATTATTCATTGACGTTGCCATAGGTCGATTTGGGCCGAGTGACTCTATCACTTGACATCTGGTTTACTGGAATTGGTTGAGCGGTTCGTGAGATAGTGGTATGCCGAAAGTACATTAAAAATTACGGTCGATTTTTGCAAATGGCACGGGTAAGACATTACATATGGATTCCATGTAAACAAATCGCAGAGACCCCGAAATAGTTCTGTAGCCAGCCCCCCCTAGAGGTCATTCGACGCTCATTTACGCTTCATAGAAATCGAGCGCGTGCCGCCGCCCTCGCTCTATAAAGCCATTGCTCCAAACTTACGGAATAAAATAGAGCAAGATATTTTCCTGTGACTTGTAGTTTATTTCCACTCGCAGCACACATACTTACCTGTGATTTATGTTTTGTTTTAGTCTAACAATTGGGATCAGTGATATCTTCCGTACACTCCGATTGCTTAGGTGAGTTTATGGTATAATTTACAATTTATTAGCATATATACACACAAATATATCTTTAATATATGGTTACTTGTAACTGCCATAAAAATGGCGGTCAAGAGCGAGCCAGGCTCGCACATGTTATGGTTCCGTATGAAAACAAATAAATATTTTTCCCCGAAAGTATTACATTGTCGAAAACATGCAGTTTTCCTGTAATCTATGGCTAAATATCTACTAACCCTATTGAAAGCCAAATTTTACAGAGACAGACAGACAGACGGCGTAGACTTAGTAATAGGGTAGCGTACCGGATACGGAACCCTAAAAACGGAGCCATTATAAGATTACTCCGGTTTCCGTCACAGAGGTTTTTCTCAAAAACTAAGTAACGTAGAAACTTGTGGCATAATGATAGATCTTGACGATGTGCACATATATCGCTAAAACTTGTTATCATTTATTTTACCATAATATTGGTGGCCAAATTGATACCAATAAAAAAACTGTTTTAAAAAACATTGCACCGACTTCAAAAAACAACTAGAAATTAATGGTGTTAAATAATATTTTGATTCATATTCGGACCCTTGAGTTGAAGGCGGTACAAAATCACAAAAGGGGTCTAATCTAAAAATCTATCTATTTTCAGGTGTCCTTTGTACCGCCTTCAATTCAAGGGTCCGACCGAATATGAATCAAAATAACACTTTTAAGTTCTAGTTGTTGTTTAGGCTTCTATATCCGTCATACGGGCCCAATTACTAAGCCTACACCGTCTGTCTGTCCGAGGGCTATATCTCTTGAACCGTAATAGGTAGCCCGTTAACATTTTCACTGAATATGTGTTATTATTTTTTTATTTTCACGCTTTTTGTTACATATTTACATTAATTTTATATAATTATAAAATAAAATACCTATACAAAATTAATACAAACAGACAAAAACAAAAAACGGTATTCTCGCCGGCGGCGGGAGGCTGACCTCCAAGCACGCCGGCGGGTGCAGGCCGTGGCTACGGAGCTCTCCGAGACGACGCGAGACTAAGCTTCGAGCGGTAGGTGGTGGTACTAGACACGTAGGCCACCACCACCCCCATCTCGGAGAGCTCCGTATCCACCGGCTGCGGGGCGACGACACGCAGTCCTTTCATGGATCTTGATCCTCGTGCGTGCGCCGCCGTTGCGCACCGTACCGCCACGCCGGTAGCGGGGGCTGTAGTCAGAGCGCTGAGCCCCGATAGCCCCAAGCAGGCCGGTTGATGTGGCGGACATCGTCGTCCCGTCGTAGGTCTTGTGGCGGGAACGCGATGTTGTTCGGCGAACCTTGGTGGTGGGTGTGCGCTGTCGTGTAAGAAGTTGCAGGTTAGCGAGACACAGGAACACGTCAACGTCGTCGTCGATGTAAGCGAGGATGGCGGCGTAATCGTGCGGGGCGGCGGTGCGCTGCTGGCGCGGCAGACTCCACGCAAGCTGCGGTGCGCCCTCACCGCGCCCTCCTCTGGCCCGGGTCGGGAACGCCGGTCGTGTCCCTGTCTTCTGCCGTGCTGTCTTTGACAAGTCGTCACCATATTCCGGGGGTGCCGAGCGGCGGCGCTGGTGGTGGTCGCATGGTGTTGCACATCATGCGAGGTGCTGCGCCGGTGGTGGTGGGGCCGCACATACACGCGAACTCGGCTTCTTTGTCCTCAGAACTCGGTTTTACATTTTTTTCATTGGGAGAAAAAAATTTTGCGACTTGTCACTTTGACAGCTTCTTCTTCTTATTAATTATTATAGCCGATATAACAACAAATAATAAAAATAAGAAAGTAAAAAAATCATGGGGGTTCCCATAGAAGAAACTAAAAAGTGTATGCGCGAGCACCATCTACAGAATAGAGCATGAAGCATTTTAACTAATCATGAATTTTAACTAATATGAAGCATTTCATAACACGCCATAGATGGCGTGAGTGGCGCTAACCATGACTTGGCGATAGGAACCCTCGGTGCGCCAGTTCGACTCGCACTTGGCCGGTTTTTCCTTAAGGTACGGAACCATAAAAAAGTCCATTAAAATATATATATTACATTTTTATTTTACGTTTAATGTTTCATGCTGTGAGTAAATGTTACTAATAGTAACAATAAAACTGCATTCGCAGATACTTAGCTCGTACAAATTCAAATAGTCGTATCTTCTATTCCAACAGCAGATCGACTGTAAACAGAGACTTCAGAGACGGGCGGAGCAACGAGGCTTCGTATTTATGCGCAAGAAGCCGCGCTGGGGTTGTCTTTTCTATTCCATTCGTGATTGCAGCAGTGGTTTTATGACCTCCAAAATCCGGCAGCGACCAACGGCGCAGCTCCTATGCTTGCCTTTTGCGACTCGCTATGCGCTAGCTCCGCCGCCTCGCCGCAGCGCTCTAGGTAGAGCAAAGGGGTCGCCGCAGCGGCAGCGCTCTAGGTAGAGCAAAGGGGTCGAGAAACAAGATCACTGTTTAATATTTCACGAGCCAACGCGGCGCGCAACCGACGGATGGACTCCGAATGGAATTATGGCGACGGACGTAGATACGTAAGACCTTCGGGATGTTTGCCCTTTAAATGTCAACGTGAATTTTAAATGAACGTTGAAACATTTAGTTCGGTTAGAAATAAAATCTAAAACATTGCAAGTACTACATTTTAGGAACATATTTTTTTTCATTATAACTAGTTATTATTAAATTTACAATATTTGTAGCCTCGGTAGCTCAGTGGTGCGGTCGGTCGACTGTTGTTAAGCAACCCTGAGCGCGGTCAGTACTTGGATGGGTGGCCACTCGACCGTTGGAGGCTGACCGTGGTTCGGATTCCACGTAAAACTGTAGGTACCTTTCCTTCTTACCTTACTAGGTGCTAGGGTTTATCCCGCCCGGGTTGGTACCACCGCACTGAATGAAACGTCTGTCGAAACTGCTATGTAAATAGTTCGTGTTTACTGTCCAGTTCAGTGTAGCCGACATTAAATGAAGGGAAGCACTGACATGGCACCTAGTTCACCCGGTGTTATGGGTTGACATCACCGATGTTGTACGTGATGTAGCCAATCGAGTAAGTTTCCATAAAAACAATCGTTTTTCCATAAAATTAATCGCTAAAATACAATTATAGAAACATTTCAAATAGGTACAGTCCATATGCTAGTGTGTCCTATAAGGCTTAATAGTGGCAGTGAACCAGGGCTTCTTATCGACGAACGTTAACAGAAAATCAAGCATACAAATAGGGATTCAATTAAGGTAGATGAAAATCTATTATTAAAATCAATACGTGAGCGGCGGCGGCGCCTCGCTCGCGGCGCCGCGACGCCGTGCGGGGCGAGCTGTACCCGGGACCGAGTGACGTAGAGCTCCGTATCTCCTCGAAGGCTTTCAGGGTAGGCTCTGGCGCCGCCTACAATACATATACATTTGCCGGTGACTAGGTGATTTATCTGGAGACGGCTTGGCGTGAATGACACGAGCACGAGGGTGATAAAAACATGTAGGATTTTCTGTGGCTTTTTAGATTTTCGAAACTCATGTTTCGCCGTCTGTTGCGTACCTCTAACTAATGCCTAGTAACAACTCGAATACCTTTATCTAAAGAACTAAGAAAGAACAATATCATACAAAAATAAGAATAGTATAATACTTTTATAAAATAAACAGCAACAAAACTAACCGACAAGTGGCAGAAGCCTTACTAACATCGTGGGATGATTAAAAACAAAGACGCACATCTCCATCATAAGGGCAGTTTCAACGAGAACCCGGGCCACACGTAGAAAATTAATCAGACGGGTGGGGCTAGAAGACGGCGCGGCGGCGGGCGGCGCACCGGCTTATTTTCAACCGAAGAACAATTACCATTTCTTTCCTCTGAATACTAAAACTGTCTGATTATAATGTATCTGTAAAATACATATTTTACAAGAATAAATACATGCATACTAAATAAGTGAAAATAATAGTCTCATACAAAATATATAAATATTTTGTATGAGATAAGATAAGACAAAAGAAATAAGAATATCATACAAAAATCTTTCAGTACATCACCCACCCAGCACACTATGAATGAAATACTTGGTAATGTTCGATTTTTTAATACTTATTTTATGTAATAACTTTTAACTATGTATTTTAAAATAACCTTAAAAGGAAAAGCGGAACCATTATAAGATCACTCCAGTGTCCGTCCGTCTGACACAGAGATTTTTCTCGTAAACTTTAAAATTATAAAAAAAATATACCTATATCTATATTCCTTGTAACGAGCCCTTATTGATGTCTCACATGATGCACTTAACATTAAATTTTTTTTCTTTATATTTGCCCCCAAAATCGAAATTCTTTATTTACGCCCGTGATTCAAACTCTAAATATGTACCAAATTTCAACTTTTCTTATCCAGTAGATTCGGAGAAAAGCTGTGACAGACGGACAGACAGACAGACACAAGTGTGAACTTATAAGGGTTCCGTTTTTTCCTCTTTTCTATGAGGAAAGGTTTTTAACCTCCTGTTGATCTACCTCTGTCTTTCCTACAGGAAATTTAAATATGCTAGGAAATATGGACGGACTATACACTAGAATATGTGCGAGCATTCCTGTGCAAGAATTCCTGTGACCGATAGGAAGTACGTGTAATGTTATGACTATTCAGGTAGTTCTGAGGAAACGTTTTGTGACATAAGTTCAAAAGATTGTATTATATGAACGAAAAAAAAATCAACCTACCTATTCTGAAAGTTTTTAGGTTTCCGTACGCCGCCGTACAGAAGCCTATTAGCCTACGCCGTCTGTCTGTCTGTCCTATTGCCGTATCTTTTGAACCGAGGTAAATAGCTAGCCGATTGAAATTTTCACAGAATATCTGTTATTATGGCGGTTATAACACCAAATAATAAAAAATAGAAAACGTAAAAAATGGAGGTGTGTATACAACACATGTGTTTTTCAACTTCATTGCGCGAGTCCGACTCGCACTTGGCCGGTTTACTTACAATGACTACATCAATTAAAGCGATTGCTCGGAAAATTCAAAAGGTATAACACCTGTCACTCCTGTGTATAATAATTGCCTAAGGCTGTACGTACATGCAGAATGAGCAATCAAAGTATTTTGTTATGATGTATGTAAAACGGCTCGTTTCATAGCCTCTCCGAATGTCGTCCCGCGTGTACTCGTGTTCGTGCGTTTAATGCCGTGTCTACGAGAGCTCCAGCTTTAGGTACGAGTGAGGCATAAAACCATAGCGAGATTCAGCATACAATATTCATAGGGTCGTTTGGTGGGACGGGTTGGCGTTTTACAGCCGAGGCATGTCTGCGGCGCAGAGAGCCTTCGCCTAGCTGCGTCTCCTCTCCTGCTCGCCTCGCTAGGAACAATTCTAAAGAATAGAAAAGTTTACATAATGGGTGTATGTGAATACCTCTGTCGTACGTTACGGCTTCTCGGCATTCCTTTTTCATTTATTGCAGCTGTACTCAAGTTTGGAGCCTCAGGCGCAGCCAATTTCACCCCCGAGGACGTGGCAATTCTGGTTTGGGGCGGACTAAGTTCGCTGAGGAAAGGCTATTAACCCAAGATTGGAGAATTCGTGGATTTTAGGATTACTGAGCGTGGTTCAGCGAGGGATTTTTTTATGGAATCTGTACCATGTCAATGCTTCCCTTTGGTCGTGCCTGTCGACCGACTTGTCATTCAGTGAGGTGGGTGATCATACCACCAAGGTAAGGGAAGGGAGGGACCCACAGTTTTACATGGAAATCAAACAATGGTGATCCTCAAAAGTCGAACGGTCACCCAGCCGAGTTGTGATTAAGATCACGAACGGCGGCGGTCAATGGAGGTGAGGTAGATTTGGCTGTGTCGACTGCACCATTTGGTCGTGCTGATGTTCTCAAAGAAAGTGTCTATCAACGCGTATGTTACGAGCTATCTCGTGTAAAAAGAGTTTTTAGATGTTGGGTATGAAGTAAATTGTATGCAATGTCTGAATATAGCAATTCTATCCTTATAATAATTCTGACTCGCTCTGTACACACAGTACGTGCGCGTCACACCTGCTTGACATACTAGCGCTATCCAAGAGAGATAGAAAAGAGAGAATAGTGGCTATTGAGGTGAGGGAGTACCTACGTCTTCATGAGCAGTAGTTCGAAAAGAATTGGCGCGACGAAAAAGTGCAGAGAGCGATTTATACCATCTTCTCTACCATAAAGTTCTAGCTATAGAGTTTAGGTGAAACAAGTTCGACATATTTAATGAAACATTAAAATTGTATAAAACCCGACTACGAAAAACGACGAAAATAAAAATACTTAATTATAAAACCCAACTGCTAAAAAAATTAAATAAACAAGGAAAGATCAATAGAAAATGTTGCATCGAAAATCGGGCGTCTGTCTATTCGAATCCTTTTCACATGCGAACTTTTTTTAATTTTTTTTTATTTAATTATTTTAGTTCCAAACCATTACGTGTGGTTTAATTTTGAAATCGCCTTTCGAGCACTTCGTGAAAAAATATATTGGTTGCTGTCTCATGAAGATATTGAAATTAGGCACATATGAAATCGATAGTATGACTCACTTCATAATTTCATACGCTGCCGTTGAGATTAATGATACGAGTATCTAAGGCCTGACCATGAATACTTCCTGTCAAAGAAAGAAATACATATTTATCTACATATATGTATATTTTATTTTAATTTGAACTGAAACTCCCAACAACCAATAGATACATCGGGGGTCTCATGTTGTGCAGAGAATGAGGGACTAACGGGACTTGTTTCTTTCAAAAATTTTAGGGTTCCGTATCCGGAAGCCTATTACTAAGCCTACGTCGTTTGTCTGTCTGTATGACTGTCTGTCCGTCCGTCCTCCGTCCGTCCGTCCGAGTGTTTATCTTTTGAATCGTATTAGGTAGCCGGTTGAAATTTTAACAGAATAGGTGTTATTATGGCAGGTGTGCCAAAATAAAAACGGCCAAGTGCGAGTCGGACTCGCGCACTGAGGTTTCCGCACCACAAAAAAAAACACGTTACTTGTATGGGAGCCCCCTTATTTTTTTTATTTTTCTATCTTTTATTATTTGTTGTTATATCCGCCATAATAACACATAATCTGTGAAAATTTCAACGGGCTATCTATTACGGTTCAAGAGATAGATACAGCTCTCGGACAGACGGACGGACGGACGGACAGACAGACGGGGCGTAGGCTTAGTAATAGGCTTCCGTGCGGGATACAGAAACCTAAAAAACGCAAAAAAGTAAACAAATTAGGTCTTCCCCATACAATAATCGTGCTAAGAATCGATTAGTCACGCTACTGAATAATAGATGGCGCCACAGGCTTTTATATTTTGCATTGTAGAAAGACACAAGATAGACGGATAAGTTTTTTTTTACAGGGTTTATAGCGGATCTACGGAATCCTCCGTGCGCGAGTAAAAATCGCACTTGACCGATTTTTAGTTTAGTTTTAGCATATTACGGAAGTCAGACGTTGCAAAGTGTTGTTCTACAAGGCACTAGTGCAGTACGCGACGCGACTGGAGGGAGAGCAACAGTTCTTCGCACTGTAGTATGTTCTGTTCTGCGGAGAGGCAGACGCACTGCGCCATTCCCCCACCCCCTCTCTTCTCTCGTTCACCCCCGCCGCCTCCGACCAACGACGTCACACCCCTCGCCCCCACTACCTGCCCGCGGCTAATATTCTCACTCATCTCATATTACACGTACCCAACGCCCCAGGTGAACATGTTTATGAAGGTATGAGTGGCGACCAAAAACCTAAGCAGTTGGAGAGCACTCCCCCTTCGGGATAGCTAACTGCTAGGATGTGTGTGTATGCAAATTGAAACGATGTGATTTTAATTAAAATAGCTTTAATATTTTTGTTAATTAATTTTAAGTTAAGTGTTTATTTATTTATTTATTTATATATTTATATATCGTTTTAGATTTTAATTGTAGTTAAGTTAGTTATAATTTGATAGTGAATTATTTTTAAGTTAAATTTATAATTTTATTATTAAAGGTTTTTGATACTTTGAATTATTTTAATAAGTAAAATTAAAATTTTGAATTTGAAGGGAAATTCATATGAGTGGGTATATTATGTGAGTTATTTATTATGCAATTCATGAAAAGAGAGATTTTATCCAATTTAGCTGTAAAAATAGAGTTACCTATTTTGACAGTTTGGCTCTACCGTAATCGGATAAAAAATCGGTCAAGTGCGAGATTTACTCGCGCACGTAGGTTTCTGTAGTTCTGCTATACGATACATACCTGTCAAAAACCATAACCGTCTATATATTGTCTTTCTACAATGCAAAATCTTGTATAGGGACCCCTAATGTTTTATTTTTGCTTTTTTATTATTTGTTGGCTTATCCGCCACAACACCATATTCTGTGAAAATTTCTACCGGCTACCTATTATGGTTAAAAAAATCCAGCACTTGGACGGGCGGACAGACAGACAGTAATAGGCTTCCGTGTGGATACGGAACCCTAAAAATAAATACTTATGTACTTCAGTTTCAACCCTGGGCTCAGTTACCCCTCGTGTACCTGTATTCATTAGGTTATTTTTCTTGTAAAATATTTGTGGAGCTGTAGATAATTTTCTGTCTATGCATCTTAGTTTTTGTGCGACACTTCGAGTATATTAGTTATATCAAAAGGTCAGCTACCTCTGCAGAAATTTAAGGATATTTTCGAGATAGAAAGATAGAGAGATATAAAGAGTCAATAAAAGTTAAAGTAATATAGTCCACAGATCAAAATATCATCGACGAAACGACCTGAAAGACTTGCCAAGGTCGTTGTTGTATACGTATAGAGTTCCTCATAATCTTAAGATTAGTCGATAGCTACCTATGTGATATAAAGCTGTCAGGTATCAAGTACAAAGTATGTACAAGATTTGATTAGATATCTTACCCGACCAGGTGGCACATACATACATATTAAGTCTTACATTTCAATGTCCTTTGCCAAAGAAAGATTCAATTTTTCAATTTTAATTTTCCAAATCAATTTCAGTCTTCAGATTCAGATTTCAGATTATTTTGTGATATTTGATTATGTATTAATATGAGTGAAGATGTGCCCGCAGCTCCGCTCGCGGTAAAGTCGGTTTAATAGCGAATCGGCAGCGATCGCTTCTATGCAGGTTTTACCCGCTGTCGTCGCCTTAGTTTCGCCTTGAGGTCTGACCTACCGCAAAAATTATATACTCGTATAAGTATACACCATATCAGTGCGTCCTCCAGGTTATGACTTACGGGTGTGAACGTGGACTGTGACGGTCGCTGTTGTCCCAAGGTTGAAAGTTGCCCAGCGAATATTAGAGCGAGTCCTGCTGGGAATATCGCTATTTGATATGGTGCGTAACGAGCCAATCCGCCGACGCACCAAAGTAGTCGATATTGGACACCGGTTGGCTAAGCTCAGGAGGCAGTGGGCTGGGCACGCCAGCCGAATAGAAGTCGACCGTTGGAGTAACCGTGTCCTATACTGGCGGCAGGACATGTATACGGAGTGTGGGAAGACCACGCGCCAGGTGGGACGACGACATCAAGTGCACCGGCGGAAAACAGTGATTCCGTACCGCTGAAGGCGGGGAGAATTGGATAAATATTGGAGAGGCGTATGTCCAGCAATGGACGCATACGCGCTGACTGACTGACTGACATGAGTCATTATATTATGATGAGAGTCCAAGTACATGATAGTACAAGTACATACGTATGTATTCATGTTGGTTAGTCACTTCATTTATTCGCTGTTCACATGCAATCGAAGTTGAGTGTACCTTGGAGTATCGATAAAATTATCGTAGATTATCGGTATTAAAGATCGATCGATATTAAAATCAAATTATGACGAATTCTCGATATGAAAAAAATCTGGAATTCATTTCACATACTTCCACTGCGAGGAAGACAACTATTATCAAGTTTTACATGTCCTCCCACAATGAAACCCCTATCAATCCAGCATGCACGATATCCTACATGCTTGTGAAGAGGGAGAAGTGAGAACACCACGCACGTTGGCTGAAGGAATAACTTTGTGCAGTTTCAGGCTCAGGTGATTCACTGGGGCAATTTACAGTCAACCAGAGTGGTCCTATGGTCGCCAACATAGACGATATTATTTCTCTATGGTCGCCAACAATCCGCTCATTTTCAAGTTACTCCTCCACTACCTCCAAGTTACGAAGAGGTATTACTCCCGCTGTATTTCCGGCGGCGTAAACCAATATTCGTACGTAACATAGAGTCCACAAATACTAGACTAGATGGCCCGTGTTATATTTCTACGACGAAAATCTCAGTATCGAACGCCATGTTTAGGGGGTTCGCTGGGTTAAGCATTGGTAGTGTTCTCTGGAGCTGTATGGAGTTCACCAAATTACCAATCTAGCAATCTACTGTGCCAGCGGTGGGTCACACTAAAGTAGAGCCCAGCAAGTCCGACATTCACGTCCTCGTCGTGCTCCCTGGGCAATGTTGCGACGATGCCTTTGGCATTACCACCGTCCCAGAGTCGCAACAGCTGAGGAATGTCGGACGCAGGCGATCATCCTGCGCCTAAACAGGATTTATTTTCAGCCTCACTATGTGGTAGACAAGTCCTCCACTATGTCGTCCGGGTTGGTACCACAGGTCGTAGGCGAAAAACTCCTGATGTGGCTCTGCTACACTTGGAGGCCAGCCTGCGACTAGCCGGTCGGTGGACTTGAGTGTGTCGAGGGTGTCCTGGGTTGTGGATGCTAGTGTCGCTCGCACTCCAGACTCCTTTTAACCGACTGACAGCCGCAGGGGTCAGGGAGAGCCGGTGGAAACAGGTGACCGCTGCCTGCCTGCGTGGTAGTACAGGGGCCCGGCACACGGCCCTCACCAACCCGTGTGCTGGCTGCCCTATCAACACGCGAAAATCCCTGTCAGAGAGCATTGTGGGGCTGGTGACCATGGGAGACCACATGTTTTCTGGGAGGGGGGGCCCGGGGGTCCTCTCGCTCTCTGCGACTGTCAGTTGGTTGAGTCTATCCGAGTTGCACAAGGCATCACCGCGCCCTGGGCACATTCCGATACACTCCACGAATCAATCACCCATCTAAATTATGAGCCGAACAAAAAATAGAAAACTGTATAAACCTTCAGCGGCCCGTTCTCCCTCAAAATTTAAGGTAGACCTCGCCAATATAAGAGGTCTACACACAAATTTCTCATCCGTCGCCTGCCATCTGCAGACGGCGAGGCCTCACCTCCTCTTTCTTACGGAGACCCAGATCGGGCGTCCTGCGGACGCATCCTACCTGGACGTTCCTGGTTACAATCTTCAGGAACGTTTCATGGCGAAGGGTGGTGTCTGCTTGTACGTTGGATCTGGTGTCTCCTATACCCGGCTCACCCGATTTGAAGACCCTGTTTTTCCTGTGTTATGGATCCGCGTGAATCTTCCCCACGTGGTGAGGATTTACGCGGGTGCATACAGATCCCATAACCTCAGTGCGTCAAGAACAGAGGCATTTTATGAGCATCTCAGCAGTACGGCAGACAAACTGCTTTGCGAGTTCCCTACGGCGGAGTTAGTGATGCTGGGTGACTTCAATGCTAAACACCAAGACTGGTTGGGCTCCCCCATCACTGACCATGCCGGCAGGGAGGCTTACAACTTGGCCATTGCGCACGGGTTGACGCAGTTGGTATCCGGAACCACTCGGATACCTGATAACCCTGCCCATCGACCTAGTTTGTTGGACCTTGTGCTGACTACCGAGCCAAATGGTTACAAGGTGAGGGTCGAAGCTCCCCTCGGAAACTCCGACCATTGCCTTGTACGCTCAACTGTGCCAACTGTACACTTCGCGGAAGCACGTGAATGTAGTACGCGAACAGTTTGGCACTACCGGTCAGCACAATGGGATGACTTCCGTTCCTTCCTGGGAGCCTACCCTTGGCACGACGTTTGCTTCTCTTCTCCAGACCCATCCCTGTGTGCCCAATCGGTCGTCGATGTGATCGCACAGGGTATGAATTTCTTCATACCTACCTCCACCGTTCCCATCGGCGGCCGCCATAAGCCTTGGTTTGATTGTCAATGCAGACTGGCTATTGACACTAAGAACAAGGCTTATAGGAAATGGCTGCAGAATAGGTCTGTCGAGAACAGACGAGAGCTCAACGTCGTTGCTAGGTCCTGCAAACGAACGCAAAACTTGGCCAAGTTCAGGCACGACCGTCGAATTGGCGCGAAACTTGCACGTAGCCCTTCGGGTAGCCGCGCCTTCTGGTCTCTCGCCAAATCCATCGGTCGGAATTTCTGCCGTCCTGCTACACCTCCGCTGGAACGTCCGGATGGCTCGCTCGCTATACTCGCGAAAGAAAAGGCGAATATCTTTGCACGCCTTTTCGCATCCAACTCAAACATGGACGACCTGGGCGCCAACCCCCCTTCATTACCCCATTGCGGGCGTATGATGGCAAATATTAGGTTCCACCCCAGAGTCGTCCATAAAACACTACGTGAGTTGGATATTTCGAAGAGTAGTGGGCCTGACGGCGTCCCGGCGATCGTCTTGAAAAATTGTGCTCTGGAATTGGCGCCAGTCCTCACCCGCCTATTCAAACGCTCCTATCCTATCCTCCGGATCAATGCCTTCTTGCTGGAAGAGAGCTTCGGTCCAGCCGGTCCCCAAGAAGGGGGACCCAGCGAACCCATCGAACTATCGCCCTATTGCGATAACCTCACTTTTGAGTAAGGTTATGGAGCGTATTGTCAACTCAGCGCTCCTGACGTACCTAGAAGACTCTAAACTCCTCGACGACAAACAATACGGCTTTCGCAAGCAAAGGTCGACTGGAGATCTTCTAGCGTACGTCACGCATTTATGGGCTGAAAGGCTCGATGGTTTTGGGGAATCGCTGGCGGTCGCTCTGGACATATCCAAAGCATTCGATCGCGTCTGGCACCGGGGACTCTTAAGCAAGCTTCCGGCCTACGGTGTCCCTACAAAACTGTGCACCTGGATCTCCAGCTTTTTGAGTGGCCGGTCGATATTTGTCACCCTAGATGGTGCCTGCTCGGCCGACTACTCAATCAATGCTGGTGTTCCACAAGGATCCGTGCTGTCGCCTACGCTGTTTTTATTGTTCATCAACGACATGCTCTCGCTCGGCCAAATACACTGTTACGCGGACGACAGCACGGTGCAAGCAGGGTTCATCAAGGACTGGAAGGGTAGAGAGGCCTCAGCAGCAAACGCGAGACGCGAAACTGTTGCTCGGGTTGACCAGGTTCTCGAAAAAGTATCCTCTTGGGGGAAGAAGAACTTGGTCAACTTCAACGTAGCCAAGACGCAAGCTTGTGCCTTCTCTACTAAGGCTGATCCGTTTCCTCTCCAAGCCACTTTTCAGGGCAGCCAAGTCCCCAACGATGGTAGTCTGGGCGTCCTGGGTATGGAGGTGTCCAGGGACGTTGGGTTTCGATCGTTCATAGAGTCCAAGGCGAAACTAGCGTCTCGAAAATTAGGAGTCCTTTACCGCTGTCGGCGATTTTTCACGCCGGTCCAACTGCTTACACTCTACAAAGCACAAGTAAGACCGGTGATGGAATATTGCAGTCATCTTTGGGAGGGTTCCCCTGAGTACCTTCTTTCAGCCTTGGATTCTATTCAGCGACGAGCCATTCGCCTCATTGGTGACTCCGTACTCACAAAGGACCTTCAACCTCTAAAGCACAGACGTATCGTTGGGTCATTGAGCCTGTTTTATCGGTACTACTATGGCCGCTGCTCTGACGAACTTGCTTCCCTTATCCCTCCTCCTCCTGTTCGCCTTCGCCAAACCCGCCATACTCTCGCGGAACACCCGTTTGTAGTCGACAGAAGAGTTCTTCGAACTGCACGATTCTCTAAATCGTTCTTGTGCCGCACTGCAAAGGTGTGGAACGGGCTCCCAGGAAATATCTTCCCCCACTCCTACAATCCACAGATCTTCAAATCGCGGGTTAATAGCCTTTCCCCAGCAACATTAGTCCACCTCCAAGCCGGACTGGCACCTCCTCGGGGGTGAAATTGGCTGCGCCTGAGGTTGCGACCTCGGACAGAGCCACCCAGTTCGGTAGCAATAAAAAAAAAAAAAAAAAAAATGGTTGGTGAATTAATAAACATGCAAATTTAAAAATAACTGGTTCGGTTGGTTGGTTGTAAATTTGTCATTCTGAAACTTACCTTTTTAGGTTTCAGTACCCCGTACGGAAGCCTATTGCTATTTTCGACGTGAATTTGATGGAATGTCTTTATCCTGCTGCAGGAGGTTTTTTACAAAAAGTTGCGTCACGAAAATTATGTACTTTTGGCGATTTAGATATCGAAAACTATAAGAGTTACAGGAAGGTGAGGATATCGTCCTAAAGGTAGTTGTTCCAACTTGCTAAGACGACATACCCGAAAGCCGTATATCAAGTCCTTCTGTAAATATGGCCCTTAGAAAAATGGCTTTGGAAATCAATCAATGCTTATAACTCCTGAACTACTGATCAGATCGACTTGCAATTTGTTTCTTTTCGTAGAAAAAATTAGCTTTTTTTTAAATAGTAGTTTTCTTTTCAAAATCGGTTCAGCCATTTCAGAATAAAAAAGGAAAAAGTGTTTGAGATATCTCGGAAACTACTGATCCACGACTATTCTCATCCGCTGGAGAAAATGATAGGCCTCGATGAAATTTTTTTTATATAACATTGCATTGTCTTTGGCACTGAACAACAGTAAAAAATTGAACTTGGTAGGATAAGAGGAAGTGGTTCTAATTTGGCTTCCAAGAATTGACCCACACATATTAACAAACCAACATACAGGGCAAGTTAAAAAGCTTGTAAAATATTTTTACCTACATTTTTGCTCTAATTGATCCAAAAACGAATCCACGATTACTCATCCGCTGGAGGAAATGATAGGCCTCGATAAGAATTTTTTTTTCGAAATCTACTGCTCCCAAACTACTCGTGTGGTGGGAAAAACAAGGATAGGTATCGATGAGATCTTCATCAAATTCACGAATCTGCTGCCGTGTCTCCGACACAGTCCACTCGCTTTTTTTATGAAAACTGACACGGTTGGCTAATGGTTGTCTACATCACCTACCAGTGGTGCCCAAACGGTCAATCGCGATCGACCGGTCGATCGATCCCAAGAGACTTTTAGGTCGATCGCTGAAGATGTAGAAATGTAGAGCAAAAAGTGACTTGTAGAAACATCAAAGAACTCATAATATTTGCTGTGACTAACATTTGGTGTCGTCTTCCACAAGGACCCGCCATAGTAACAAATAATCTAAAGGATGTAATGAACATAGCTTTCAATTCAAACAATAATAATGACTAAACATTATTAAACAACGAAAACTTTTGGTACAAGTGTCGATCTTACAACCTTAAATTTTTTGTACGCAGAAAATTAAAGGTTGTAAGATCTTCACAGAAAAAAGTATGGGCACCACTGACCTACAAGATCCGTGATGTCAGCCGATAACACCGGGTGAATTAGGTGTCATGTCAATGTCATGTCATTTCATGTCGGCTACACTGAACTGTTTACATAGGCGTTTCAACCGACTATCGTTCAGTGCGGTGGTACCAACTCGGGCGGGATAAGCCCTACCACCTAGTAAGCTAAGAAGTGATGGGACCTACAATTTTACGTGGAATTCGAACCATGGTCAGCCTCAGTCGACCGACCGTACCACTGAGCTACCGAAGCTGACGGAACCTAAGCCTACGGCGTCTGTCTGTCTGTCTATCTCATCTCATCTTATCTGATCATAAAAAATCAACCCATCCCGTTCTGCAAACATGTAACTATAGAAGGCAAACACGCTTCCATCACTAACTATTGACAACGCTCCATTTATACTTACCTACCCACTCGTATTGGGCCAGGCGGTCAAACTTCCTAAGCTTACCGCTTCGTATGTTTTTCCACTTAATAACAGCGTAAACAAAAGGAAACCCCGCACATACTCGTAAATACGAGTATAGGTAAACGGCCTCGGTTTGGTACACAATAGGCACAGTTTTAGTTTGCCCTTCCCAGGAGCGGCGCGGGTTCCTCGTTTCATCCCCTATCCCTCCCATCCTTGTCCCCTACCGAGGATTACATCCCCCTAAGCTCGTACGCAAGGTCTGTAGCTCAGTATCGCTTCTTGGATCTTCATAACCTGGACTTATTAGCTGATTCGAAGCTTTTGTGGTGTACGAGATAAGGATATTGTGAACTACTCACCGCTAGGCGGAGGTCGAAGTAAAATTTCCTCTATCTATAGTATGGGGCTTGCTAAGTATATGGGACGCTGGAGATTATGTTGTAGTAGGTAAACCACGCGTGAGTATATATAGATATTACTATAGAACACGTAAGTCTTCAAAGAATAACTACTTCATATGTTAGCTTGAAGTCAGCAGAAGCGCATCGTTCAACACCCTTCTTTCATCGCTACACTTGACTCAAGTGGTGGCACCGACAGTGGTGGTATTGTCGTAAGTGTTGACAAATTGCTCTTGAAACCTTGTGTACAATATGGCACTCAGGTATGGTTGGCATATCGACAATACGTGGTGTTGAACCGTAACACGTAAATGGATTGTCTTTTGACATAGAATACGTAGATTTCGGGTTATGAAGTTGCTGAAGTGTGGAGTACTCGGTATTCGAGAAACGGAACTGGCGTACCTATGTAATAAAATATAGTTTGATTATGTCATATCATAATAGATGCGGATGACGGCCGCTTAGCCGGGATGGCATTTTCGCTTCTTTTGGCTGTCGATAGGAGCGCCTCGGCTCGACAAATTCTACATAATACGCATGCACGTGAATCTGAATAGAGCTGTCAAGTTTCTGAATAAAATAAAAACGATAAATAAAGTAAAATTTACGGAAATTATGTGTTAGTGACAGTTTAATAATTCCAGATTCATCATCTTTTTGATGATGAGAATACGCATAACACCGCTCGGACAGTTCAAAGTAGATCCATTGCGCAGCGATCAATTGGTGATCAATTGAGGTTCTATTGTGTATCAGTACAACTGAATGGTGTCACTACCGCTGAGCCACCATGCGGTCCTTTCAACTTTGGCCCAACTTTATACGGACATTTCACGCGACAGACAAGTTGACGCCAAGACAAATCGCGCCGGGTTAACTCAACCTCGTACAACTGAATGCGAGGCGCCTCCGGGCGCCTCCCGCGGGGCGGGCTGCGTTGCAACGGTTTTCACACCCTCTTCACAAACCAGGTATCACACTGCGGGGACTTTCCGAGACATAGCCAGCCAGCTACAAATTTACACAACACAGTGTTTAATTATTATTTTTTCGCGAGTCGGCTTGAGCGTCGTCGCGAGAAAATGAATAGCGAGCCGAATGTTCGTTCGTCCGTCCATTTGTTCATTCGTTCGTTCGCGGTTCGCAGTGAATAGACGGGACGGGGAATTGGCTCCGTCGTGACTATTGTAGGTGAAAGCGCGTGGCTGGCGATATAACGGTGGTGCGGATTTGTCCTAGACTCTAGCTAGACCGTCAATTGTAGGACTACTGGGTACTACTGACTAGTGAGCCGGCCACTATTCTCACAAAGATCGTCCCATTTGACCTTCCGAACCGAATATCGGTCACTGAATTTGCGTTCCATAAAATCTATTCAGTCCAGATGAATAGCTGCATTGAGCTCAACTAAGCGGAGTGTTCTAATTAAATAACATTCAATGGAAAACGGCGATGACCTACATAGAATAGAGAAGGATGGATTAAGTTGAAAGGGCTCATCACTCGTCGGTATTGGGGTTCACTATTGAATGCACGGTACCTTTATAATAGGTATACCATATTCTTTTCATGTTGAAAGTAGCACAAGGCCTGTGATACGATACGGTTTAACTAGAAGTCAGATCATACATAGACAGACACACAAAATGTATGACAGGGCTGAGGCCTAGCCTGATGTTAGATGATTGACAATCTTGGATTTTACGGGCAATATTTTCATCAGTGTAGGTACTCAGTTATTAATGTGATGAAATGTTGATGAAAATATTGAATGAGTGAATCGCATAGGTACTTATTGACGTACCTTCCTACACCTTGCAGAATAATAGGCCGTGCACCGAAACTGCCGGTAGAAACAGGGTGGGGGTAAGCTGTGCGTTATTCTCACACACTGTTTCCACCACTGGCAGAGGTTCTGTATGCGGCAATATTATTATTAAAGGTTCTTGATGCATTATTAAATTCTAACTGCTCCCGCGGTTTCGCTTCGCGGAAAAATATTCTATAACCAACCTTAGATGGGCTACAATACCTTGACTTGAATAGACTTAGGTATATGTCTGACGTGCAATAACGAAAATAATTTAACGTTCCTTCCTTAGGAAAATATCAAAAAATAATTTTCAAATGCAATTAAAGCTCACTGTGGGCTGGTCTAGACACATTGATAAGGTTACAGGCAGCCGACCTCCTCTCTCACCCTCATATTGCCACTCATATAATGCCCTCGCTCCTTGAGCATGACCAATCCGCGCAAGTTTTCTCATAAAGCACGCCCGTCCCTTACCCGGATTCGGACTGATACTCTCCGCGGGAACTTCGATAAGACGAATGCATTAACCCAACATAGTGCTGGCCAAAGAATACCCTGAAATGTCACTGTCCCACATTGCATACAATGTATGCAATGTGGGACGTCATCTTACCCAACATTTTGGTCTTCATGCATTTAGCTTGCACAAGAGACGCGTGAATAAACAAGTGCGAAGGAGACGCACATATTATTGCATGTACGTGTTTGTGCACTTTTTGCACATCTTCAACGAGCTCATGCCCCGTCTATACTTTTTAATACTTTGCTAGGGGAGGATCGAACGCGTATCTAGGGGCGTTATCTTTGCTGCGTAGATTGTAACATCCCTCCATATTGTCCCTTATGTGATCGGTAAAAGTATCGAAAAGAGGAATTTGTTGATAAGGTCGAGGATTTGATGTGAAAAACATCTCTCGGCTCGCTCTCCCCTGATCTGAATGGAGAAAACTTTTAAGATTGAAGCAACAATTGGATGCTTTTTGAATTCAAGTTTATTTTATGTCTTTAATTTACATCTGATTTTTAAAGTTGTTATGTCCTTCTCCAATCACACTTTGCTTGGAGAACAACCAATGCATAAAATAAAATTCAAACCGGTGCGCCGACACAAAAAGGCTCATTGCTACTAAAGTTCCTTAGTGGATTTCCAAAATATTTTTTTATTAGGATGACACCATCCTCCTGTGTAATCTGAAAAAGAAAATTTCGCTTAGAAACTTAAAAAATAAAAAAATACGCCAAACGCGAGTTTTACTCACGCACAGAGGAGGGTACAGTAGATCAGCTATACCGTACCGGTCAAAAACCATATCCGTTTATCTTTTGTCTGCATGCAATGCAAACTAACCGCGGCGCCATCTTTTTAGTAGAGTGAATATGCACTATTCTTAGCACGTTTCTTGTATGCCCTTAATTTATAACTTTTTTATTATTTAATAAAATATATTCTGTGAAAAGTTCAACCGGCTACCTTCTACGGTTCAAAACATACATTCTTTGGACGGACGGACGGACGGACGAACGGACGGATAGACAGACGGCGGTGTAGGCTTAGTAATAGGCTTCCGTATGGGTACGAAACCCTGGATGTCTGCCTGTTTGTCTGTCTTTCCACAGATTAATTATGTTCGCTGTTTTTTACTAATAAAACTGCAAATCAAAATTGTATGGCGATTAATCCATACAAATGTGACTTACCTACTTATTCTTTTTCAAATTTCATGCGTGCGAACGCGAAACCGCGGGCAAAAGCTAGTAAGACATAATACTTACAATGGATGGCTCAGAGCCACAAGCGGCACGTTCTACATACATAATACATACATACCACACACGCTGTATCTCGACAATCAGGGTAAGCAGAGTAATTGGTGTTGTGCTGCAAGCGCTCTGGTAAATTACAGCACAACACCGACCACCACGTTTCGCAAAGTATTCGAACAAGATTCAATCGATCAAGCAGCAAGTAAGGCACGAAGACCCACCTGCTGCATGACTCGGTGGAAGTACCGTGCCAAGATGAGAGGTGGCGAGCCTGTCGCCCTTTAGCACGGCATCTTGTCCTTATCCCTTAGTCGCCTTTTACGACATGCATAGGGAGAGATGCAGTGGGGATATTCTTTTTAAGTACCGGCCCCACACGGCACGTTCTAAAAATAATAAATACGGTCGTTAGCAGCATAATCACATCAAGCTTACATCTACTTCTATGAATCTCTATCTCTATCATTTTTAAACAACGTAATTAGTACTGTGTGGGGCCGGTACTTAAAAAGAATAGCCCCACTGCATCTCTCCCCGTGCATGTCGTAAAAGGCGACTAAGGGATAAGGACAAGATGCCGTGCTAAAGGGCGACGGGCCCGCCACCTCTCACCTTGGCATGGTACTTCCACCGAGTCATGCAGTAGGTGGGTCTTCGTGCCTTACTTTCTGCTTGATCGATTGAATCTTGTTAGAATACTTTGCGAAACGTGGTGGTCGGTGTTGCGCTGTACCAGAGTTCTTGCAGCACAACACCGATTACTCTGCTTACCCCGATTGTCGGGATTCAGCGTGTGTGATATGTATGTAGAAAATAAAAATGATTAGAGATGACCTAATAAGTCCAAACTGTGACCTAATATTAAAACAAGGAACATTTGAAATTAGAACGACGGAATGCAAAGTAAATAACAGCAAATTAATTCTAAACACAGTACCGACAGTATCCACTTCAGTTCAGTTCAGTGGAATGTCTCCGTATAGCCAGCCCCTTTTAACGCAATTTGCTCCAGCGACCGAACTGTCAGTAGCGAGCAAACATCGGGCGACGACGCCTCCGTTGCCACCGCGACGCTGCCTTTCCGCCCGCCTCATCACATCAGCCATCATCGTCTCCGCGTAATGCCATTATGCAAAGGTCGCGTATTAGGGCGCGACGGGAGGTTTCTAATAATAAAATATTGATATAATGATGTAGACAGGAGAGTCAACACGGCGACGACGGTGGCGCGGCGGAGGCGTCGGCGGCGGTGCGGTTGCGCCTAGATTGAGATTGATAGGGCTATTAATTACGGACTCTCCCCCTCCCCCGCTCGCCTAACGCCCCCCCCCCCCGCCCCTCCCTCCCCGTCTCCGCTGAAACTTGATCAATAGTTCAGTTAGCTACTCACACTCAATGTATAATATCCACCTCCGCACAACGCGGACCGGCCATCCTCGCGGCGGCAATCCAAGTACAGTCTCGGGTCCTTCAAGAGGGTCGTGAGTAGGCACCTTGTCAGGCTGGCATGAGATTCGCAATCCCGGCATACGACCGAATGTCCATGGGCGTCGTTAGACGTTAGCACCTTATGTCCTGTTCCTATCCCGGTCCTATTGCGAGTGTGTTTCCCGAATCCTTTAACCTGGGTGTTTTCAAACGTCGTATCAACGGGCTGGACAGCCTAGCAACAGTCCGCAAATCTGTAGGCATGGCGCCTCACTGAGCGTGGTTTCGCGAGGAGAGGGGTTTTTGGCTCTGTCGACTGTGCCATTGGTCTCTCGACACAGCCACTCATGTTGGTTTACATAAAAAAAAATTAAGGCTTTGAATAAAAAAATATTATAAAGGATAGAAGAGACACACAATTGTAAGGTAATGCCATTTCATTACCCGAAAAGTGCACAAAGATGTACGAGTATATCTCTGTTCCAGCCACACGTGTTTATTCTCGATTCTTCTGGCTCATGGAAATTAAGTGCACGTCGTGGCATCTTACATCTTCACTGCAGAGCACAGAGCAGGTTGTAACGGTATAGGTTCTCGAATTACCGCAGTTACCTACCGTTCACAGTAACGACATGTTAGTTAGACTGCTTTAATCACAGTCGACGTAATGAATGACTAAGTCTTAAAGTTCACACGGAAAACGGAATGATACGGAACCCTCTCCACGCGAGTTCGACTTGTACTTGACCGCTTTTTTCGACATATATTCCCAGAAGTAAATTGACAAAACTTATCATTTCGCCTAAGACGAGACAGAATGCTCCTATGCGGGTAAGTACGAGAAAGTGAATAAACGCATCCAGATCTAGGGCTAGCGTGTTGGGATGCAGCTAATCCTCCACCTCAGTTGAGTGACGTCGTCAAAGCGTTCACCTCGAGTAGTCACCGGCTGGGTAGAGTCGGCAGCTTCTTGCAGCCGGATTATCCGATCGGATGCTGTTTGCCGACTTCCCGCTGCCGTCTCCTTCTTCCTTCCTATTTGACGACATCCAGACGATACGCTGAGGGCGCATCGATCGCTCCAAGAAATGCAACATCGTAATTTGTAGATGTGATACGATTTTCCATTTAGTGGCACTGCTCATGTTTTTGTACTTACTGATTTTTAAGTAACTTGGAGTAACTGCTTGCTTTGTAGAGCTAGGTTAATTCACGCATTGTCTAATCGTAAAGATTATGTATGATGTAGGTAGGTACTTGTCATATCGTTCGTCGAAATTATGGTATAGTTGTAAGTTGCTCTTAAATTATGAGCAACGAGCAAGACGAGGAGAAGAAATATTTTCGATAATGTTGGCTTGAGTTCCAGCTCTTTTCAGCTAAGCAATACTAATAATGCCAAAGTGTGGTCGTATAAAAATTACTGTAGCACATCGCATTCCACAATTAGTAAGCAAAGCAATCTACAATATTATTTTTTTTTCATGGAAACTGACACGGCTGGCTACATCACCTACAACATCCGTGATGTCAGCCCATAACACCGGGTGAACTTGGTGCCACGTCAGTTCTTCTCTTCGGTCGTGCCGGCTAACAGTCACGCACATAGACACAAGACAGGCTAAAGCGCAATTTACCATTTGAAGAGAGTCTGGATTTCACCACGCTCCATTCCCGGCCGGCCCGTTGCATCTCGCTCGCTTAACGATCGAGATCGCAACCACTTCGCCGCAAGCGGGCGTCGTAGTCGCGCCGCGCCGCGCCGAGCGTTCCGCCGCCGCGCCGAGCGTTCCGCCGCCGGCCCGCCCCGCCCGCGTAGCGCCTATCCCGGTCCTATTTAAGGCTTTCAGTTTTAAACGGAACTGGTGAATTAAACTTGCTGGCTATATTGTGTAAAATTGTAGCGTGCGATTGAGAAATAAATATTCAAAAATTGACTGGTAGATGTAACGTGTACTTAGCGCAGGGACAGAGGTTTTTTTTTTTTTTTTATGGAAACTTGACACGGTTGGCTACATCACCTACAACATCCGTGATGTCAGCCCGTAACACCGGGTGAACTAGGTGCCATGTCAGTGCTTCCCTTCATTTCAGTAGGTAATTTGCTCACTCGCCGGGCGAAGTAGGTCTCCAGAATCCTCGCAGACGGCCGGATGTGCACCACCGCATGGACTGCAGAGCCGGCGTACTCTGCTCGTCCGAATCCTCACGAATTAACTTAACTTAGTCACTATAAAACGTCACTGCCGCAATCACACCAGCTATACATACACTCCTGTCCGTAACTCGTTTGCAACCCTTATTAAATCCCTTATTTCGTTGCTTCCCGTACTTGACTGTCCACTGTCTCGTGAACTTTTGAGAACCACTACTGGTGCTAGACCCATCGTGTTGGTACTCAAACTTCAAGTCTCGGTGAGATCTCTTCATTTGTCAGGTGAACTTTTGTTTTGATCATAACTCGGGAACCACTGGTGCTAGACCCATCGTGTTGGTACTCAAACTTCCAACACGATGGGTTAGCACCAGTGTTTCTCGAGTTATGGCCAAAAAAAATTCACGTGAGAGATGGATACATCTCATAGAGACTTGAAGTTTGAGTACCAACACGATGGGTCTAGCACCAGTGGTCCTCGAGTTATGACCAATGTTCACGTGACAGATGGATAGATCTCACCGAGACCTGAAGTTTGAGTACCAACACGATGGGTCTAGCACCAGTGGTTCTCGAGTTATGACCAAAACAAAAGTTCACGTGACAGATGGATAGATCTCACCCAGACATGAAGTTTGAGTACCAACACGATGGGTCTAGCACCAGTGGTTCTCGAGTTATGACCAAAACAAAAGTTCACGTGACAGATGGATAGATCTCACCCAGACATGAAGTTTGAGTACCAACACGATGGGTCTAGCACCAGTGGTTCTCGAGTTATGACCAAAACAAAGGTTCACGTGACAGATAGATAGATTTTAGAAATTATTCGCAATTATCGGATCATCATCATCATCATCATCATCAGCCTGTATCGGTCCACTGCTAGACATAGGCCTCTCCCAAGGCACGCCACCACTTATCGGATGCATCCAATTATCGGATGCATGCAAGCAAATCCGAAAGCAACAGCTAACAATATATAAATTTTTGAAATGTGCTAATTAAGCCCTTTCATTTGATACCCCACACTAAAAACATTTTTTTAGGTCATCCTTTTATGTCCTCTAGAGGGCGCCATATCCAATTTTATGGGACGTCACATAGCCAACCAGCCAACCATAGTCAACCAGCAGACGGTCAAGACGCATCCAACGATACCTTCGATTTGTCAAATTATGATAAGTAGGTAGTTTCGAAGTTATGTATGAGGGATCAGATGAACATACATACATACATACATACATACATACATACATACATACATACATACATACATACACCCTTGTTTGCTCAGTCCCGAAAGCGAGGCGGTCTGTGTTTAGTTGTTGAGAAGCACGAAAACGAGGCCTTAGTGATATACTTAGGTATTTCACAATTTTTTGTGTCTCTATGTGATGTAACTTGAATATAGGTATACGACAATCTTTCCCGTTTCTCGATAGATGGCGTATTGCATGAGATATTGCAATTTTCAGAAAAGTGCTAACACACCCGAATCCGAGGCGTGCACGAAAGCGAGGCTGGAGCCTCGCTTTCGTCATTTTCAACAGATTTAGAGTGTGTATGAGAATTTTTTTAAAACGCCTCGCTTTCGGTATTTTATTTTACCTGAATCCGAGGCGGTCTCACTTTCGTATATTGAATCGCATGTGTGTATTACCCACCTCGGATTTGGAGTGTATGAAATTATTATTTTTAGTTATCTGTTTACTTTTTTTTGTTTTGTTGTCGTTCTTGGGATATGGTCTCGCTTTTATATCTATCTTTTAAATTAATAAAACTATACGCCCGCCTCAAACATCATCGCCCAGTCGAAACCTAGAAAGCTGAAATTTAGAACACAGGTTTATTTTACAACTCAGGATTGGAAATGAGGGATGAAAGTTTTTATGGGAGTATCGATTTTTTTAAAGGTAGGAACTTGAAAATTTTAATTGTAGCTACTCTTCATAAACAAACGATAACGTGTTTTAGCGTTTTTGAATTTTCAGATTTTAAGGGGTGGAAATGGGAAATGAAAATTTGTATGGGAGTATCGATTTTTTTAAAGGCAGTAACTTGAAAATTTTAATTTTAGCTACTCTTCATAAACAAATAATGACGTATTTCAGGGTTTTTGGATTTCAGATTTTAAGGGATGGAAATCGGGGATGAATTTTTTTATGGAAGTATACATTTTTTATAGATAGGAACTTGAACATTTTAATTGTAGCTACTTATCATAAATAAATAATGACGTGTTTCATGGTTTTTGGATTTCAGATTTTAAGGGATGGAAATCGGGGATGAATTTTTTTATGGAAAAGTAATTTTTTTTATAGATAGTAACTTGAAAATTTCAATTATAGCTACTAATCATAAATAAATAATGACGTGTTTCGGGGTTTCTGGATTTTCAGATTTCAAGGGATGGAAAGGGGGGATGAAAATTTTCATGGGAGTTTAGATTTTTTTTTTAAGGTAGGAACTTGAAAATTTTAATTGTAGCTACTCTTCATAAATAAATGATGACGTGTTTCAGGGTTTTTGAATTTTCAGATTTCAAGGGATGGAAAGGGAGGATGAAAATTTTCATGGGAGTTTAGATTTTTTTTTTAAAGGTAGGAACTTGAAAATTTTAATTGTAGCTACTCTTCATAAAGAAATGATGACGTGTTTCAGGGTTTTTTAATTTTCAGATTTTAAGGGGTGGAAATGGGGGATGAAAATTTGTATGGGAGTATCGATTTTTTTAAAGGCAGGAACTTGAAAATTTTAATTTTAGCTGCTCTTCATGAACAAATAATAACGTATTTCAGGGTTTTTGGATTTTCAGATTTTAAGGGGTGGAAATCGGGGATGAAATTTTTTATGGAAGTATACATTTTTTATAGATAGGAACTTAAACATTTTAATTGCAGCTACTTATTATAAATAAATAATGACGTGTTTCATGGTTTTTGGATTTCAGATTTTAAGGGATGGAAATCGGGGATGAAAATTTTCATGGGAGTTTAGATTTTTTTTTTAAGGTAGGAACTTGAAAATTTTAATTGTAGCTACTCTTCATAAATAAATGATGACGTGTTTCAGGGTTTTTGAATTTTCAGATTTCAAGGGATAGAAAGGGAGGATGAAAATTTTCATGGGAGTTTAGATTTTTTTTTTTAAAGGTAGGAACTTGAAAATTTTAATTGTAGCTACTCTTCAAAAATAAATGATGACGTGTTTCAGGGTTTTTTAATTTTCAGATTTTAAGGGGTGGAAATGGGGGATGAAAATTTGTATGGGTGTTTAGATTTTTTTTTTAAAAGGTAGGAACTTGAAAATTTTAATTGTAGCTACTCTTCATAAATAAATGATGACGTGTTTCAGGGTTTTTTAATTTTCAGATTTTAAGGGGTGGAAATGGGGGATGAAAATTTGTATGGGAGTATCGATTTTTTTAAAGGCAGGAACTTGAAAATTTTAATTTTAGCTGCTCTTCATAAACAAATAATAACGTATTTCAGGGTTTTTGGATTTTCAGATTTTAAGGGGTGGAAATCGGGGATGAAAATTTTTATGGAAGTATACATTTTTTATAGATAGGAACTTGAACATTTTAATTGTAGCTACTTATCATAAATAAATAATGACGTGTTTCATGGTTTTTGGATTTCAGATTTTAAGGGATGGAAATCGGGGATGAAAATTTTCATGGGAGTTTAGATTTTTTTTTTAAGGTAGGAACTTGAAAATTTTAATTGTAGCTACTCTTCATAAATAAATGATGACGTGTTTCAGGGTTTTTGAATTTTCAGATTTCAAGGGATGGAAAGGGAGGATGAAAATTTTCATGGGAGTTTAGATTTTTTTTTTAAAGGTAGGAACTTGAAAATTTTAATTGTAGCTACTCTTCATAAATAAATGATGACGTTTTTCAGGGTTTTTTAATTTTCAGATTTTAAGGGGTGGAAATGGGGGATGAAAATTTGTATGGGAGTTTAGATTTTTTTTTTTAAAGGTAGGAACTTGAAAATTTTAATTGTAGCTACTCTTCATAAATAAATGATGACGTGTTTCAGGGTTTTTGAATTTTCAGATTTCAAGGGATGGAAAGGGAGGATGAAAATTTTCATGGGAGATTAGATTTTTTTTTTAAAGGTAGGAACTTGAAAATTTTCATTGTAGCTACTCTTCATAAATAAATAATGATGTGTTTCAGGGTTTTTGGATTTCAGATTTTAAGGGATGGAAATGGGGGATGAAAATTTTTATGGGAGTATCGATTTTTTTAAAGGTAGGATCTTGAAAATTTTAATTGTAGCTACTCTTCATAAACGAATGATGACGTGTTTCAGCGTTTTTGATTTTTCAGATTTTAAGCGGTGGAAATGGGGGATGAAAATTTTCATGGTAGAATAGATTTTTTTAAAGGTAGAAACTTGAAAATTTTAATTGTAGCTACGCTTCATAAAGAAATAATGACGTATTTCAGGGTTTTTGGATTTTCAGATTTTAAGGGGTGGACATCGGGGATGAATCGGGGAGGAATGAATTTTTTATGGAAGTATACATTTTTTTATAGATAGAAAAGTTTAATTGTAGTTACTTATCATAAATAAATAATGATGTGTTTCAGGGTTTTTGGATTTTCAGATTTTAAGGGGTGGAAATCGGGGATGAAATTTTTTATGGCAGTATAAATTTTTTTATAGATAGGAACTTGAAAATTTTAATTGTAGCTACTTATCATAAATAAATAATGACGTGTTTCAGGGTTTTTGGATTTCAGATTTTAAGGGATGGAAATCGGGGATGAATTTTTTTATGGAGAAGTAATTTTTTTATAGATAGTAACTTGAAAATTTCAATTATATCTACTTATCATAAATAAATAATGACGTGTTTCGGGGTTTCTTGATTTTCAGATTTCAAGGGATGGAAATGGGGGATGAAAATTTTCATGGGAGTTAAGATTTTTTTAGGTAGGAACTTGAAAATTTTAATTGTAGCTACTCTTAATAAACAAATGATGACGTGTTTCAGGGTTTTTGAATTTTCCGATTTTAAGGGGTCGAAATGGGGGATGAAAGTTTGTATGGGAGTATCGATTTTTTTAAAGGCAGGTACTTGAAAATTTTAATTTTAGCTACTCTTCATAAACAAATAATAACGTATTTCAGGGTTTTTGGATTTTCAGATTTTAAGGGGTGGAAATCGGGGATGAAAGTTTTTATGAAAGTATAAATTTTTTTATAGAAAGGAATTTGAAAATTTGAATTGAAGCTACTCATCATAAATAAATGCCGCCTCTCTGTGGGTCGACACCCGGGCGACTGACGGACTGCTTGACTCATTCAATGAATCCGCGGAAGGAAGGAAGTGACCGGAGCTGGTCCGGGGTCGGTGGCGCGTGCGCTCCCCACACACATATTTACAAGGTAACAATAATAATGAAAAGGTCTCAGATTCGGTAATTATAGCATAGATTAGGATACACACTAAACACACTTACACACACATTACACACTAAAAAAGCGAGGCGGTCTCGGATTCGTGTCCGATGGATACACACTTGCGACTGCAGCGCCACCTATAGCATACACACTGGAACTACGTATTTTTAGACATTTTCATACACACTTACACAACCTGCCAAAACTACCAAAAACGAGGCGTAAAATTTGATCTGCTCTGATTGGTCCGTCAAATATACGTTTTCTGACCAATCAGGGGTCGCTGATTTCAAATCTGCCATTAGAATTTTCCTGTCAAATCCGAGGCGGTCTCGCTTTTGACGGCGCCTCGGTTTCGTTAGTGTGGACGGACGAAACGCCTCGTTTTAGGGAGTGGGCAAACACATACATACATACATACATACATACACACATATCGGTCAAACACATAACCTTCCTTCTCGCTTCGCCGTAGTCGGGTAAAAATAAGAATCTGTTCGCTAATATTGCGCGCATACTACACTACGTACAATATAATAAACACACTATCAATTAACTTAAATCAAATAGGAACTTCAGTTAAGTAAATATCCGCTAACATCGACTCGCAACAACACATTTTTTTACATATGTTTGCACCTAAAATTAATCAAATAGGTACGAGGCGGCGGCGTGGCGTGGCGTGCCTCGCTCGCTCGCTCGCCTCCCGCCGCCCCGCCGCCCGCGCCCGCGCTATTCCCCGCGCTCGCACTTCATGCGAAGTTAGTTTTTTTTTTCATATAATAAAATTCCGTGGTTAAAAACGACACAAATTATGAATAGTGTTTTGTTACACCATAATAATCAAAAAGACGTAAACTCTAATAACCCGTATTTTCTTTTGTGGCTTTTAGAGGTTGTTGTAATAAAAATATTAAATATCTATAAATGTCGTGGATGAATTCGACACAAAATATTTTGAACAACAGATATCAGTACTCTAAAACGCGTAACACCTATTTAACCTTTTCTAATATTCTTTTAGAGCTATTTGGGCGATGTATTAGGTACTGGTTAAATATAAGGATTTCCGTGGACAGAGATGACACAAAATGTTTTTGCACATCGGTTACTACTTCAATATTATCATTAAAGTAAAATTTTCTTTTCTAATTTTCTTTTCGTCCAATACTGATTTAAAAGACAAATACCTAAATTTCTACGTATGCAAATTCCTAGGATGACACAAACTAATATATTAGGTTGGGCAAATGGTTCGGAAACTATATGCGAAAAATAAACAAGTTTAATATTTTTGAAACCAAAAAACCTAGCGCTACAGGTCTAATACGCTAAGTACACAATTATATAGCTGTAAAATTTAATAAAAACATAAAAATTGAATTAATAAAAACAATACAAATAACAGTTGACAAAATAGTTTGAATCTCAGCTGTGTTGCTTTTAAAGCTGCATAATATGATGTAGCTGCTCCGAGTAGTTAAATGACGCATTTCGCAAGTGTCTGAGAGCGCAAAATTTCGGTTGTGCGGTTTAAGAACAGTTTCAACAAAGATAAACTAATAAAACACGTTTCTTTCGTACGGGTTTGACAGCAAAGGCTCGTGCAGACGACTGATCTTGAATCGTAATAAAAATACTTGCAAATACATGCGCAATGACGAGGGCTACACGACACCAACTCAACTGTTTAGTTGGCACCGACTCTCCACGGCTCAAATTAAAAAAGTTGTACAACGCCTACAGCGGCCAACTTTTTAATCTGCCGCCGACTTTTTTGTTCAGCGCCAACCTACGCTACACTATGCAGAGCGAAGGACTGAACAGTCGTCCGTGTCAACCGAACCTCAACGACTAAACAGTTGGATTGTAGAGAAATCGGCCGTCATGCCTAACTCAACTAAACTGTTTATTTTGTGATACAATCGGTTGTGTAGCCGAGCCCTAAGTGTCTAATTCATGTTTTAACAGTCGCATGGCGAAATAAATATCTGAATCTGAATTGAATCATGTTCCAATTTTACGTAATAAGCCAGCCGACTGCCTCTGAAACATTACAACTGAACTGCAGTCGCTCTGGGAATACTTTCAGCTCGTCCGTGCCGTCTTGTTCACTGTTTGTGAGTTTCGAACGCTTTTAAATACGACGGGGTCTTCTCTGCAATTAGTTATTTATTGAGTCCATTATGGGCACAATATTCTTGCTAACTTTAAAAATACACCTTACTTACATACTATGTATTTTTATGTCATCTTGTAAATACAACATGCTCTTGAATATATATTATTTTAAAGTTCGATTTGCTTCTATTTCCAATTTTTTTATTACACCCGAACTGGGTGGCTATGCTTGAGATCGGAGCCTCAGGCACTTTCAATTTCAGGAAGAAGGCGGACTAATAGTCGCCGGGGAAAAGCATTTAACCCGTCATTTGAAGATCTGCGGATTGTAGGAGTACGGAAATGTTTTCCCCGGTAACCCATTCCACAAGTTTGCAGTGCGACACAAGAACAAATTTAAGAATTGTGCAGTCTGTATATTCTTTATGGTGAAATACATTTCTTAATCTGTAGTAGAGAAAAATATTCCGAGGAAGCCCATTCCACACCCTTGACCCCGACACGAGAACTATTTAAGAATCGTGCAGTCCGTCTGTGTTCTTTATGGTGGGTGACATAAAATATATCTGAATCTGTAGGAGTAGGAAAAGATATTACCCGGAAGCCCATTCCGCACTCTTGCAGTGCGACACAGCTATATGTGTATCATGAGAAAATGTCCTTTATATAACCTTGTTCATTGTTACATAGAAGCATACAGTAGGTATGGGCTACTCACTACTGTATAAGTTTCCTACTTTTTAGGTTTCTGTACCCCGTACGGAGGCGTACTAAACCTACAACGTATGTCTGTCTGTCTGTGCGGCCCGGGCGGACGCACAGACGATTTTTTAAACAGACAATAACTATAGCCGGTTCAAATTTCCACGGAATATGTGTTAATTTGGCGGATATAACAGAAAATAATAAAAAATTTAAAAAGTGAAAAATTAAAGGGGGTCCCCATACAATAAACGTGTTTTTCAACGTTTTTTTTTGTGGTGCGGAAACCTCAGTGCTCGAGTCTGACTCGCACTTTTTATAGCATAAATTCATAATACTATGACAACAATTTTGATATTTTCCATATTGTGAAAGTTTACAAATATGGTTAAAGTTGTCATAATATCACATATACGAGTATTATGAAGGTTGTTATAGTGTAAAACTTACTTTAAATTTATACTTTCGGATTTTTAAATGAATGACACTTTAAGATCAAACATAAAAACATAGTACATTATATAATATTTCTACATCGTTTTCATTATTAGTTCGTTCCCACTTTGGATCTTCTGGATCAGGAGTACTAAACAATTAGTAGAAAGCTCGTTGGGCGCCGCCCTAGCCTCGGCGGCGTGGGCGGGCGATATATTCGACGAACAGAGCGGGGACCGCGACAAGGCGACAATCACCTGTGATTTACAGGCTTCTACTCCATCACGGCAGCCGCGAAGGCTCCCCGGTCCGTCTTACTCTTTGCAGGCAGCGTTTAGGCTCTATTTGTATCGTGAGGAATGTTGACAATTTAAATGGCTTGTTTTAATCGGATACCTAATTCTCAACTGCTGGATTAAGATTATGGTAGGTACAGATTTAACAAATAGAGATATGAACATATACTTCATTACGTAAAAACCCCGACCCTTAAAAAGTCAAAAATAATTTCCGTTTAAATACTTATTTAAAGGAGTCGGCGGACCGCTAAGTAAATACCCTCACAGCTCTGAATTGGTATATTTTATTTACTTAGCGGTCCCCCGACTCCCTTAAGTAGTAAACATAAATTAAATTTTTCTTATTAATGGTCGGGGTTTTTTAAATTTGTTTCAAGCTTTCAAGCAAATCGGTCCACTTTTTAAAATAATCAATTTTCTGATATTACTTAATGACTTGATTACAAACATAGCTAAGAATCATCCCGATTAAACCAGCTTTCTAATAACAAACACCGCATCCAAATCGATCCATCCGTTTGGGAGCTACGATGCCACAGAGAGACACATCCATACACACATACACACACACGTTAAACTTATAACACCCCTCTTTTTGCGTCGGGGGTTAATGAACGGAAATTATTAAATGTACCTACTCGTATGTACTTGTAACTATGTAATTATTACAATTCACGTATCTTTTGAAAACCCCTCGACATATCAACAATCCTTAAAGAGTAAAAAATAATTTCCTCTTAGTTAATTAGAGGCGTCGGGGAATTGCTAAGTAAAAAAAAAAATTTACTCGGTCCTTCCCTCTCTCCGACATGGCACCTACCTTCTCGGAGCTGATATTGGCTGGTCGAAGCATGTGCTTTGTCCCCTCTGACCAAGCCACCACACTGGATTACACAAAAAAAAAGTTCCACCTATGTTCTAGGTGGGCAAAGTACGCTGGTTTGAAGATAACTTTATTAAAGCGGTCCTCCTGACAATTCTCACTGTAGACGGAGTTGGAATTAGTTCGGGGCACGTAACCGGGTAACCCAAGCTAAGCTGGTTCGCTTCGTTAGCTTATCATTGGTGCGGCTGCAGCATTAGGAGTTAGTGGCTGCCTCGGGGGAGTGCCATGCCGACTATTGTTTGTAGTGCCCGATTCCGATTGGATTAGGCGGCGCGGTGTCTCGGCTCGTTAGAGGGATGTGTCCCGCTGCTGCGCAAAGAGCGTACTTTGATGCGACTCCTCGAATCCCCAATCAATTACTTGCGTTTAACTTGCACGCCAACGATATTAGATTTTGCGAGTTGTGGCTAATTGGCGCTGCGCTTTCAACCACACTCATTTGAGGTATTGGAAGTGATAGGAAGATAGCTTACATACATATCGTCACGCCAATCTCCCAATGTCCCACTCAGGCATATACAACGTTTCATGATTACATATAACTATCCCACCATGCATTATACAATATTAAAAAATACGTATTAAATGTCTTCACCTAAGAAATAAAAATTACTTTTTCTCCACTTGTACGGGTCCCAATAGAGACCCGCATCCGTCACATTGGTCTGCTGACGTGGTGCATCAGGAGGATAATGCTTTTCGTACAGGCTCTTCGGTTTCAGGTACTACGAACTTGACCCTTTCGGAGTACAATGTACGTTCCGCCTGGGTGATAGCTTCTTTATTTCGACCTGACAACTGCGAGCGAAGCCAAGAGGCAATGTGTGTCTTCGTGTGTGTGCCAGAATGTTTTCTTTCTCTTCCCCCATTCGTACAGGTTACGAGCGCTCGTGCTTCGATTCCGCACTTCTGGAACGTGAATCAATTAGTTCTAACTTGCACGCTAGCTTCCAGATTTAGCGTGCTCGCCCAATCTCGGTCAGTCGTCACTCCACCGGCCATTGGACGAGGAAACGACACGCGATGTACTTTCTTGTAATTTTGAAGTTGTGGTAATTTTATTTAATTTGAATTAGTAAGTTGGGAAGGAGATTTAGTCTAGAAGACGCTTTGTCGAGTGAGACTTAGACATTCTGGAGAGCTTTACACCTAGGAAATAAAAGACAAAATCTGTCTTGTGCATATATTATTGATGCAATTAGATTTAATGTCAATCCTTTTAAGAGTTATGTTTAGAAGTTCATTAGTGGTCGTATTATCACCACCTCGGGCTAAAATTTACCTCCTCACAAATGTTTGAGAAATGTCACTGTAACGGACAAATAGGTGAAAACGAGGGTTTTTTAAATTAAATTAACATAACATATTTGACGAAACATTTCCACGGAGGCGTGTTGTACTACACAGCACATTTGCCAGTTATATACATGTGAAAATAGTACAACTATTTAGCAATAAATGAATTAAATTCCATGAGGATGACGACAATGATTGAGAGGATCCTCAAATTACTGACTATAAATAAATGTAATATAACAGGTGGGAGTGACGAATGTATCCTGCCCGCCCCACTAGCTAGACCACGACTGACCTAATGAGTCTCCTGCAGAGGAGTAGGATAACTGCGGTACCTGTCTGTAGTGTATCGGTGTGCATATTAAATTGTAAGTTGAAGCACATAATGAAACAATGGCCGTCGAGGGAGTGAGGCGCCGCCGACCGCGCGCCGCCGCGCCGACGCCGACGCCGTGCGGTGCTGCTAATACGTCATTTCACTGCGCGGGCGAAGTTTCTAAACGCGCTTCAGCTCCGGCGCATTTTGCTCTCATAGTTCAAGAGCTAAGGATTGTAAATGGACACACAGAACAGAACCTTATAGACAGACGCATGCATTTAGAACAATGCTGCTTGCTTGTTAGGTTTCCGTACCCCGTAAGGAAGCCTATTACTAAGCCTACGTCGTCTGTCTGTCTGTCTACCTGTCTTACAGCTGTATTTTTGGAACCGTAATAGCTAGACGGTTTTTTTTACAGAATATGTGTTCTTAAGGCAGCTACAAACAATAAAAAATTTAAAAGTAAAAAATAAGAGGGCGGTTCCCGTACAAGAAACGTGTTTTTAGGGTTCCGCATCCGGTACGGGACCCTATTACTAAGCCTACGCGGTCTGTCTGTCTGTCTGTCTGTCCAAGGGCTGTATCTCTTGAACCGTTGAAACAGAATATGTGCTATTATGGCCGATATAACAACAAATAATAAAAATGAGAAAAAGTAAAAATTTCACGGGGGTTCCCATAGAAGAAACTGAAAAGAGTATGCGCTCGCGCTATCTACCGAAAAGAGTATAAAGCATTTTAACAAATCATGAACTTGAATTAATATGAAGCATTTCATAAACACGCCATAGATGGCGTGAGTGGCGCTGATCATGACCTCTCGGTGCGCGAGTTCGACTCGCACTTGGTCGTTTTTTTTAACGTCTTGCGAGCTCGAACGAAGTTTATTTGCCGCGGACGCCGCGGGCATTAAAAGTGATGCGCGGAGCCATCCATCAATTGTCGGTATTTCGGACGAACACAAATGGGCGCGCAGCGTGCGCCGCTTTTTTCGAATTTCAGGAATAGGAAAAAATAGCAATCGTGCTCGTGTCCTACAGGTACGCTTCACGCGCACGAAGGAAAAGTTAAAACGGCTGTGGTTGGCGCTATCGTCGTGCGGAGGCTTCGCCGCCGCGCCGCCGCCCGCCCCAGCTTCGTTCCGCCCAGGCAGTAGAGATAACGCGTCGCGAATAATATGCAAATGTCAAATGAGAACCGTACGACAGCGGAGTACGGCGCCTTTCCTTTTGCATCTTTTATTCTGCTTTTGTGTTCATTATATTTACTTGTCTATTCTAATATTCAAGCGCCTGTATAATTGTTTGTTACTCTTAAATGGGTCATCCAAGCAAATTCCGGACAAGTAATTTTATAATGCTACACAATAAAAACAAATATATTGTGATAAAACATTTTTGTGATAAGGACGACGCGTATTGCGTATCTAGGAATCCATAAGTAATCAAACTTACATATTATATTATTATGTAATTATCCGTATCACGAATTGCATCACATATAGGTACTACACGAAACATGTTTGTAGGTACGAAACTCAACACCTTCCGTTCGAGGAATGTTAAATAAGCTTCTGTTTTTCCTGCCATTTCTAGAAAATCTGACATTGATCAAAATAAAATAAAACCAAATTTGTTTACAGTTATATCGACATACAGTTTGCACAAATGTTTACAACACTTCGGCCCTCTTATGCAGTGTTTAATTTTCTTATGAATATTATAAAGTGTACAAGTTTGTAAATCTATAAAATCAAGTTATTTTGCAACATTCAACGATTGAAACTTTATTCAGCTATAGGCTGATTTGATTTTAAAATAATATTTCTTCTTTTATTATTAAAAAAAAAACATTCCAGTATCTTACAACGAAATTAGTACAAATAATTTGTTAGCATGATCATTTTCCGAAATTATCTTGAATTGGTTGCCGAATGACCCTAGTACGCTAACTCATTCATTAGTTTTGTCATACCTCTGTTCTAGTGGTCCGCGCGGCGACGGCGCCCATGAGATGAGTCGCAATCTCGTTCAGCCTAAACATTTGTTTGATTAAACATCGAACTTGACGAGGGTCTTGTTTGATGGGCTATAATTAGTAGAAAGCGGCTCGCGGGCCGAGTGACGTATGTACACATTAGTGGGGCCCGCCGACCCTTGCCGCCCCGCGCCCCCGCCCCGCCCCGCCGCCGGCCCCGCCTGCCAGATCACCGACCATTCCTCAGGGAAGACGCACTGACCTCAATCGCGAGTCCGGAACTCCGGACGCACGTAGCCATACATATTCATGCGCTAGTCCGCCCGCGCCCGCCACCTCCACCGCGCCGCTGCTGTATCGGGTGCAAAAACACTCATCCTCTCTATTACACTGCGCGATAAGCAATGTGAAGTAGATTTAGACAATATGTGCACAGCTTAAAGTGTTCCGAGGACGATGAAATACATATTTTTTAATTTGTGAACTCAAAATGAACTACTTTATACTTTTCGAAATGTATAAAACAAATATTTCACCACTGAAATACATTATTATTTAAAATAATGCTTACCAAAATATATAGGGACGATGAATTTTCTCCAGAAAAAAGTTTGACTCACAAAATAACAGCCGTCAGATAAAACAAATATTTCAATATAAACGCGTATAACAAGTGCGATATCTGAAACATACAAACTGTGCAAGTATACATGATACACGGCGAGTACACAGTGTGGGCTGGCAGCTCTGCTGACGCTCGCCACGACCAAGTTTGCGGGAGGAATGCTCCGCTATAAATTGGCCAAGATCCTCGAGAATTAAGCCCTTTGAATAAATTTATCGACAAACTGATTCCGAGTCCCGCTTAGTTCTCTACTTAAGTACCTACATTCTGCGTACTTTTGAGAGTACGTATTATAATTAGCGACACGTTTTATGTCATGGAGTTTTTGGTATTCTAATACATAGCTCAGCAGGCATGTTTTCACGCTATTCACGTGTTGGCTAGTGGTGGTGTTCTAGACTAGTGACGGATAACATAGTAACGCGAGCATCATGTTATAAACCACCATGCTCACCATTGTTTTTTTTTGCATGAACATTTTCGACAAGCCATAACTAAGACATAAAGCTAAGGAAACCTCCCCAGCTACATTAATGCGCTTACATTGGGTATACTCGTATACGCTTGCATCCGACGGATCTGCCTCAGTTTGGGTAGATATTTTTTAATGAGGCGTCTCTCCGCATTTCCTGAAATAGGTTACGACAGACTCTTAAATAAACCGCTTTTCCAATGTAAAACCATTTTATCTCTCGTGCTGTTATTTTTTATCCCTCCGAAGCGGCGCGCCGCCCCCGCCGCCGCCGTCCTTTGTTCGCGGCGCGAGTGAGTCTGCGCCGCCGCCGCCGCCTCGCCTCCGCCGATGCGCCTGTTCATTTTTTCGTCTTCTTCAGAATCAGGGTGTAATAATTTAATCTGCCGCCGCCGTGAGCCTGGAATATCTCTCTCTCTCTTTCTGTGCTTCTTTCTTTCTAATTCTTCCTCCTTGTAGTCCCAATGGAGGCGGCAAAGAATTCGTGCCGACGCGACGGAACGACTCGAAGCGCCGCCGCGCCGCCGCCGCCAGTTCACTTATTATGAAGAATTCTTATTGCTTATTATTGACATCCTACTTGTCAAACATAATGGTAAGAAAAGTATTAATATGAGATTTGAGCTTTAGGCACGGATCCTTTTCCCACGTCCCCGGTGGGTGGGTATATATGGAACATATATACCTACCTAGATCAATAGTACCTAGATGTTATATGAAACATTTCGTTCAACCTTACAGTTTTGCGTAAAATTTATAAAAGTCTGATGCTGACCAATCGGTTCTGCAAATATTTGTGTAACACTTTATGAGTGGTTCGGCGTCACATGTTGCGTTTTCTATAAAACAATCTTACCAGCACTTGTGAAAATATTTAATTTTCCTGTAAGATTGTATCGCCAACTCAAGGTACGTATGTATGTATATAATAGTATGTTTAAAGATTTTTCTTCTCTCCCGCCACTGCGTATGTTTAAAATATTACGTTGTTTGTTCGCGAAGAGGAAAACTTGACAGCAGCAAAGAATTGTCTTTAGTGTATGTGAGAAATATATAAACTATACAATGTTATCTAGTCACCGAGGTTAATTTATAGTACTTAGTCAATAATATACAGACAACCGTCTATAGTACAGCCATTTGGCCAGTTTAAACGGATGATGTGCATAGTTATCAACGTCTAGGAACTTACAATGTGGTTATAAATGAATTGTTATTTTTTTTTTATTTATTTAGGAAACAGTACACAGAAAGAAAGAGGCAACAAATTACAAAAATACAAATTCATTAGCAAAATTTAGAAAACTAAATTGTTTATTGACCATTCTTGGCAGTAAGACTGTTCTAGTTGTTACTGTAAGTCAGAAAGATCGCTCACGTCTACTTAGATATTTCACGATTAGGAGAAGGATAACGGTTGTCACAAAAACGGCACTATCCCGAAAGGGAGTGATTATGTGTATCTGAAATCGAACATATTTTATTCAGCAACTTTGCTAAAATCTAAAATCAACATTCAGGAAGACCAATTTCAATTCCAGTTATCCCTTTTGAAAAATTGTAAAATGCTGTATAATAGAAAGTACCTGGGCGACCGAGCTTCGCTCGGCGTCTACACCTAACTAGATAAACTTGGAAAAAATAACATGATCTAAATACAAAATTTCATCCAAATCGTTAGAACCGTTTCCGAGAAACCAATTATATATATAGGTATATATATTATACAAGTTTAGCTCACTTAAAATAATAGAATATCGTATACAGATTGATCTTTAATACATTTTTGTTGCCACGCAATCAATATTATGCAGAAGACGTCCTTTTAATATTTGCTCGATGTAATTAATTACTTCTGCAAGAGTAAACCTGCCACCCTATGCCGCCTCCCGGCCTGCCGCCGCCGCCGCCCCGAGCCTCCACCTCCGGGTAATACTAATTGAAACTCCATAGAATTAATCAAACTACATCTAGTTTCAAGGACAGGGGACAGTAGAGGACTTTGTGAAGATTTATCCAGTAAGATGATAGAGCACGGTATTATACTTGGGTGCTGTGCAATTAATTAACAAATCTCTTCGCTTCTCTACATATAAATGATGTATATTTGTATGTATATATTTTATGTTTATTGGTAGTATTATTGTTATATATACACTGTATCCCGACAATCTGGGTAAGCAGAGTAGTTGATGTTGTGCTGCAAGTATTCTTGTAAATTCTGCACCAACACCGACCACCACGTTTAGCAAAGTATTAGGACAAGATAACTAACAAGCAGCAATTAAGGCACGAAGACCCACCTGATACCTTTTACGACATGCACGGGAAGAGATGCAGTGGGGCTATTATTTTTAAGTGCCTACCCTACACGGTAAATAAGTATAGGAATTCTTTGGCGGATATCTAGACTAGACTATTACAGCAACAGGAGTCGATAACATACCTACTCGTGTGGTAAGGTGCGGTCGCCCGGTCACGCTCTTCGTCGATTTAAAGTATTTTCCTTTTTGTTACAGATATGTACTCGTAATGCTTCGAGAAGAGAATAGGCGATATATCATATACGTATAATAAGGTGAGGTAACCTTTTATTTTACCTATGATATAAACTTTTTTTTTTATTGAAGGCACGACATTTTGCGACGACGACGCCCACGGACATTCGGTTGTATATATAAAAATATGTAGTTCCAAAACACAGAAGACACATCCTCAAAGTAAATCTGAGACGCGGAAAGAACATTATCTTGTGCGAAGGTAACTAGTGGTTGTTCACTTGATGGTACATAATGAATACACCGAACTAAATACTAGACCAGTGTATATATGCAGATATTGAAATCGCGGGTTTATAGCCGTTCCCCAGCGATTTTAGTCTGCCTTCAAGCCGGACTGACACCTTTTCGGGCGCGAAATTGCCTTTGTCTGAGGCTCCGGCCTCGAGCACAGCCACTTAGGTCGGGAGCATTAAAAAATTACTTAATAAAGAAATAACAATTTATTTTCGAAATCGAAAATATGATTCTATTAGAAAATCTCTCTCTGCTGTATCTACATAGATTCTAGATCTTGTAACTTTGACTCAACTAACATCATTTTTATGTTAGGACAGTAAGCACGTTTTTATTTTAGGACAGATTCAGTGAACAAAATAGGCTCTCTTCACACCACACCTCCAATTCTCAGTTTTCTCAATAGCTGCGAATAATGTTCTCAACTTCCACTCAATTTATAAAACCCTATTTGCGAAACGCCAGCTAGCGATCGAGCGCTCGAAGTTGTGAACAGCTACGGGGGCGGGGGCGGGGGCGGCGCCAGCTCAAACGAAATTAGCCGTCGACAATGAGTTTGTATTCCATTATAATGTGTAGTGCAGTTATACCCGACGACTGTAGTCGCGCCTCGCGTTGTGTAACGTAACGAGCTGGGACGTAGCGCGCAACTTTGTAATCCTCTCTGATGAAAAAGCTTTCGGAACGCCCGCGCCGCGTCGTCCGCGTCGGACAGGTATATATGCGTATATACAGGTATGAATATAGGATATAGGCGTAAATACAGGTGTAAATAACCCAAACCTATATAAATAGCACCGCTGTACTAATTTGTACCTACGCAATTTGTGCAAATTTTGTACTTACGAGACATTCTGTCACTATGCTACGTACTAAAGAGCTTAGGTAGTGTTTGGTGAGAGCGCCATTGAAAAACTCCGCATAAGTAGCACACGGGGGATGAAAAGATACATACATATGTAACGGAGATCAAAAAATAAAATCAATGTTGGTTACCTTGACCGCATGCAGGAATTATGCAATTAAAAAATAATTTAGTGAGTATACTGAGTACAAATTTCGTAAATAATACTATCAGCTTGATTATTTTTCTCAGCCCTAGTCTAGATCTTGTCGCAATATTTTTTTTTCCCTTCTTTGGTAACTTGACCAATACTTGTGGGTCACTACGTATTGCTTCACAAATATTGTCAATTTTGTACTCATTCGTGTATAACTCTGTAGATATCGCCTATCCTTATACTTACTACTTGTGAAATACGTCGCTGGTTACATACATAATGAACTTAAATTATTTACTCCTTATAACTACTACATGTATGTAACTGTTTGTTTCTTGAATAAATAATAAATAAAATACAATTTTTTCTCATTACTAATGAAAATAATCTAGCCGATTTTGTCGAATATGTACATCGGTTGTATACTTTACATACGAGCAACCACGTGGCGAAGGCATTCAAGAATATAATGTTCATGAGCGCACTGCGTGCGAAAGCCTGTACCTACGTACAGAGGCCATAACGGTGTAATTTTGATTCCCCGAGCGCCGCGCCGCCGCCGCCGCCGCGCCGCCCTGCGCCACCCCAAAAACAAATTAAACATTTCATATTCAAGATGGCTACCGCTGTCCGGAAGTTACGACTGTAAGTAGATTAGGACGTCCGCGCTTTGTTTGAGTTCATGTCGTTATATTAATTCGACAATAATTTGTGGATTGTGCTCGGATCCGCGAGCGCGAGCCCCACGCCCGCGCTGCCGCCCTCGACGAGACGCCTGCTTGTCCTTTTATTGCACTTTTTATGCGAATCTCTCTCGCCACTCGGCGGCTGTGTCGTTTCAATCCACGCTTTGCTTAATCTTTATTTGGATCGAGATGTTAAATTGTTAACTCACAACATTGCTGGATGTAAAACGAAAGACCATCACCACAGAATAGAAAAGAGTACTCCGTACAGAAGCTGCTCTGTACAAACACTCACAAAGAAATAGCTACTCTGCGACGACGCGATAAAGTACAAATTGACTCGCCCAGAGCTACATGCCTAACCACGATAATTGCCTACATTTCGCTTCTCTTTCTGTCGTGTAACTCTATCTCTAAAGCGCGCCGTTCAGCGCGTTAAGGGCTGTGTCTATGTGCTGTCTTATTGTGAGGAATAAAATGAAGATGATACCTACCAACTTTTATCGTTCTAGCTACCAACGATATGATATTTAGCTACGGCAAATTCATGCGAATAAATTCATGCATGCGTTAGCGTCACAATTAGTTTCTCACATCGAAGCGTGCATTGCGTGCAACCTTCCAGTGATAGTTTTGTTTGATCAATAAATTTAATGATCAATGATCATCTACAATGTACCTATTATCCTTATACGAATTAGGCCATACACACCACGCTGTTCGGCGTACTAATGTTATTGGCAATATAATAATATCATTTTAAATCAATGACCTCCTACTATATGAATAAATAAATTACTAGAAATAAATCAAAATGCTACTAAACAACACTTACCTTTCTTCTTCTCTCGGCAATGAAAAAAAAGACAAGTTTTTATTTGTCTGTTGACTTTTGCACCCGTCCACTGCACAATAATGACGTGATTTCGACATTTCTAATGATTTCGTGATTTCGAAACGAAACGTAGTAGATGCGCGCACCGCACGCTCGCTCTGGCTGGATAGCGACAGCCCACTGTTACTTGTGCATTAACCGACACGCCAAGCGGTAGGCATTTAACTCGCGACCTTGAGCGAGTGACGAAGGCCTGCCATCACTGCCTTTACCCGACTCCGGCCGAGACCGCAACGATGATTGCGCGAAACAAAAGATCATAAAAACATTTAAAGACGAGGAATGTACGTTTCTTGAAAAAATCACAATACTCAACGCGTTCAGATCTCCGTGTTTTGCATATTGACTACACATTTGGATGTATAGGCACTTACTCGTATTTGCTTATAGCCACCATCGTTTTTTAAAATGTTTTTTTATGGAAACTGACACGGTTGGCTACGTCACCTACAACATCCGTGATGTCAGCCTATAACACCGGGTGACCTTGGTGCCTCGTCAGTGCTTTCCTTCGGTCGTGCCGGCTACACTGAACTGGACGGAAAACACAAACTATTTACATAGCCGTTTCGACCGACCTTTCATGCAGTGCGGTGGTACCAACCGTTTCAAGGTAAACTAACACGTAGACGAATTATTTATCTAATTGTAACAAGTACTTTTAGTCGTGAATTCGTGAAGCAACAAGAGCGACTTCCTCGCAGTGCACACTCTATAGTAATCATATTCGTGACCCGTAACCTAATACAATGTAGGTAAGAGGTTGCGCTAGTTGTAAAAATATTTTCCCCCGAGTCGGCATAGCATAGGCGGGCGGGCCTGTTAGCGCAGCCGGTCCTCGAGTGCACTCCACGGGTGATGCCGCATTCTCGCCACACAAACTCCTATCTCACTAAACCGCAACTTACACACTCTCGACTCTATTCCTTACGCGGTAAGTCGCGAAATCGACGGTCAACTACCTTAGCGAAATTTAAAATATACGGATCTTCCCAAAAGACGTGTAAGTTAAGCATAGGCACATGTACCGGCGCCGTGTTTTGGAATGTGTGCCGCAATACGAGTGTCGTAAAGTAAGTTTTTGGCTCTGGCGGTGGTTGGAGAGAGGCGCTCCGCTCGCGACCCGCGGGAGTCGGCTCGGGAGCACGTGACGCGGCGCCTATCTAGGAGTTTGCAAGCACGAGCGGGAAGAGTGAAAACACTCCACTTCCTTACTTATAAACGATACCTGCTCCTACTATACTTTGCCTATTTTGTTTCGATTTATTTTTTACTTTAAGTACAATGCTAAATATGTATACGGTAGCATGTAGATAATGTTATAATCTTAAATGTGTATATTCTATTAAATTTCATACCAATTTAATTGAATACATTCCAAAATTGCCATTTTCACATCTCCGCTGAAGTCTAGTCCAACAGTTATTTATTACACATTTCAGTTAATGTTACAGTATCTGGGCGACTGAGCTTGGCTCGGCTTTGCTCTTGCTTGAAAATTAATTTTCTCAGGGATGACATTCTATCCAACTTGAAAAATAAAATTTATAATAAAACATTTTATTCGAATTTGTGCCTGTCCTCCATAACAAAATCGTTAGAGCTGTTTCCGAGAAACCAATAATATATAAATATGTAATTATGTATATAATTGAAATATATAATAGTATCTCACTTAAAGTAATAGGATTTCTCATACAGTTGACAAGAGTTAACCTACATTTAGCCGAAGGTTTTGAAATCGGCCGTTAGTCATACACTGAGCGTTTTAGTGTCCACTGCCTGGCTGGACGGCTCTTTAGAGACGGTCCGCTCGGTGCTCTAATCTCTAGAGAAGTAAAGATACTGTTAAAACTTACATACCTGTTAGACCATGTACGTACACCTGCCAGCTGTGGACCAATTACACACAGAGTGCTTGTAACTAACTGCGTGTGCAGTACAATAACGCGTTCCGTCGCCTCCTCAGACTCCAGCGGTACTGCAGTGCCTGGGGGATTCTTACGGAGGATGGATATCAAATCAAAATATATTTATTGTACTTGAATTTTTTTTTTTTTGCAAAAGGTTCAGCTTAACACAGTAGGTCTTATGTTAATACTGGGCCACAATAAGGAATACGGTGGCCAGTTTCGCAGGGGTGGATGTGGGAGAGTGTTTCAATACTGGTCTCACATACAATCTGTACGGCGCAACCGCACATTTTGCCTACACATCAGGTCAAGCGCCGCGGCACCAGTCGCGCACGCGCGCACAGTTTAAATTTTACTTCAGTGTACAATATAATTTCACCAGCAACAGTCGTGTTTTATTATATGTCGCTCAATAGATGTAGCAAACCATACACACTCTTCACCTTATCGGTAATGCTTTTATGTGTTTGATGTTTTGTTTGTTGTGTTTTTGTGTATGGACAAATCATTTGTCTAAAATAAATAAGTTTATTTATTTATTTTATTTAACTCTGAGTACAACACACTCATAATTCAGTAAATACGAATGTATATGAAGGTTTTATAAATGTTACTGGAGAGTTTGGGAGTGGATTTCGAAAATAACATGAACTGGCTAGCGCTTGTGAAATTGTTGAGCGTGAACAGGACAGGACAGGAACACTGAACACATGCAGCAGTACCTAGGCACTCACTCACTGCAGATGTACGTATATTATGAAATAATGTTTGTTTTTTAACCCCCCACGCAAAAGGTGGGATGTTAAAAGTTTGACGCCGCCGTCTGTCTGTGTGTCTGTCTGTGGCATCGTAGCTCTCAAATGGATGGGCCGATTTGGATGCGGTTTTTAGGTAGGTATTAGAAAGCTGGGTTAACCGGGATGGTTCTTAACTATGTTTGATGAATATCAGGTCATGCTGATACGAAGATCATCAGCACCTTTTATTTATTTATTTATTTATTTATTTATTTTTTCCTAATTATTGGTGAAGGGATCTCTGCTGTAAAATGGAAATTTATTGCACTTTCACTCGTCGACTTTATCTAAATAAACGGAAATTATTACAAAACTAATTTATGTGTGCATACACAAAGCGTTTATTAATTTAGTCGGTCTGTTTTCGTAGGCAACAAAATGAATACATGCAAAGTTTACCTAACTGCGTACAACACGAGGCTGCAGTGCATACGAGAATAACGTGTGTTCATGATGTACCTACATAGTTATGTGTAATATGAAACTGCGTTTCTCGATGCGCTTCGTGTTTGGTTTCCGTGTTTGCATAAAGTTGGTAACATATTATGGCAAAATATGATGTTTTCAATTCGAATTTTGAACTCAAATACCCGATATGTTTTATTTCATAAATACGAGTTCAATTTCCAAATTAGAATAGAATAGAAACAGTTTTATTGCACACAATTCACAGTAAAATACTACTTGAAAGTAACAAAATAAAATACAGCAGTGCGCAGAAGCGGACTTATCACTATATTTGATCTATTGCAGTCAATCTTTGGGTGGAGGCAAATCCATATAATAATAATATATTCCTTTAGACAAATACATTCTTAAACATACAAAAATCATTATCATACATACACACCATAGTACACAGAACATACATATTATAATATTATAAACTATACATAAAACAAAAGAAATAAAATGTTAAATATTTTTTTTTATATTTTATTTACTTAGCGGTTCCCTGCGACTCCTTTAGTAAGTAAACGGAAATTATTTTTGGCTTTTTAAGGGTCGGGGTTTTTTTAAATTTGTAATTGAACTTTTATTTCAAGCTTTTTAAAAAAAGCCGCATGCAAATCGGTCCACTTTTTAACAAAATTAATTTTTTGATTACTTAATTACCTGATTACTTGATTACAAACATAGCTAACAACCATCCCGATTAAACCAGCTTACTAATAAAAAAGCCGCATTCAAATCGGTGCATCCGTTTGAGAGCTACGATGCCATAGACAGACACACACATACACACACACGTTAAACTTATATATAGTATAACACTCCTTTTTTTCGTCGGGGGTTAAAAATAGAAAAGGAAAAAAATAGAGGCAGACTCGCGCACCGAGTGTTCCGTAATTGGCTGATTTTTATTTTTTACTAATTTACTACAGAGTCAATGCACTATAATCAATCACACACATACACACATCAACTATAAAATATAGATTGTGATTTAGAACGGAATAAAGTGTAAGTAATTGCTATATAAAGCATGAGGCTCCAGTCTAGATATGCTGAACTCAGAAATTTCCTTAAAATACGGAGAAAAAGAAATGGCATGGGAACTCTTTAAGTTTTTCCAAGCAAGAACGTGGAATACGCTCCTAATGCAACCGGTATCGCGAGCTACCGGGGCGGCAGCGGCGCGGCGGCGGGGCGATGCCGCTAGCTCCGTGTTATTTTGAAATTGTGAAAAGAAAATGTGCGCCGCAAGTAGTGAAGTAGTGCAGGCGGTGAGTGGGTAACACAGTACTCGATCCTGCCGCGTCGGCGCGCGCCGCGCCGCCCAATACGCGAGCACAGTCGCGTAGAGCGCACTCGAGGCGAGCTCGCACCGAATCGCACTCACCTCGCGTTTTTTGCTCCCGGCGAGATTTACATAACGCTATTTACATTTAAGTTTGTACCTATCGTGCCAGGACCTACACAGTGCACACTCGCTGTGGCTGCGCACCGCACACACCGAAAGTATTAACATCACACAAACTCTCGGCGCCTCGGTGTTATTCAAACTATCCGTATCCACTACTACTAGCGTCGCGCGGCGGCGTCCGCAGGGCAGGCAACGAGTTGACTCATGCGGCGACAACTCCATGACCACACAGCGTCGCAAACTTTGTAGTGCTTTATGATTTAATTCTATTTTCAAAGAGCAAATTGCGTTTCCGCTGACGGACGGAAATGGCGGCGCCGCCGCGTAAGCCTTCGTCCGGCGCGGCGCACTTCCGGTGTGACGTCAGCGCCCGCCCGAGCCGCGCCGCTCCGCCGCCCGCCTCCGCGCCGGTCGGGCGGGCGGGCGCTGCACCGCTAGCACACTGCCGCACTAGTACTGAGCCTCGCTGTCGCTGTCTGAGCCGCACTACAACTCTGCTATGTAATGAACTGGGCATGCATTTAGTTGTTGGCATTTTTTCTGCTTCTGTATAAATCGCAGATTAGGTCCTGCTTGGAGTACTGCTCGCACCTGTGGGATGGCTCTGCCAAATACCAGCTTGCGCCTCTGGACTCAATCCAGCGTCGATCCCTGCGACTAGTGGGTGACCCCGAAGTGTACTGCGATCTTGAACCACTGCAACACCGTAGGGATGTCGGCTCCCTAAGTGTGTTTTATCGCTTATTCCACGGGGAGTGTTCGGAGGAGCTGTTTAATGCGATCCCGGTGTCCCCTTTCCACCTTCGCACCACGCGCACTGGGCAGGGATTGCATCCCTACACGCTGGACTTACCGCGGATGCGTACCAATCGATTCTGCAGATCATTCCTCTACAGAACCGGTAAACTTTGGAACGTTATCCCTGCCTATATATTTCCCCCCAAGTACAGTCTCGGGTCCTTCAAGAGGGGCGTGAATGGGCACCAGTCAGGGCGGCATGTCATTCGCAACCCCCGCATGCGACCGAATGTCCATGGGCGTCGTTAGACACCTTATGGGTGGCTCAGCGCCATATGTCGCGCAGTCAATAAAAAAAAATTGATACTATCTTTATGCCCGCGGCTCTACTCGCGGCTTTGTAGGTTATTCTTAAATTGAGTCGACGCAATACATTATCTCTCTCACACACCCCATTCCTCCCTCCCTCGCTCCTTTACAATAAGTTCTCACTCCCTCTTAGGCGATGAATTTCCAAAAACGCTCATACAATTGAGTTTTATTTATAAACAGTAGCATAAACACCAATTTCCATATTTATTTTAAATTCAAAATGACGAACTTCAATACACACTTTAATCCCTATATAACCCCATTAGGGGATGATATATTAGGCTATATAACATCGTGCGGCGGCCTGTGCTGTGAGCAAAAAGTCACGTGAAGCGAAGTCGCCGGAAAAGCTAGATATATATATTTTCCAAATTATTCCGTCTGTACACGCAAATATGTAAGTACGTAGTATGTATTACTCTACCTATCATTATCTGTACCGCACCGTAGCTGCGTCCGGCGTCGGCAGTGGTGCGGCGAGAGCAGCAGCGGTTGCGGTGAGTGAGGGGGTCACAATCCGGTAAGCCTTACAAGTGAACCTGCTGGCCGATATCAGCTTACCCGGAGCTGCGCGACACAGGTAGCGATAAATTAAGAAGGATAGACCAGACATAATATCGTTCAACTGGTTAAAAATAATTATATGTATGCATACATCTCAGATCAGTCCTGAGGTCTACTTCCTTCACCCTTGTGGAATCGTATTTCTTTATCACCGCTCCCCGCCTAAACTGCACGCAAGCGGCGGGTGGCTGAGTGGTCTGGGCTTCGGCTTCTCTTGCGAGAGGTCCGAGGTTCGAATCAGGGTCGAGGGAAACATTTACGTGCATACCTAGGTACACCTATTGCTTCACCGATCGAAACCGGTGTAAAACTGTAGGTCCCTTCTCTTGTTCCTTACTAGGTGGTAGATTCAAATCGTAGTCGACTCGACTGGGTTGGTACTGGATGTAAGATGGCCGCATAGCAGCCACGGCTGCGTTCTCCTCTAGTTCAGTGTAGCCAATAATCCAAAGAGTGAGAGACTCCGGTATGGCAGCTACCTCCTCGGAGATGAAATTGGCTGGTCGGAGCACCCATACCGGATTACATAAAAATAACTGTATATTCGTGGTTCATATTTGGGGACGAAGTAAATGCATTTGCAGTAATGGAATTTGTCAGCCTCAGTAGCTCAGTAGTGCTATATCAATAAATAATTTATTGACAGCGGTGACGCGCACATGCGCGCCTACGTGCATGCACGGATTTTGCCCCTTTTGAGTGACCCTGTTACATAATAATATGTATTACATAATATATATTATTCCATATTATATAATTTATATGTTACATAATATATGTATTACATAATATACACAGTGGTTTAGCGACGCTTATGTACCGTGTTACCGTTGCTGTGGTGTAGTGCGTAGGTACCATGCTTCCCCGCAGACACTGCTCGTCTTCACGCAAGTAAAGTCAGGTATTCTACGAGTGCTCTGCTCTGTCTTGCTTGCGTAGCTCGCCGCAAACTTTTTGTTTACCACTTGGAAGCAGTAGCGCCGGACGCTGCGGTTTATTTCTTTTATTTCCAGTCGAGCGCTTCCTTAATTCGACGGATATTGAACAATGTCCAGTTTCCATCTGCATTTCATTGGTGATCCAGGGAAGTCTCCGGTATGGCACCTACCCTCTCGGAGGTGATATTGGCCGGTCGGAACATGCGCTTTGGCCCCTCCGACTCAGCCACCCATACCGGATTACATAAAAATATATATATAATTTATCAATGAAATATAATATAATAAATAATGCATATAAACAGGATGCAAAGTAATGGTGCAAACGTTTTTAGGGTTCCGTACCTCAAATGAGAGAAAAAAAGGTTGGAATTATGGGACGACGCTAGTGTCGGCCTGTGTGTCTGTTTGTCCGTTTGTCACGTATTATTTTCTCTGAATCTATTGGACAAAAAAAAAAGTTGAAATTTGGTGCACATATAGTATAATATAGAGTTTGATGGCCCAATCGCGGACGTATAGCGTAAAATGGTAAATTGGAATGCAGTGCATCATGTGTCATATTATTGGAAAGGTCTCATTATAAGAAATAAAATGTATGTTTTTGAAGTAATAAAAAAAACATAATTTAAAAGTTATTAAATAAAATATACGAAAATCGAGCATTCTCCCCTCCCCATATCTCCGAAACTACTGAGTCTAACATTATGAAAAACAAAATAGGATATATGGCATCTCTTATTAGGTACAGGAAATCCTAAACGAATATTCTCACGGAAAACGAGAGTTCAACTCGCATTTGATCGCTTTTATATGATTTTTTTAAACAAATACAACAAATTATAAAATGCAGCTTTACTAGATACCTACATTGTTTTATAATGTATAATATGTCATTCATTATATATAACGGTCTTATTTATAACGTATTTAGCGTATTAAAATTTGATTTAAAATTCTCGCATTATTTACTTTATTTTGCTACGACATAGGTATCTTTCCCCAATGTGCGTCTCAACCATTCAAAATTATGTTTATTTGATAAGAATGTATTTCCTATTAAATCTTTGCTGAGGAATAGCAACTTAAGTACGAGTATAATGAGGTTGCAAGTTTCTCAAAAAAGACTCGAAAAAAGACACATTTTCCGCAAATCGTAGTTCCCGTAAAGTTTGCTGCAAAATAAGCTTCCTTCACAATGTGAGCTTGTTGACACGCAGACAACAGCAGCCCCGCCCCGCCCCGCCCCGCCTAACGTCGCGTCGTCTCTCCCGACAGTATCGAAAAACTTTACTCCCTAAACTTGCTCAAATTGCATTGCACCGCTCCGCCGCAGTTCCACCTCACTATTTCATGTGAGAACTTTAAAACAAACATAAGTAAGATTCCATTAAAACTTTGATTATTTGTCTTAATTTTGTCAGTAAAAAATATCTCGAGCCGCGCGGGCGGGGCGGGGCGGGGCGGAGGCGGAACGCCTCAGATTGGATTGCGCGGCTCAACTTATTTCTTCTTTTTGTGTAAAGTGTTGAAAGTTCGAGGAGCGAAACGAGAAGTTGCACTCGCGAGCTCACTGCGGAGGCGCTGCTGCTGGGCGGAGTCCTCACCGACCTCCCCGCATGCTAGTCCACACCACGCTAAGCACTAAATATTTTTAATCTACCTGCTCAATGTGCTGCTAGACTAGCCCTCGAAATCTCCACGCTTGATATTTGCATTTTTCCCCATTTTGAGTCACATTTTTTCCCCATTTGGAATTAAATTTTTTCACCATTTGTGCCTTAGTGGGCGTATGTACCATAGAGCACGAGGGAGAGTAGGAACAAGCATAGTACCTACCTAGTTGATTGTTGAAAAAAAAGTCGAAATCGGGAGAATACACCACAAACAGATGGTTGCGCGGAAATAAGGCAAAAATTAATATGTAGTATAATATGGTAATGAAGTTAGGTATATTGTTATGAATTTAGATAGAAAGAAAATATTTATTTAATAAATAACAAAAAAGTAATACTAATAACTAAAGAAATAAACCTACCTAACAAACATTAAAATAACTATCAAAAGGGGCATTTTCAAATGTTCCTAGAACGCTTGCTGCATTACCCCGCTGGATGGCAAGGCTTACCCTTTGAATGAAGTAAGCCTTTGATTGCGGGACGCCAGTTGCGTCCACCAGCAGAGGCCCAAGCCTCTTCAAGAAGCTTTTGGCTTCACTGCTCAAATTATTGAGTAATTTTGTTTTACGGAAGAAGGTTGTTCCGTAAAACAAAATTCCTCAAATCAGACTTCGTTGTGGAAATCGTAATAAGATTAAAATGGATATCACGAACGGACAAACATCTCGTCTGTGACGCTGAGTGGATGCTGCTGGATGCTGGAGTGGAGGCCGCTCGCGCTCCTCTGCGGCTGCGGCGCTCGCTGCGGCGGTGACGGCGCGTGGGTGGCGGCGACGCGGCGGCGGCGTCGGTGGTGTCGGTCGGAAGTACTCGAGCGGGCCGGTAAAGCCGATCAGTGACGGCGAACTATTAAAAGGACAGAAGAGGCATCCGCTACACGAGCAGGTGAAGTAAATGGCTTAACACAAAGAAGAAATTACAAAATATATATTATATCTATCTCTCTCATACTAGTGAACTCGCGTGCCTTGGCTGACACCGCTTACTCACACCGCTTGCTGGAGCCGTTTGATGCAAAGTGCGTGAATCAATGCACATTGATCTCTAAGTAAAGTCTCGGGTCCTTCAAGAGAGGGGTGAATAGCCAACTGTCAGGCCGGCATGGCATTAGCAACCCAGCATGCCACCGAATGTCCACGGGTGTCGTTAGACACCTTATTGGCCACAGGTCGCGCTTACGAGTACTATCATCAATATCATCATCAATCAATACTAATAATAAATCTGTAAGGGATGGTCATGGAGTAAGTTACTTTGTTTTAGGCAATATTGAGTATGTAGCCTCTATGTATGATACTAAAGCTAAATTGACGATTTTTAGAAATCTTTTCTGTATGTATGTATGTATGTATGTTCCGCCATAACTCTTAAACCGATCAACCGAATTCGATGAAACTTTGTACAAGCACATTTTACTATACGGGACACAGGATAGGCTTCTACTACAACTAAAACTCACGACTAAAATTACTACTAAAATTCACGTCCGGCTACGTTAAGATGTGGCTCCCATACAAATCGAATTGTTCCAAGCGCCGAAATAAAGGGCGGCGCGGCGCGGCGGGGGTTAGTAGCGCCGAGGCTGGCGGAGACTGGCGGCGCGGCGCGGGGTGCGGTTTGGCGGAGCGCGGTGTGTGTATGCATTGTCTTGAGCAGAGTTTCTTATTTAATTCGATTCATAATATTATGTAGGTTTACTTCGTTAGGTATCTATTTGTTTAATTTTAGGTGCAAACCTATGTAAAAGTGTTGTTGCGAGTCTATGTTAGCGGATATTTACTTAACTGAAGTTCCTATTTGATTTAAGTTAATTGATCGTATGTTTATTATCGATGGTATAGAGGTAAAAGTCATTAACTAGCATTTCGTAAGTTTGGAGTATTAAAGATTCAGTGAAATTTTGATATCATAAATCGTCCGTTCGTTCATTAGGGTTGTGTTTTAATGGTTTTTACTTAGGTCTTAAATTGCAAACATTAGACTTTTTATAATTATTATTCTTCTATGTAGCTACTTTTGCTGTTAATGGCCAAAATGTACTTAATTAATTTTACCTCAGAAATGTTTATTGAGAATTTGCACATATCTATTGATATAAAAATTTACTTAGTGAATTTTAGCACAGAGAGATCTTTATTAAGAACTAGCTTTTGCCCGCGGCTTCGCTCGCGTGAAATTCGTATTTCAAAGGACGAAAGTAAGTAACTAAGGGCGAGCTGGGTTCAGGTAAACGATAAACCGTCTCGAAGAAAGTGAGTAACTTTTTGAGGCCGAAGGCGGAGTTGCGTTCAGGAAGGTGATAAACCTTCTCGAAGACAGTAAGTAACTATGGGCAAGGCCGAAGGCCGAGCTGCGTTCAGGAATAGGGTAAACCATCTTTAAGAAAGTAAGTACCAAAGGGCGAGGCCGAAGGCCGAGCTGCGTTCAGGATGAGGGTAGTAAGTAACAGAGGGCGAGGCCGAAGGCCGAGCTGCGTTCAGGAAAACGATAAACCTTCTCGAAAACAGTAAGTAACTATGGGCGAGGCCGAAGGCCGAGCTGCGTTCAGGAAGAGGATAACCTTTTCGAAGAAAGTAAGTAACAGAGGGCGAGGCCGAAGGCCGAGCTGCGTTCAGGAAGACGATAAACCTTTTCGAAGACAGTAAGTACCTATGGGCGAGGCCGAAGGCCGAGCTGCGTTCAGGAAGAGGATAAACCATCTTTAAGAAAGTAAGTAACAAAGGGTGAGGCCGAAGGCCGAGCTGCGTTCAGGAAGAGGATAACCTTTTCGAAGAATTTAAGTAACAGAGGGCCAGTCCGAAGGCCGAGCTGAGTTCAGGAAGACCATAAATCTTCTCGAAGAAAGTAACTTCTTTGTTACTTACTTTCTTCGAAAAGGTTTATCCTCTTCCTGAACACATCTCGGCCTTCGGCCTCGCCCACAGTTACTTACTGTCTTCGAGAATTTATTCGTCTTCCTGAACGCAGCTCGGCCTTCAGCCTCGCCCATAGTTACTTACTTTCTTCGAAAAGGTTATCCTCTTCCTGAACGCAGCTCGGCCTTCGGCCTCGCCCATAGTTACTTACTTTCTTCGAAAAGGTTATCCTCTTCCTGAACGCAGCTCGGCCTTCGGCCTCGCCCATAGTTACTTACTGTCTTCGAGAAGGTTTATCGTTTTCCTGAACGCAGCTCGGCCTTCGACCTCGCCCTCTGTTACTTACTTTCTTCGAAAAGTTTACCCTCATCCTGAACGCAGCTCGGCCTTCGGCCTCGCCCATAGTTACTTACTGTCTTCGAGAAGGTTTATCGTCTTCCTGAACGCAACTCCGCCTTCGGCCTCAAAAAGTTACTCACTTTCTTCGAGACGGTTTATGGTTTACCTGAATCCAGCTCGCCCTTAGTTACTTACTTTCTTCCTTTGAAATACGAATTTCACGCGAGCGAAGCCGCGGGCAAAAGCTAGTAAAAAATACATTATAATACTGGGGCGAACTAAATTGTATGAAATGTTAGCTTACCTACGACAATATAGTATTTTTATGGAACCTGGCTACATTACATACTACACCCGTAATGTCAGCCAACTAGATGGATTGTTTAACTTTGGTCGTGTCGGCTACACTGAACTGGCAGTTCTATCCTTTTGATTTTTTTGTTGGCGAATTGTCGGCCCACTAGTCGGCTCGGTCGGTGGCGACTGGCGGTCGCGGCGGTGGCGTGCCGCGGGCGGAGTCGTCGCGCGTCGGCCGCGTGCGGTGCGATATGCAAATTGTTGGGGGTGCCCCGCCGCCTCGCCGCCGGCCGCCCGCAGTCGCGCTCATGCGTTACTCACTCGGCAACTCGCCCAATTCTGCTACTGACGATATGTACTGCTCTAACTATAGCTACTGCCGCGTAACTCATGTCGCACGCAACTCACTTAACTCTGCAACTGACGATAGCCGCTGCCACGACTCTATTGCATTATTCATAATTGCGTTTGATTGTCTCTGACAGTTGTATAACGCGTCCTCGTCCATTTGAATGATAGCTTTGATATTAAATCCTAGGTGAAATTACATAGAAGGTTGGCGTCTCACTTTGCGCCATTCTGCAAATTTCACACTGAATTATTATTTTTCTTTCATTTTTATCTGTAATAAATCCCACCTACCAGTTATGCTATAGACTCAATGAAGATAAATTATTTGAATGCTTTTTCTGAGTACACTTTAACCGAATGAAGCGCATGGCATAAAGAGCCGTGCTCTCTGACCGGATTGTATGCGCCCGCAGTTTCAGTCTGCCGAGGGCGACTCACTCGGTAATGTCAGTAAATTAATACATCAAAGACTCACTAATGACCCCACCACACCGCCTCGCCGAGTTGCCGCTCAAACGATTCGATAAAGGTGTTAGCTGGATGTAGGATGGTTGGAGAGACGAGAGACGCCGAATCGATATGGGTTCGTTAAGAACCGGTCTACATGTCACGATAATTTGACGGTTTATCTGCCAAAAATAAAGTACATTTTATTTTCTATAAATTTTTAGGTTTCCGTGCCATAAAAGGTAACAACGGAACTCTTATAAGATCACTCCCGTGTCCGTCCATCTGACACAGAGGTTTTTATCGAAAACTAAGTAACGTAGAAACTTTAAATTTGGCATGGGTAGTGATAGATATTGATGACGCGTACTAATATCGCTCGTCAAAACTAGATACAATTTTTTTTAGATTATAATGGGGGGTCGGTTTGGTACCAATAAAAAAAAGTTTAAATCAACATATCGTGTGGGGTGGATCTCAGTATTTCGTGAGAACTTTTGGGCTTTGCTAATACATCCTAAGACTCGGTTTTTTTTGTGGTAGATATCCAAATGACTATTCATCTACATATGAGTATAACACGTTCTAGATATTTTCGGAGAGCATTTGTAAAATCGGCATAATTCTCATATTTTATTTTATCAAATGTCAGACTACCGCGACAGATAAATACGCCCTTAAGTTGAATGCACACTAAGGCGCACCGACGACTGTGTTCTTGCTTTGACGAGAAATCCTTTAGTAAGCAATGCTCAGAAGTCGACTCCTACAATCTGCCGTCGTTAGTACCTACGTGCGGCTCAAAGCTACGATATTAATTGGTATGACGAGCTCTCTGTGAAGGAACACGTTGAAAGTAAAACTTAAATAGTTGCTGGTTTCCGTATAGAGTCTGAATTAGTGGGCGGATAGTAGGGTGTAGGCTAGGCTTGGATAATAGTTTTCAGGTTAGACATAAAATTATTTTCTGGCATTTAATTAAGTATCTAGGTACATAAAGTTACTATTGGTGTTGTATGACTGTTGGTAGTATGGCTGGGAGTATTCTTAAGAGGTAGGCAAATTATGTTTAATGTACTATTAAAATACCATGCCATAAACTTATCCGAGGAGACCGAGAGAAATATTGTTATTTATTATTTATTTACTTATACATTCGCTTTAAATTCAATGTTTGCGCACAACTGCATACAAATAGCCTCAAGTAAGCATATTATATTCATGTATGCAAAAATTTAAACCCTAACGGAAACGCAAAAGGAGCGGTGTTATTAGTTTGACGCCTCCGTCTCTCTGTCTGTGTGTTTCTCTGTGGCATCGTAGCTCCCAAACGAATGGAGCGATTTTAATGTTATTTATTAGAACCTGGTTTAACCGGGATGGTTCTTAGCTATGTTAGTAATCAAGTAATAAAGTAATTATGGAGTAATACAAAAATTATTTTTAAATACCTCTCACGGATGGGCCGATTTTGATGTTTTTTTTAAAAGCTTATAATACAATTTAAGTTCAATTAAAAATTTTAAAATTATTTTTTACTTTATAAGGGTCGAGAGCTTTTTTTTAATTTGTAATTTAAACTTTTTGTGAAGATTGAATAGATCCGGCAATCAACTTGCGCTCCTAAAGCTTTCCATTATGGGACATCCTCCTCAGTCGGCGCTGGCAAGAAAGCACTCCGCTCTCAGATCAATCGCCGGAGTAATTAACCCTATGTCTATCCAGCGGCTTCCGGCAAGGGGTTGCCGCGCCGCCTCAGGCGCAGGCGCCGCCGCCGGAAGCATCTCGCCGGGCACTTCCGGTGTCGTTAGAAACTCACTAATGCATCTTCCGCCGATGAAAAGCGGCTCAGCCGGAAATCTAAACGTGGTTATGATGTGCCAGATGCGTGGATTAAAAGAAAGTCAGACGTAATGGAACAAGATGTCGAAAATATATTTCCAAATTCGCTCAGACATTTCGAAAGGAAGTCATGGTGTAGATATCTGAACCTGAGCTATCTTTAGGATTTTATAGTATTTTTAATCCTGATTTCAAAACATAGTTACCACGTTCCAGATAATTATTTTTCATACAACTTCTACTCTTAATGTATACTAAATTGCAGTGCGAGTGAAAATGTTATGCTTCGGGATTCCGGTTCCTCGCAATTTTGGATGTGGAAATACTGCAGGTATATTTGACAACCTTAACAATAATTATTGTGCGTACTTGTTCGTGCTTCTTATTACGAAATCGTTCGACTTTTCGATCCATTTTACTTTGATTCACAAGCATCGCCCATTGTATTTTATTTTGAACAACCATCAGCTACCATTTCCATACCATACAGCAACTTTGCGGGTGAACAAAACCATAAGTAAGATTATACGTTTGTTACTTGAATCTCTCGCTCAGATGCTAGTGCGATAAAAAGTGGAAACTTCTATAAATGCGAGCGGTTAAATTTCTTGCGGTCATCTCTTTTCTCTCTCTCGCTCTCGACGATATAAAGCTGCTCTCTCAATTCTGGTAGAAGGTTTCTCGGTTGGAATAAATGAAATTTCTGGCATTGAAATCCAAGTTGTAAATGAAATATACTTTAAGAACTTTTCACGAAAACAAGAAAGTCGGTCTGTCTCTGAGCGTATTTTCTCTGCAGGTAAGCCGAACTCGCGCCATCGCATTCTCACATTTTGAAGCGTATTTTCTGATTATATGCGCCTAAAAAGCACATTAATTTTGCTCTCCGGCTTATGCTTTTCACAGGTGAATATTCCGCGTATTCGACATTATTTGGCGAGTCCTCAAAAGCGCGAGATGAAAGGACGCGAGCGGCACTCGGCGGCGGCGGTTTCTAGTGAAGTCCTTTCAAAAGTCATTTCGGCGACGAATGGGAAAAGCACGCCACGCGCCGCCCGTGAGGCTGGCGCAACCTCCTCAGTCGGAGGCGTGCTGTGTGTAACGCTAAGCCTCTCAGCTTTCCAAGTCAATCAGTTTCTACTTCAGCTCGGATTACTATATTTTGTAGCTATAGTATAAGCCAAAATATCTTGGAATGTCTTGGAAACATGGGAAAATTAATAATTTGGAAATGCACACTTGTACAGTACCCGGTAGTATATAATATGTAAAGGTACATACATACATACATACATACATACATATCACACACGCTGAATGCCGGCAATCGGGGTAAGCAGAGTAATCGGTCTTGTGCTGCAAGAACTCTGGTAAATTACAGCACAACACCGACCACCACGTTTCGCAAAGTATTCGAACAACGATCAAGCAGCAAGTAAGTAAGGCACGAAGACCCACCTGCTGCATGACTCGGTGGCAGTCAGTGGAAGTACCGTGCCAAGGTGAGAGGTGGCGAACCTGTCACCCTTTAGCACGGCATCTTGTCCTTATCCCTTAGTCGCCTTTTACGACATGCATGGGGAGATATGCAGTGGGACTACTACTTTTTAAGTACCGGCCCTATACGGTAGTGAAGGTAGTATGTAATAAAAAAGCAAGGGACAATCCGGTTGTAGAGCGTCGCCTCTGTGCGACAGAGACGACGCTCTACAACCGGCTTGTCTCTTTCTAAATCTCGATGTTCGTTATTTAATGCCGGGCACAGTAGGACTTATTTATGAAGTAAGTCATTTTTTTGGCGAATGCTCTATCCGGATATATCGATTCCGGATAGCGCAAGTGTGACGCATGGTTTTCGCTCATTCGGCGCATATTGATTGGATGTGTGGTATTATCGGTAGAGATAGATTACTTATTGGGGCATGCAATTAGTTTAGTACTGTACGCTTTAGTACTATTGCCTCACTGTTGTGTAATATTGAATATTGTTTTAGCTAGCCTTCGTACGAATCGATTTCAGAAGCAAAGTCCTGATTAGCCAAGGTCGCGCATGCGAAATTACTTAATTAAATTTTATATCGGGAAGGGTGACCATCGATTATTGTACTCATCTTTTCAAATATTCGCAGCAATTATAGCTTTATGCGTGGAACTCGGTTATGAAATTAATATGACCTAATTATTGCATCAACTTATGAAACATATTACCGACAAGATAGGTCATATATGTAATTAAATTGATGAAATCACATATAAACCTTCTTTCCAAAAAAAAAAAACACGTGACAGAATCAGATTGAATTGGGATCGCTTCTTGATCCACGGTCCGCGAGCGCCGCGCCGCGCCTCCGCGCCGCCCCGCCCCGCACCGCGCCGCCCCGCAGACATCATAAATGGCCCATTACTGATTCGCTTCACGCACACAACAGCTCCAACACAAGCGCTTCGCTCGCTTAATTAAATAGCGAATAGTTCGCTTTTTCCGCATCGCTTCTTCCAGCTCGCCTCTGGACGTGGTCCCAATTTGACGGAGATGTTTCGGCTGTTTCCGCTGCAGCCTACGAACGATTTCTGTGTCAGTATTGGAAGCACGAGTGGAAGGGAAGCGGAATTAGTTTGGAAATAATTATTTTCACGTTGAATCAGTATAGTTTGAGTTACCTATCAGCATCTGTGCAAAATAACTAAATCTACCGTTGCACCGTTTGAGTGACCGTGTCCTACACTGGCGGCCGTGAACAGGAAACGGAGGGTGGGAGTACGACATCAAGTCCTTAGGCAGAAAGCAGTGGTCCGTATCGCTGAAGGTCGGGAGGACTGAAGGAAAATTGAAGAGGCCTATGTCCAGCAGTGGTCGCATACACACTGACTGACTGACTGATATCTATATTATATTCTTTATACATGATATATTGTATATATTGTTTAAACATTTATATATATTGTTTGTTATGCCATGCTTATACTAAAGCCCAACTGCGTGCACGGCACGGTTATCTGCTGATTGTCTATGCTCATTGATTGTTGATTGATTATGATGGTGTTATTAGTACCGCGTAGGGCCGGTACTTAAAATTAATAGCCCCACTGCTCCCCGTGCATGTCGTAATAGGCGACTTGGCGATAAGGACAAGGTGCCGTGCTAAAGGGCGACATACTATCCACCTCTCACCTTGGCACGGCCCTTTCACCGAGTCATGCAGCAGGTGGGTCTTCTTGCCTTACTTGCCGCTTGACCGAATATTTAGCGAAACGTGATGGTTTGTGTTGCGCTGTAATTTTATTTTTTTATTTTATTTTATTGGGAAAACATACAGTCATCGTAAAAAGGAGTAAGTAATAACATTAATTACACAGAGACCAGTAAAGTTTTCTACATAAAGTTATCCGTATTAAGTGCGTTCATGATTAATAAATTAACCTAAAAGAAAGAAAACATCAAAAACTAACTAATACCAACCCAACAAGTAATATACCCAAGTCCTTGCAGCTTAGCACCGTATACTCTGCTTACCCCGATTGTCGGGATACAGCATGTAGTGTGTATGTCTATGGTTCCACTAACCTAGGATTATCTCACGGACGCAGAAGAAGAGATTATAATAATGTTCGTGACATAATCGGTATTATAATTATACACTAGCAGAACCAGAGGATAATCCTGCTAAGCGCACTTGAACCTTAGACACAGAGAGAAAACATTGACCCCGATCAGATTTTAAACGTACACATCTGCTATTCTAATAAGTTCTTCTCGAATTCGTACCTTCTTTTTTTTTGCATAAATATTTCATTTCGCAGACCTCCTAGGTTTTAGAAATTCGTAAATTAGTACCTGGTCGTTGCACCGTTTAACGTATAAGCAAGTTCGCCTTTACGTGGTCGAAAACGAGTGAAAACGAGTTTAACTACATTACTCTCTCAAAGTTGAAATGTCGAACCAACTATAACAAAAGTGTCGAAAAAACGACCGTTTTAATCTACCAAAAGTGTGCATCAAAACTAGGTAGAGATAGGAAAAACTCACTACTCGTCACTCGCCACTCGTCCACACCGCTCGCCGCTCGCTAACCCACCGGAGCGCTCGGCCCTTTTCAACTTCAGTTCCATTTCATCATGTTCGCAATTTTTTGTTGTATTGTTTTCGCACGGTTCTCTTTCGGCAAATTGTTTCTCGTCAGCGTTCGTTAGTATTTCTGTTCAGTTTGTTTTGTTTCTTTTTATTCGGATTTTCGTCGTTCAACGAACCACATCGTCCCACACACACGCGCGCCCACCCCCAACCGCGCCCGAACAAGCTGCCGCTGAAAAAAAGCTCTGCGGGAACTGCAGAGCTTTAGCTGAAATCGCTGCCACCGTAACACAATGTTCACTGCATGTAGGGTGAGACTAAATATCGTAAACCCTAGAATGTTAATCATTTGTAAGTAGAAAAATTAAGTGCAATTTTCCAAATGCAATTTGAAATATTCCTGAAAGCAGCATCGTCGCAGTAAGCGTGATTACAGTGACGGCGCGCGGCCGTAAGCGCCGGTGAGAGCGGTCGCAGCTCTGCGATCGAAATCGGACCATTTTCCACAGCCGAAGGACACGGAGCGCCCTGGGCGGCGCGGAGGGGGAGGGCGATAACATTCTGCCAATACAACCTTCTCCGCCCCGCGCGGGACCGGCCACAGCTAATATTTACTTTTAATAATAGTGTTAGATATCTCAACAGAGCCGGCTCCTACTGCCACAGACACTCTACGCTCCGCGCCGCCTCCTCATCTCTGTTTAGACTACATACGATGGTGCGCTCTCTTACTTGTCTTTATTTTTCTCTCGCTTGTCCTTCTTTTGCAACTGGGCTGTGTCGGTTATTTTTTTGCCGTTTTAGATTCATTACAGAACTGATTATGAACTAGGGCAGAGAAAGGGGCTAAACCTGGTTTTAATGGTCTAATCAGGGGTTCTCAAACTTTTTTTTTCAGGTACCACTAAAACCAATATGTTTGCCGGGCGTACCAACTATACCTATAAGAAGCTAATAATAATATTTATCTTCTATATCTACATTCTTATCTTGGAGGTTAGCGTCACACCAAAGTTCAATTAATGATTTTCTTTCTTCGAATGTAAGTAATCTCGGGAACGAATCTAAAAATTTATTTCTTATCGAATTTAATTCTGAAAAATCTTGTTTAAAATATTCTTCGGAACTCACTATGATCATTTGACAGTCAGTTTTTATATCGCTAAGAACATCAGAATTCAAATTATATTTATGTTCATCAACAAAACTTTCTAAATTTAGGATTATGGAAATTTTATTACCGCTTATAAAATTTTGTAGAGCATAATGTTAAATTTTTTCGCGTACCACCTCGAAGCATTCCGCGTACCACTGGTGGTACGCGTACCATAGATTGAGAACCGCTAGTCTAATTGACAAAATTAAACATGTATTTAGAATTTTTAAATTAATTTACATTAACTTAATATAATGATTTTCTTAACGTTAACGTAAAGTTAAGTAGGATACTTGTTTCAATTTAATTTATTTTATATTATTAGATAAATTGTGATTAATGTTATTTTATTTTGTTCATATCGATGATGTAGTTTTATGATAGGTTGATTGAAATTTGTTGATAAAATAGCGAAAACACTATTTAGTTTCAAATAAACTAGGCACATAATTTAATGGCTTACAAGTAGATAAAGAATTTTACAAATTCCACAACTTATCAGACGTATACTTCTCTGTCGCTTATACCTTTATCGAAATAAGATCAAATATAGAAAAGACATAAGGAAATAACATCCGACATAATGCGAATGTACATACTCGTATAGGTTCCTTCAGCGACCGCGCTTTCCTCGGTGGGTTATTTATAATAATAATTTATTCTCGCTGAAGTCGTGAAAGGAGACGAAGAAAGGGAACCTGCAAAGGCCTTTGAATTGTTGGGGTCAAAGGACTCGACAAGGTTGTTTTCTGTTGCAAACTCCTGAAGTATCTGTAAACGGTTTTACATTACCTCTGTTGTCGGCGGGTAGAGAGACGCACAAACATACTTACCTACCTATTCGTATTTTTGTACTAGTGTAAGTATTTAGATAAGTTAAACGTGATCGTAAGTGTCTACTACCTAAGTACCTTCTACTTATCCTTGTATGGCGCTTATGAGGATTGAGGAATTTATATGTATGTAATGTGCTTACCTGGTTAATGTTTGTTTGAATGTATATTATTACATAGTTACTCTTTAGCACGAGTATTTGATAGAAATGTTTCAAAATAAAACAATCTTAATCTTACCTTTCTAGATAGACTATGTCCAATTAAATAAAATGAGACAAACCTATTTTACAAAACCTTGTTTTCATGTTTCAGGTCCAGTGCCTTTTCAAGATCGACATTTTTGTGACATAAAATAAGGTAAGTTTAGGTAGTAATTTAAGTAAAATCCTTATTACTTTTTTTATGGAAACTGACACGGTTGGCTACATCACCTACAACATCCGTGATGTCAGCCCATAACACCGGGTGAACTTGGTGCCACGTCAGTGCTTCCCTTCGGTCGTGTCTACGATTCTTTCTCTACGATTTCTTTCCATCTTTTATTAACAAATACCTATAATAATTTTAACATTGAAAATGTTTATATTTTCGTTCGAGTATAGTGCCCCGATTTATGAAATTGTGACATTTGCTTGTAGTTTCGCAGATATGAGAGGTAAGCGGATGGGTCGTATGTCAAAATGTGCGTCTACCGAAGGGCTTTAAAGTGCAATTAAATTACCAAAATTGGTTTGTAACTTTTTGAGATTTTCAAAAAATTGCCCAAATTTCATATTTTTTTCGCCGACTTGGATCGAGAATTTCCAAATAACTTCTTTTTTAGCTCGCTATTCGAGAAACAAAAAAAATTGTATCTCGGGATTGAATTAAGCTACAGTTTGAGCAATCTTAGGAGGCGGGCGGACAAAAACTGGAGGCGGTGGCGGGTCCCTTACGCGCGAGGTCAGTCTGCGCTCCGCTCACTTTAGCGGAATGAATTCCTATTAACAAATTTGTCAAATTTTATCGTGAGCTATATTTCTAAATTGCATTTTCAATGCCTTTTATAGTTAGGCGTAGTGTGAGATCTGTAGATTTTTTACATATAACTGATGACAATTCGAAATATATTATATTAGAATATTAGAATGTGTGTTTTGTAATATGTATAAAAATTAAAAACAAAAAAAACAACCATGTCTAGTGGCGTGTTACGTACGATACCCACTACATAAATCCCGTATTGGATGTTATGCCTCTTTAACACAATCAGCACTAACAACATAAATAAAGTTACTTTTATGATTAAGCCGGAACAAATTAAATGTATGTCCATATATAACAAATACAATAACAAAACAGTTGGATTTAGTAAAATATAAAGGAGTTTCCTTGGCTTGACTGGAAAAACAGGTTGCAGCTTAATAATTAATTTATACCGAAACTCTTGTGTGTAAGACTAACTTAACAGATACACAGCTACATAGCTTAGTTTATACGGCACGGTCTGCCTAAGACGTCTCTCGGATTTGTAACAACGGAACAGAATGGTACGCCGCCGCCGTCTCCGAAGGTCGGGGATCTCAAAGTCCAGTTAAAGAGAAATATTTCCATTGTTGAAAATTTCCTCATTTCGCCGTGGGCGTCGGGGGCGGGGGCGGGCCGGGGTCGCGGCCGCAGCCATTAGCGCTGTTGTCGTAGTTGAATCAATTATTTCATCTTTACGAGCTCGCCCTGCTTGGGGCCTCTATCTGAGTGCGCCCCCGCCGCGCCGCGCCCTCGCCGAGCCTTGCCATAGGGTTAATGCGTAAAAATTGTTAAACGCGCACTTTGCCAAACCCGGCAGGGTCACGATACGAATGCCAGACAGAGATTTAAAAGCAGGCCAGGCAGGTGAAATGTTATTATGGACGGCCGTTTTCACCACCTTCGGTTGCAATTAACAGTTAACTGCTGTCAAGTGTATGAGAAATATCACTGTAACCGACAAATAACTGTTGGATTAGAGATAACCGAAGACGGTGAAAGCGCGGGCTAGCGAAACAGCCGACTGGTCGAAGACCCAATCTAACATAGAATATTATTACATTTTATCGACAGTTTAATGGCTCTTTAAACCAAATTAATTGTTTAGAAATAAAATAAAATGAATTAAAATAAAATGATAGACTTACCGTGTAATGTATGTTAACGATTTTTAGAAAAAAAATATCTGAGAGGCGGAAGGAATAAGTAATAGAACGTAAAAAAAAACTATTTTCGAAATGTTTGTAGCTTTGTCGGTTTGTTTGTTCGTTTGTACGCGCATCACGCAAAAGCCATCCATTGGATTAAAAATTTTATTACTAAAAAATATGAAGCTTTATTCGGAGTAAGATTTAGTGTTTATTTCATCAAAATCAATGAACGGAATCAAAAGATATGAAATTTTTAAGTTTAGTTAAAAACCTCATAGCACTACGCCAGCACCGCGCTAAGTACAGCGCGCGTGCCCGGGGCGCGGCGGTGTGTCGCGGCGAAGGGGTCATGTGGTTCTGAAAGAATAATTATCATGTTTAGTTATCCACGTGGACGAAGTCGCGGGCGAAAGCTAGTTCCTAATAAATAAAGCGAAGTGCCTATGGGCGACCGGTGGCTGTATAACGTACGTGAAAATCTGAATATCCTTATAACTCGAGAAACACTTTATCGATTTACATAAGGTCTTCACTGTTACATTCTATCACTTTTCAAGATAGTTTTAAGCTATAAGTCATAACGCTACGTGTTCGGCGGCCTGAGCTGTGAGCAAAAAGTCACGCGAGCAAAAGATAGTGAAACAATAAAATAAACCTTTTATAAAACCCGGCTCCGCAGTAGAAAATGCTGTAGTCGGGCGTGTAGAAGCATTGGAATATGCTCCCTGCCCGACTACAACATTTCCTACTGCTCTTGAACAACTTTCCTTGTTATTTCATTTCATTTTTCGGTTTCATAAAAAGTTTATTTTGAACGCAGTAACAGATATTTCAGAAAACGACATCTAACTCGAACTCGTAGTTGGGTACACGTGCGAACGAGATAATTCAAACAACTGGGTTTTTACAGCTCACTTCAGGCCGCGGAACCCTAAAACAGAATGAAATATCAAGGCGGAAGAGCGCTCCTCGCCGCCGTCGGCTTCCAGGCCATTTCGTTCGTAAATTATGCCCTCCCACTTGTATTATTATGAATAATGCCGAGGCTTGATTTATTCGCATTTAGCACGTATTAAAGATATTTTATAAGCTGAGGTAAATACTATTTGGATACTTAGTCGCGAACGAGACAACGCTTAAAGACACTCGTTTCAGTCAGCTTGGAAAAACTCCCCCTAACCTAAGAACTCGCGTCGTCGCGCCGTCTCGGTTAGGCCCTTTCATGCCTAATCGTTTGTACGCATCGCCATTGAGTAATGTCGTGAGATACTGAAGTAAACACACTTTCGTGTTGCGGAATATCAACGCATTCGTTATAACTGGGACAGTAAAATATTAAACCGCTAGAAGAAATACGTATTTGTATTTTAGGTTAGGGTAATTCAAAATATAAATTCTCGTACCTTGACAGCGGCGCGGCGTGGATAATACACATTTGGTTTGGACAACACTACCAACGCTGTAACTCCCGCGGCATAACGGCACGAGCCAAATTTAAAAATTTCACGATATTCTTTTGGCAACAAGGCTCAGAAGGATTTTTGCTATTTATTTCTGACACTGAGCTTGAATGTTATTGGACGTTGAGGAGCCAAATAGTTAATAATTACTTATTACTGGATGTTGTATACCGACTGAACCGGCTTTCATACGGGCGGAGTTACCCTACTATATCGTAGATAAGGGAAAGGATTTACATATTTCTATGGAGTCCGTAACACGGAGGAACTAGGTTCAGGAACTAGCTGAACTAGTAAAGTCAATTTAATAGGAAATCGAATTGAAGCACTACTAATATGATAGAATCGGTTTAATAATTGAGTTGAAGGCGGTACAAAAGCACAAAAGGCCTTCATCTATAAATTGTCTGGTGTGCTTGTGCGTTGCACCGCCTTCGACTAAATTATTTAATAATGTTTAGTTCTATGTAGTTGTTTTTGAAGTCGGTGAATGTTTTTTACAACAGTTTTTTATTTCACTCTTTTTAGCAATATCACATAAAATAGAATCACAGAAATCGGTTGTCGTGGTATATAATTATTAGTCCATTTGACACACTTAACAGTCCATATCCTGAAAACTACTGAACCGATTTTGATTAAACTTGCACTGTTCCCTAAGTTGAAGTAAATGTAAGCCAAAAAAAAGAATGGTCACAATCCGATTAATAGTTTCGGAGAAATGCGTGGAAAAACATACATACACACAAACATACATACAAACGTACATACAAACATACATACAAACATACACCTATACAATTTTGTATATTTGTTTGGAAGCCCTAATAGATTATCGTATGTGATTGATTATATTGCGGTTGTAAAACATTACATACATACAAGGAGATTTATCAATGTCGAATTGATAATCTCCTTTTTTGAAGTCGGTTAAAAAAAGATAACATTCGATAAAGCGTAGAATTGCTGTTGCGTTCAAGTGAATATATTTTCTTGAAAACAGTAAGTCATTAAGAGCGAGGCCGAAGGCCGAGCTACGTTCATGCAAACGACCAGCAGCACAGAGACGTGCGAGTTTGCCACCGTGGACGGCAACGTAAAAGGTATTTAGTTTTAAATTAAGCAATAATGACTAATTTAGATTTTGCTTATATTTTCTAAAAATAATCTGCTATTTACCTAGACCTTTTACTTACTATAGACCTCATGTATTACATTATAATGTTTTTAAAACAGCTAGTTTGTCCCATACGCTAAATAATAACCTTTGGGCTGAGCAGTATCACATAAATATGGAAGGGAGAGAGAGAGAGAAAGAGAGAGATAATATAAGAGAAGCGATCGTTTATTACAATATTTGCATTTAAATCGGATTTGCTATACAACCGAGTCTACCGCGAGCCAAGAAGCGGGCAAAAGCAAGTTTATAATAAAACAACAATATTTATTTTATTACATCATGTGAACGCCGCACTTTTCCTGCGCGCCGCGCCGTCCACTTCCTAACTACGCCCCGTGGCTTTCATTTTAGGTTTCCTCCTCCTGCACCTTGTTTTCCATTGAGTCGATTTCACATTATTATTTAAAGCGAGAATAACAGCACTAAGCCAGTGAGTGTTTGAAGAGAGCGGACTACCGCGCTCCACCTGCGGTTGACCATCAATCATGTTCCGCACTACTTAACGAGTCCTCGTAATTTTCAGAACCAGCAGCGTAGGTTAATTTCATAGGAAGCAGCTGTGTCCGCTAGTCTATGGATGGCTTGATGGTAGCTTGGGAAAGATCTTTCTAGAGCGCACTAATTCTGCAATAAGTTCGCCTTCTGGAACGAAAAACACATTGGTCCTTAAGTGTTTCTACCTATGTATCATCAATACTAATAATAATCTCATCTAATCTGTAAGGGTTGGCCATGGAGTAAGTTACTTTGTTTTATGAGATATTGCGTTTGTAGACTCTATGTATGATACTAAAACTAAATTGACGATTTTTAGAAATTATTTCTGTATCTGTTCCTCCGTAACTCTTAAACCGATCATCAAAATTCGAAGAAACTTAGTACAAGCACATTTATCTATACGTGACACAGGATATATATAGGCTATGCTAAGATGTGGCTCTCATACAAATCGAATTGTTCCGCGCGCCGAAAAAAAGGTACGGTAGCGGGCTTACTTACTTTCTCCTTTTTAAATACTTATGAATTTCACGCGAGGCAAAAGCTAGTCTCATTAAATAAGAACGGTTCACGTACCAGGTTAATCCTTTCTACTTTCAATTAAGTACAACAAAATTTAACAGATTAAAAAAAATGCTGCAGCTACCTTACCTGAGAGGAAACAGGGGCGCGCGCGGTTGTTCACCTCGTTTTAGTTTCCATCATGCGTGATTAGTACTCGTAAGTATGACGTTTACTCCAACTGCTTCGTAGACCTTGGCATAGTATTATATTATTACTTTCAACTACCATCACTCCAGTGAAATAAAACAGCTAAAGACATGAGACAATGTTAATACGCCATTGCCATAATGTGTATTAAGCGATAAGTTCGTCTACAACACCGCATGCGCTTAAGTCGTTGCGCCACCTGAAAGATTTCCTGGCTCCTTCCTGGCTCCTTTAGCTCCTTTCGGCAGACTTCGGCTCGAAGGAAAGTGTGGTATGAGTGATGGTGTGGTGGTTTAAAAAAAATTACCAGGGTTAATATAAAGAAGATGCGTCGCGTAGCTCTCTATATTAACCCTAACCTAATGTTGAGGCGGTGCATGTCGTTTTTGTTACGTTTCGTTTCGAGCCGAGTGTTCACGAAAGGAGCCAAAGGAGCCAGGCAGGAGCCAGGAAGTCTTTCAGGTGTCGAACGCCGCCTAAGTGGAATACAATAATAGTCTTCGCCGACTCTCCGCCGCCGCCCCGCTGCTGCCGCCGCCGCCGCCGGCCACACGACACGAATTGCCCAATGACGCCGTCACACCATTATCCGTCCAAATCCAATCAGTAGTCGTTCGGATAATCGGATCGAACGCGCCGCGCCGCCGCCTCCGCCGCCCCGCCGCTCCGCCGCGCGCCGCTCCCGCGCGCTGGCTTTATTGCACCTCTCACTGAATAGGCGCCTGTAATTTATTGCTCTGTTATGCTGAATATTTGTATAGACTCGCTTCGAATTGAAGCGATGTGATAGCCAGAATTGGATTAGTGCCGTTCATTTGCATTGCGTTTAATTATTTTGGCTCCGGATTTAAGGGTCAACAATGAGAGGGCTTAGCGCCGCGATGGCGCTAATTTAGAATTTACGCGGACACTTTATGTACAGTTTCGTTATTTCACACGTATATTTGCACTTACGTAAATATATTGTAGATGTATTTTAAAATGCGAAACTTTGTTATTGGCTTGCTTATTTGTAATTGTTGATATAAAATATCTGTTGTGTATAGCTGTTAGTTTCCTTGATCAATAAATAAATAAATACATAAATTACGTTGTTTTTAATGTGTTCAACGCTGCGCTTAGTTCGGGAGTTATTTTTAATTTGTTTATTGATCAGTAAGACTGCATTCGCACTTGTCACAATTTATTCTATCCGGTTCAGTTACACCCACGAAGAATAACCGGCAAGTAACTTAGCAGGGTATTATTTTTTCATAAATATTATTACTGTTATGTTAGTGACTATCCACATAATAACATCGCCTACAGTTTATCGAAAATAAGTGATGTTCGTTTTAATTGAGGATTTAGGAAGATGAAACTTACATGTTTGTCTTATTTGGACAATGTGTGGGACTAATAACTTAAGACTAAAAACATGTTCAGCCGCTAAAAGAGTTTTACTCACGCATGGAGGGTTCCGTAGATCAGCTATACCATAAGTTTTAAAAAACAATATCCTTCTATCTTTTGTCTGTCTGCAATGCAAACTACCTGTGGCGCCATCTATTATTTAGTAGCGTGGATATTATGTACTAATCGATTCTTAGCACGTTTCTTGTATGGGGACCCCTCTTAATGTTTTAATTTTTGCTTTTTTATTATTTGTTGGCATATCCGCCAATGATACATGTGGGCGCGAAATAATTTTGTTAACGTGCAACACTTAAATATCTTGAAGAATGGCACTAGTGGCAGTACTGGTATTTATTGCCTGTATGTTGGTGGACCTGCACAAGCGCGCCTATGTTCAATTTATTCACCATCTTTAATTATTTGGCATTGGACCAATCACAATGCAGCGATTACTTCTAATTTTCGTCGCCAGGTGGCAGAATGTCTGCTTTAGAACAATATCAAGGTGATGCAGACTGAAGTTGGCTGCAAGCCCTGTTTACAGGTTTTTGAAGGAATTTCCGCAGATCTGAACTGAGAGTTGTCACACGTGGTTGTGTGAAACGTGCTCTGCAGATTTGCAAAATGGCCGACCCAAGCCATGAGGTGTTACCCGATGACATCACTGGGAGCCTTGCTCCGACATCGGAAGCGGAATCACGGCAGTCTCAGCCACTGCCACCCACGCCAGCTGCTGGGCATCTCTTGACAAGACCTAACTGCGAATCGCAAGTACCTTCAGAATTTTTTTCGCACATAATGAGCATGATGCAACAAATGACCGAACGGCTCACTGCACCAACACCGGATACCAAGATCCGCATCGCAGATGTTTATTTACCCCCTTTCGATCCTGACAATAATGTGGGTGTAAGGGAATGGTGCAATCACGTTGACAATGCAAAATCTAACTACAACCTAGCAGATTACGATGTGCGTATGAAGGTTTCAAGTCTCTTGAAGGGCAGAGCAAAACTGTGGGCCGACATTTGGCTTGTTCATACTACAACTTGGCAAGAATTACGCACCAATTTGATAACTACCTTCGAGCCTGAAAATAGATACTCCCGAGACATTCTTAAGTTCAAAGAGCATGTGTACGACCCTTCAAAAGATATTTCCGAATTTCTGTCAACTGCATGGATACTATGGCGTAGAGTTACGAAAGATAAGCTCCCAAACGAAGATGCTGTTGAAGCAGTGATAGGGAGCGTAAGCGATGAAAGACTTCGGATTGAACTCATGAACGCCAGGGCTACTTCCGTACCTGAACTGATTTCTGTCGCCTCGGCCATCCGCCGTAAACGTTCAAACATACCTACTTCGACCATAGCTTCAAAAAGACAACGTTTTTCTGAAGACAAATTTGATTTCATTACTTGTAATTTATGCAAAAAACGTGGACACTATGCACGCGATTGTCGTACTTATAAGCAGAATGAAGTTGATAGGCGCGAGTTCTCGGTGACAGCACCAAGCCATACGTTAAATAAATCTACCGGGCTCAAGAAAACTTGTTCATATTGTAGCGCGGCAGGTCATACATACGAAACGTGTTATAAGCGCGATAATTCTCGTGGCAACGTGAACATTATCGGTAGACCTAAACTGACTAACATAGTAGTGAGGGTAGATAAAGTCGAATTATGTGGTATTTTCGATAGCGGCGCTGACTGTTCGGTTATTCGGGAATCCGCTGCATCTAAAGTACCTGGTAGACGAGAAAGTTCGGTGACCTACCTTAAGGGTCTAGGTCACCCTGTGCTTTCTGTTCAAACCCTTACTACCACTTGTGCTATCAATGACATTAATGTGGAAATTCAATTCCATGTCTTGCCTGATCATGAACTTTCTTCTGATGTGCTTATAGGTACCAACCTGTTTTTGGACACAGGACTTGCGGTTATCGTAACCAGTGGCGGAGCTAGAATCATACGGCAACCTATCGTTTATCACATACAGAAAGAAAACTCAATATTTGAAAAAATTAATACCGATTTAACTGATGATGACCAAATAAAAAATCTTAAAATTTTGCTTAACAAATTTTCGCATCTCTTTATACACGGCCTTTCACATACTCGAGTTAAAACTGGTGAACTTGAGATAAGATTGAAAGATCCAAACAAATTTGTTGAAAGGAAGCCATACCGCTTGAATTCGTTTGAGCGAGAAAAAGTTCGTAAGATCATCAATGAGCTCCTACAGCACAACATTATTCGTGAAAGTAAATCACCGTTTTCCAGTCCAATTATTCTGGTGAAGAAAAAGAATGGTGATGATCGCATGTGCGTCGACTTCCGTCAACTGAATGCTAATACAGTCCGCGACCATTATCCACTCCCTCTGATTGCTGATCAAATCGACCAGCTTGCTGATGGCTATTATTTCACCACTCTCGATATGGCATCAGGTTTTCATCAAATACCGATAGCCGAAGAATCTATTGAAAAAACTGCATTCATTACGCCTGATGGTTTATATGAATACTTAACTATGCCATTCGGCTTATCTAATGCACCTGCGGTTTATCAACGTTGCATTAACCGTGCTTTGCGGAATTTACTCGGTAAAATCGCGCAGGTCTACATAGATGACGTTTTAAGTAAGTGTGAATCTTTCCAGGAAGGTATCACGTTCCTCGAACAAATTCTTCTTGCATTACAGGAGGCAGGCTTCTCCATTAATATTGAAAAATGCGCATTCTTTAAGCGTTCCATAGAGTACTTAGGAAATGTAATCTCAGATGGTAGAGTCAGTCCTAGTCCTCGAAAGGTAGAAGCATTAGCGAAGTCGCCTGTACCGAGCACAGTTAAGCAGGTTCGACAGTTCAACGGGTTGGCCGGATACTTTAGACGATTTATCCCAGATTTTTCTCGTTTGATGATTCCACTTTATGATCTCACAAAACAAGGTGCGAAGTGGCAATGGAGTCATGAGCATGAAGAGGTCCGGAACAAGATAATCGCATATCTAACGTCAGCACCTGTACTGACGATCTTTCGAGAAAACGCCCCTATAGAGCTGTACACTGATGCCAGCTCCGTCGGATATGGTGCTGTCCTTATTCTAATAATAGACGGCCGACAACACGTAGTAGCGTACATGAGCACAAGAACCACCGACGCAGAAAGTAGATACCACTCATATGAATTGGAAACCTTAGCAGTTGTCAGAGCTATAAAACATTTCCGACATTTTCTGTATGGAAGAAAATTTAAAGTCATAACCGATTGCAATTCGCTAAAAGCATCCAAGCACAAACAAGACCTTCTTCCACGAATTCATAGGTGGTGGGCTTTTCTCCAGCACTACGATTTCGAAATTGAATACCGAAAAGGAGAGCGGATACAACATGCCGATTTCTTTAGCAGGAACCCGACTACTCTCACTGTAAATGTAATGACGAATGATCTTTCTTGGCTGAAAGTAGAGCAACGCAGAGATATTACCCTAAGAGCTATAATTAATAAACTTAACAGCAATGAAGAAGTTGAAGGTTACTTGCTCGACGATGGAATTCTAAAACTTCACCTCGAATCTAATATTACGGGTGCAAGGAATTTAATAGTAGTTCCAGCAGCTTTTCAATGGAGTTTAATTAATACCTTTCACACTGCATTAAAACACCTTGGATGGGAGAAAACTCTCCATAAGATTATAGAATCTTACTGGTTCGACAGGATGAACACGATTGTCCGTACTTTCATCGATAACTGTGTCGTCTGTAAAATGTCAAAAAATACATCTGGAGCTATACAAGTACGTCTACATCCCATAGAGAAACCTTCAGCAGCATTTCAAGTGGTTCATATGGACATCACGGGTAAACTGGGTGTACCCAATGATCAAGAATATGTCATTGTGACTATCGATGCTTTCTCCAAATATGTACTTCTCTACTACGCCAACAACAAGTCTCAGTTCAGTTTGGCGGCCCTGAAACAAGTTATTCATCTGTTCGGTTCCCCCAAGCAGCTTGTCGTCGATGGAGATAGAGCCTTCCTTGGAGAATTTCAAAAATATTGCACGAGCTTCGGAATTGAAATTCACGCTATTTCGCCAGGAGTTAGCCGAGCGAATGGGCAAGTCGAACGTGTTATGTCAACTCTCAAGAATGGACTTACAATGATAAAGAACTACGAAACTGAACAATGGCACACTGCATTGGGTGGTCTTCAATTGGCTCTCAACTGCACGGTGCATAAGACAACTGGATTTGCCCCACTCACATTGCTCACTAGACATCATCATTGCGTCCCTCCGGAATTACTTAATCTCGTGAACTTTGAAAAAGAACAAATCAACCTAGAATTACTGGAGCAACATGTGCAGAAACGTACCGTGGAGGCAGCAGCTAAAGCAAAATTACGATTTGACAGAGACAAAGCAAGAATTCAACATTTTCAGCGTGGCGAGTATGTCCTAGTCAAGAATAACCCACGGAATCAGACTTCGTTGGATTTGAAATTCAGTGAACCTTATGAAATCTATAAAGTTCTTGAAAATGATCGATATCTGGTGAAACGAGTCGTCGGTAGAGGACGACCTCGTAAGGTCTCTCATGATCAGCTACGACGGGCTCCGTGTCCAGGCGATCAGATAGCCATGTGGGAGAGTCCAAATGATTCTGGGCAGCTGGCGAGTGCTGATGTAGTTCATACACCGTCCACGTCATACGATACCGTAGTGGACACACAAATCAACAATTCTTTTTAATTTGGTGAATTTGTTCCGTGTCATTGTAGTTCTTTAATCACTGTTGTTCCATGCCATTGTTCTTCTTTAATTACTGTTGTTCCATGTCATTGTTGTGTTATAATAACTATTGTTTCATGTCATTTTTGTTCTTCAATCACTTTTGTTCTATGTTACTGTTCTTGTCTTTTCAAGTGATTCTCTTTCAGAGCCACTGTGTAACACGGTCTAGAAAATGGCCCAGGGCACAGCAGCGACCTTCCTACCTCCTTTAGGGCCCCTGTGTAGCAAGGTTCTAGTGACCGAGGGCACAGCATCAACTCATCTAACATTTCCCTTGTGTAACACGGTCTAGTGAATGACCCAGGGCACAGCAGCGACCTTCCCACCTCCTTTAGGGCCCCTGTGTAGCAAGGTTCTAGTGACCGAGGGCACAGCATCAACTCTTCTAACATTTCCCCTGTGTAACACGGTCTAGCGAATGACCCAGGGCACAGCAGCGACCTTCCCATTTCCTTTAGGGCCCCTGTGTAGCAAGGTTCTAGTGACCGAGGGCACAGCATCAACTCTTCTAACATTTCCCCTGTGTAACACGGTCTAGCGAATGACCCAGGGCACAGCAGCGACCTTCCCATTTCCTTTAGGGCCCCTGTGTAGCAAGGTTCTAGTGACCGAGGGCACAGCATCAACTCTTCTAACATTTCCCCTGTGTAACACGGTCTCGTGAATGACCCAGGGCACAGCAGCGACCTTCCCATTTCCTTTAGGGCCCCTGTGTAGCAAGGTTTTAGTGACCGAGGGCACAGCATCAACTCATCTAACACTTCCCCTGCGTAACAAGGTCTGCGAGACCGAGGGCACAGCATCGACCTACCTGTTTCCCTTAGAGCCCCTGTGTAACAAGGTCACCGTGACTGAGGACACAGCATCAAAACCTTGCATGATTACAGTGTAATGACCATGGGGTCTAAGACACTCTCGAGATATCTGGTGATTAATGTTAATGGTGTACCGAGGGCCATGGCGGTCCAAGGCACTGACTAACATTCATTCATTGAACTAACCGTTACTTGTTTGCGTTGGTGTGATGATCGTGGAGACCTGAAACACTTCGAGCTTTTCTGATTGCCGAATTGTGTGTCTACTTCTTATGTGTATTGTCCTTGCCAGGTACTGGCATTTGACTAAGTTCGGAAATTACTACTATGAACAATGTACGGTTTGTCCGTGCAGTGCACATTCAATCTTTTCAATTGTTCAACGAGTGGGACTGAACACCCGTCTGATCTTATGACAACAATTTGCAGGGTGTATGTGGTTTCGTTATTGTAGGCTGGTGCAGAGCACGCACCGCCTATCAGAATGGCCGTGTGGGCGCGAAATAATTTTGTTAACGTGCAACACTTAAATATCTTGAAGAATGGCACTAGTGGCAGTACTGGTATTTATTGCCTGTATGTTGGTGGACCTGCACAAGCGCGCCTATGTTCAATTTATTCACCATCTTTAATTATTTGGCATTGGACCAATCACAATGCAGCGATTACTTCTAATTTTCGTCGCCAGGTGGCAGAATGTCTGCTTTAGAACAATATCAAGGTGATGCAGACTGAAGTTGGCTGCAAGCCCTGTTTACAGGTTTTTGAAGGAATTTCCGCAGATCTGAACTGAGAGTTGTCACACGTGGTTGTGTGAAACGTGCTCTGCAGATTTGCAAAATGGCCGACCCAAGCCATGAGGTGTTACCCGATGACATCACTGGGAGCCTTGCTCCGACATACACGTAATAATACATATTCTATGAAAATTTCAACTTAGATACCTATCACGGTTTAAATGATACTGCCAGCCCTCGGAGGGACAGACAGACGGCGTAGGCTAATAGGCTTCCGTCTGAGTACAGTATTTTATACTGCAATAAACAATTAAAGATATTCATCTGTTGTGTTTATCAATGCTCGTTGAAATGTCAACACGGCATAATTTGGTAAGTGTAGCTACGTACATACTTTTAGTATAATTATTTGATTGTATACGCTCGGAGCCGAACCAACTGGTTCCTATGCAGTGCAAAATAACCTGCTCAACGAAGTAAATACAATTAGTCGAGTGTATGGTTTGGCTGCACCAGGCGCTAGGCGTGGGGTGTTGCAGGCTGCTTCTCCTCTCACCCCTTCGCCCTCCCCGTCTGCAGTGACACCCCACCCCATACCGCCCTCTCACCGCCCCTCGCCGCCGCTCATCCAATATCGATGCGGACAAGGATTACGCTGCTCCGATATCCTAGTTCGCTTACCGAACAGACTTACCGCCTCGCTACGACGAACAGCGTCGATGCAAGCCTTGCGCCTTTATGCATGAATCTATTAATTAAAAAATAACAATAAAGCCTTCGCTTCGGGCTAAACGATGAGCGCTCACCTATGACTACGAATGTAGAGCAGAATTATGTGCACTGAATGTTGGGGGCATATTATGCCGTGAGCAATTGCTTATTCGATGTTTAGATCAGTGGTCCTTACGTGGTACCTTTTAGTGATGAGGGACCATTAGACTAAATTTTTGTCTTGCCATGGACCATCAACTACTTGGCGGTAATATAAATAAATATAAGATTGTTCTAGAAACATGACGCGTATACAATTATTCGAAATCAAGAAGAGTATTATAAATTTGCGACAATTTTACATTAATTAGGTATATTATTTTAGTGTGATTTTTGTGACTGCATACTGTTTACCAACTGCTCAATCTTTGGTCCAGTGCTACTCAAAGCCGAACGCATGTCGGCACTGGAATCCAAATGATTTCGAGTGTGATAACTTCGCGGACCACTAATGGTGCTTTCAGGGACCACCAGTGGCCCACGGACCACCGGTTAAGAACCACTGGTTTAGATCACTGATGTCTAGTCATATGTGATATCGATTATTGCTGATCTTCTCTGTAAGCAAGAATGAAATAATGAAAAATCAAAGATTAAGTTTTTCAAAAACAGGATTCCAGCATTGAGCAGAATGGTCACTATTTATTGATTAAGTTATTTAATAAAAATAGGATTCTAGCATTGAGCAGAATGGTCGTTATTTATTGATCAAATTATTAAAAAAAATTGATTCTAGCATTGAACAGAATAGTCACTATTTATTGATAAGGAATTTAATTAAAAATAGGATTCTAGCATTGAGCAGAATGGTCACTATTTATTATCATTTTGCATGAAACTATTTACCGGCATCGTTAATTGCAAAGGATACAAGGGTTCATATTAGTAATAATCGTGTTTGGAGAGCGGCACTGAAATTATTTTCGAAGTTGTTTAGGTCGTAGCGTAGTTAGTTTCTTTTTGACACTTTTAAAACCTCTCTTGGAAAATAGGAGTCGTTGGAAACACATAATATGTAACATAGAATAAGTACCAACCGCCCGTGTCCACACTCGAAATATTCGTGTTTGGCCGATTAAGAACGTCGAGGTTTAGAACGTCGAGGTTTAGAACGAGAGGCTCAATAACAAAATAATCGGCTAAGTGCGTGTCGGACCACGCACAGTGAAGGGTTCCATAGTCGGTAAGAACGTTCACGGTGTAACCGAAAATATCCCATAGGTATCTCAAAAACTACACGACATATCTTATTCAAACCAATGTTCGTTGAAAGTGTTTCTGAAGCGAAGCTTTTTAGGGCAAGTATGGAACGGGGACTTAACTCAGAAAAGTGAAACGTCACAAAAGTACGAACAGAAGTTGCAACGCTCCTCATTGGCGCGCAGCGCTGTCTGAGCGCCATCTGTGAGAGTATATTGAAGTAGAACCATTGTATTGGTTGTTACCTAGCCCGGTTGTGAAAGAATAAGTTTAAAGTAATAATGTTTTATTTTTTTCGTCATAAAAAATATACTATATATAGATATAGCATAGATGGCGCTATCCTGATCAAAATTTAATAAAAATTTGATTTTGAAATGACGGTCGGGCGGATGGACAGACAGACGAACAGGGCGAAATTATAAGGGCTTCGTTTGCCATTTGGCTACGGAACCCTAAAAATATATAATCGGGCTACCTGCAATCACACCTCAAGTTAGTAAGTTTGTCTGCAGCCGGTATGTTTTTTTGTTTTTTGTTAGCTGAACATCGAGGATTCTCCAGAATTTACTGGGCCACGATAACACACGAAATACGGCTTGTGTTTTGTCGGTAAACAAAGCGACCTCATGTAGAGGGCACTTTTGTCAAAATATTGAACGAAATGGCTGTGTATTTCAATTGAGTGACAGGCGTTAGACGTGGTCTCCCTCGCTGCCGGCGCCCGCCTTGTACCTGCCGTCAAACAATTCTAAAGGATAGAACCGCTACTTCAGCTAGAACAGATACATCGTCGCATGTCGTGCCAAAAGCTGTTTTTATAAAAAATGCAGATAGGTCATGCTTGCTGTACTGCTCGCACTTTGTGGGACCACTTTGGGGGTTTATAAAATGAATAGTTTAGAAAATATTAAAGGAAATCTAAGAAAATAGAGCATTCCAACGGAATGGTACGGAACCCTCCCTACGCGAGTTCGACTCCCTCTTGACCGCCTTTTTTATATCGTATCAATGTCCACCATTATAAATGTCTCCTGTTCAAGAAATTGACACTCCACTCTATGCTATCAAATTCCTTGACTGGCGCGCTCTTCCACGGGTTATCCCTGTTTACAGCGGCAGCGGCTGTTTGCTTACAGTGGTTCGAGGGGGTGTTGTGTTGTGTACGACGACGTGATGCCCGGAAGGTGAAATATTATGATGAACAAAAGGAAGGTGAATTGACTTTGTAAATATCTTTATGAATGCATTGAAACAACGCTCAACGAAGAGCCATATGCATGACAGCAGGTGTGTGGACTTTTATGCCCGTAGACACTTCTGGATTTTAACTTATATCATAAATGGAAACACAAAACAGAAAAACAAAAATGGAGCCAGCGGAAAGGAAAAGGGAGCCAGCTCAGCTCATGTACATAGGTATAAATGAAAAAAACAAAAGCAAGACGTGCAAGAAGCATTTTATAATCTGCAGCAGACAGAGGCGATCCAACATACACGTACGTACACTATAGCCACAGTTGTGCTAGAACCAGCACATGAGCTGATCAAAGATACTCGATCAACATCTCGAAAGGCTCTCGCCTAGTGTCGGGCGTCGGGTCAAGGGTCTACAAAGCAGACTTATTCGGCATTGTCCGGATCGGTCGGAGATTTTCCTCCCCAGGGTCCGCCGCGGGTAGCTCAGACCTTCAGTGGCCGATGAAATCTCCGTTTAGTTTTATGTTATTTACGAATATATACAGAAACTTTATGCGTAGTTATTTTTGTAAAAGTTTCCGTTGCGGTCCAGTGAAAGAAAGTGCGTATGGAAGTCACCAAACTCATCTGAACTGCGTAGCTAATAAATAATAATAATATAATTTATATTTAATTCAATATTACAATGCACAAATTCACTTATTAGAAAATCACAATAACAATGAAAAAAAAACTAAAACTAAAATTAACACCTATTAAATAAAAAAAAAAAAAAATAATAATAATAATTATTAAAAATGGAATTATTAATAATAATAACAGTAAAATAATAATTATTAGAAATGGTATCTAACAATGGAAAAACCGCATCAAAGATAAAAGAAACAAATTTCATAAACTCAAATTTCTGCAGCCGTGAATGTTACTGTACTTCAGAATGTATTAAGTTTGTCGTTTTCAATGTTTTAAAAATTTAATAAATTTAAAATATTTTATAATTTAATACATTTTTTATGTAAACCAATATGGGTGGCTGTGCCGAGGGACCATTGGTGCAGTCGGCAGAGCCAAAAACACCTCTCCAAGCGATACCACGCTCAGAGAGGAGCTATGCATTTTGCTTTTTAGGGTTCCGTATTCATACGGAATTCTATGTCACTAAGCTTACGCCCTTTGTCTGTCTGCCTGTATATCCGTCCGTCCTAGGGCTGTATCTTTTGAACCGTAATAGGCAGGTGGTTGAAAATTTCACAGAATATGGTGTTTTTATGGCGGACATGCAAACAAATATTAAAATCATTCATATTAGTAGTGTAAAAGTCTACGAATAATTTAGTTTTACGTAGTGTTTAATTTGGGAAGAATATTTTATAAGATGCCACATGTCCGCGTCCCAGAGCATCAATAATTTGGTTGATACAAATCCAGTCAACGATGATGCACTTCAAGTTTCATGTTCTATCTGTAATGATGGCAGAGCCTTCCGTGGCTTCAGAGGTTTGAATATCCACCTCGTTAGGAAACACCGACCGAGTACAGGTATTGCTGTACCACCGGACCTTCCAATAGTTATTCCCAGTTCAGCTGTCCAGCCTGCAGCTTCTTTTGAAGATACTTTGAAATTCCTCAAATCATCATGCCCAGTAGTGAAGCGCATCCCTAGGGGAAGTAGAGCTGCAGTTGCAGACAAGCTTTGCGCAGTTTTGCAAAAATGTGTGAAAGACAATTCTAAAAACTCATGGGAAGATCTAATTACTTTTGCATACAGGGTACTCCATGTACAATCAAACAACAAATCTAAAGACCGGCCCTCCCTGGCTTCACAGATAAACAATAATGTACAAGTTTTCGAGCAATGCATTACTCAAAATCTAGACACTGCCCGTCGACCCAAGAAAAATTTATTGAAAAACTATCTATACAGAAAGGTTGAAGAAAAGGTCTCAGATGGGGATGTCAGAGGAGCTGTACGCTTACTCACTTCTGATGACTGTATGGCTGAGGATTCATCTGACACCTATGAAGCATTGCTCAGTAAGCACCCAACACCCTTGCATCACATGCAGTATCCCTCTCCTCCAAGTGATGACGAAAATCACGGTAAAGCAACCGTAGCGGACGTAATCAACGCGATTAAATCTTTTCCGAACGGTTCATCAGGAGGAATAGACGGCTTAAGACCACAACACCTTAAATACCTCGTAATGGCTGCCAATGGAGTTCATGGCGAGAACCTGTTGAAAGCGCTTACGGAAATGTCAAACCTGATGCTCGCCGGCAAAGTCAACAACGAAATCACACCAATACTGTACGGAGGATCCTTGTGCGCCCTTAAGAAGAAAGATGGAGGTGTACGCCCCATAGCTGTTGGCAGTACTCTAAGACGTCTTGTGTCCAAAATAGCCTGTCGTTGTTTATACACAACGTTAGGGGAAAAGTTTAGACCATACCAAATGGGATTCGGCACAAAAAGTGGCTGCGAAACTATTGTACATGCAACGCGTACCTTTATCACCACAAGTGAGACTTCAGAGATAATCGTAAAAATAGACGTAAAAAATGCGTTCAACTCTGTAGACCGTGATATCCTTCTGAAGGAGGTTAAAGAGCAAATACCCATGGTTTACGCTTATCTCTGGCAGTGTTATTCCGCTCCGACGCACTTATATCACAACGAACGTGATATTATACTGTCTGCGGTAGGGTGTCAGCAAGGTGACCCTTTAGGTCCTGCATTATTTAGCCTGTGTATTCAGCCAATTATAGAAAAATGTAATTCAGAACTAAATTTATGGTACTTGGACGATGGGGTAGTAGGAGGGTCTGCAGATAAAGTTATCTCAGATCTTAAAACTATATGTACTTCATTTGGAGAGATTGGTCTGTCCCTTAATTTTAGTAAATGTGAAATCTCCTTTTTTGATAAAGTTGACGTATTAACTAGGACTCAGATTCTTAATAATTTGAATCAAAATATATCTTCAGAGTTTACAGAAACACCAATTAAGGAAATGTCTTTGTTAGGTGCCCCTATAAATGAATTTGGTATAAAAGGTCTTTTGGAAAATAAAAACGAAATCTTTTTAAAATTCTGTCAGAACCTCACACAAATTAACAACCACATGGCCTTTCACCTGCTAAAAAATTGTTTTTTCATCCCGAAACTTACTTATTTTCTCAGAACAAGCCCAATATTTAAATATCCAGATCTTATGACTAAAATCGACAATAGCCTTAGAATTACAATAAATAATATTCTAAATTTCAGTATTGACCTGTATGATGACACGATTTGGCAACAAATTGGGCTTCCGGTGAAACTTGGTGGAACAGGCATTCGCTCGGTAAAGGACGTCGCCTTGCCAGCATTTGTGGCATCAGCTCACTGTGTGCGTGACCTCGTAGGAACCGTTTTATCACGTTCATGCGGGGACTATGAGGTGACGCACATGAGAGAGGCCATTCAGGCTTGGCGCGACCGTTGTCCTGGCGAAGAATTACCGGCCCGACCGACCATCCAAAAGCTTTGGGACATACCAATCGCAAAATTATTTCGACGTTCTCCTTCTGGATGGCCAGGAAAAAGTTCGTGCGCGTGTCTTGGCAGCCTCCCGCTGGGAATCCGGCGCGTGGCTGGAAGCGTACCCATCACCACAGTTGGGTACACTTCTAGACAATAATAGCTTGCGCGTCGCATTCGGTCTGAGGGTGGGTGCCAAGCTTTGCGAACCGCACACTTGTGCGTGCGGCGGAGCTGTTGATGCGCTCGGGCATCACGGCCTTTCATGCTCCAGGAGTGCCGGCAGGCTGTCTCGCCACGCTGCCATCAACAACATCATCAGGCGCTCCCTTGCATCAGCCAACATCCCGAGTGCACTCGAACCACCTGGCCTATCTAGGTCGGATGGTAAGAGGCCGGACGGAGTCACTCTGTTGCCGTGGGTGTGCGGGAGGGCTTTGGTTTGGGATGCGACGTGTGCGGACACCTTCGCCCCCAGTCACATGGTGGGCTCGTCTCGGGTGGCTGGTTTTGCTGCAGCAAAGGCCCAATCGGTTAAACATGCCAAATACAACCAACTCAAGAACAACTACGAGTTTGTGGCCTTTGCTGTAGAGACACTTGGGGCATGGAGCCCGGACGCGATCAGTTTTTCCAAGAAATTGGGAAAACTAGTCATTGACGCGTCTGGTGACCGCCGTGCTCGGGCGTATTTCAACCAGCGGATCAGCCTGGCGATCCAGAGGGGGAACGCCGCTTCCGTCATGGGGACCATGCCTATGGTCCCTATGGACGACTATTTTTATTTATAGTTAGATTTATTTTTATAGTTAATTTAGTTATTTTTAGGTCTAGATTTAATTATTTTTGTTAATGTTGTGTGTTCAATAAAGATATTAAAAGTAAAACAAATAATAAAAAAAAAGAAACAGTAAAAACATTCAGGGTTTCCATGCAAAGAACGTATCGAAAGAAGAATCGATTAGTGCCTACATATTCACGCTGCTAAATAATAGATGGAGCCACAGCTAATTTGCAGCACAGACAGACAAAATATAGACGGACATGCTTTTTTGCCACGTATGGTATAAGCTGATCTGTGGATCCCTCCGTGCGCGAGTAAAACTCGCACTTGACAGATTTTTATGAAAATTATATTATAATGTTACAGGTTTAATGTACACCCGTGTGTAGTTTACGAAACTCGTTAGCTCACTAGTCAAAAGGAGACTTCGCTGAAGACCGCAGGATGTGAGTTTTTTCCAATTTATTAAAAAAAAGTTAAAGCTCTCGCCTGCAGTTTGCGGCTAGCTCCGGACATGATTTAGTGAGAGTCGCCACTGTGAGGGTTCGGGAAGTAATTAATTTTTAAACGAAAAACCTTGAAAGTGACCGAGAAAATTCGGCCATCGACGATGAAAAAAGAATACGGTAAGTGTGACATAAAAAATACAGATTAACATTTTAGTGCAGACAAAAATTCGATCGAGTAATGTTGTTTACATTAGAAAAATCTTGCAAATTTGCTGCCGCAAGAAATAATAGAACTAAGTAGCATACACATACTAAACACAAATATTTCAAAGTTAAGCTATGAGTCACGACAAAAATACTCAAAATTCCCAAAAAATATATTAGCACTTTATTTGGTGATATTCGCCCTTAGCAACAGTGGCATGGCTGATATGCCGTAACGTAAGAATGTCTTTATAGCATAAGCCATATATTTGCCCCCGAGTACAGTCTCGGGTCCTTCGAGAGGGGCGTGAATGTGCACGTGTCAGGCCGACATGGCATTCGCAACGCTCGCATACCAACGAATGACCATGGGCGTCGTTAGATACCTTATGGCGCTGTGCCATATGTCGCGCTTTCAATAAAAAATAAAATAGCCGTAGAAGTATAACTCTGTGCTTTAGTTAGAGTATTCGAGAAATGTATTCGTTTCGTTCGAGATATTTTTCACAAAACGACGAGGACCCAAAATAAATCTACGTCAACTTACGGACTAATCGTTCTAAGATTTAAAGCAGTTTCCCGAAGACAATATATTGCGTGCGACATGGGACGGGACGATAGGATGAGGGCGGGCGGCGGCGGCGCGCGTTCTACGCTAGAAGGCGAAGCAAGACTCACGTCGCGTCGCCGCCGCGCCGACGAGACGCGGGTGAAATTATTATCATAAAGAGTTTGGCGGCAACGTGCTACTTCGCCGAGTGGATATCGAAATTGTATTAGACTGGGCTGTACACGAATATTGCTGTTCTATCAGAGGGTAGGTACTAAATAATATTTGCGCGTGTTGGGTATTCTGGGCGCCGCACGACGGCAACCGGCGGCGGTGGGGGCAGCGACGGCGGCACCGGGGGTGGGAACCACCCGTCGGCCGCGCCGCGCCGCGCCTCGTCGCCGCACGTGAGTACAATGCTTTAGCGAAGCGTTTCCATCCCGTGCGGCAAAGGCTTTTCGATTTTATTTCTCTGTGCGATTCATTAGGTTTGATAGCTCGGCACACAACGCCGCCGCTAGGGGAAATTGTAATAAAGTACTTAGGTACGTATTGGCAGTGCATCCTAATCTTCGCACCGCGCCGCTGCCGCCTTATTTCTTATCAAGTACCTAAGCGTACGCTTCCGATTGATTTTGTGGTCGAGAGGAGTGAGGAAGATCGTCGCGGGTCTTCTTACTTTTCCGATATCGAAGAAAAAAGTGGTGCGAGCTCGTAGTAGTGATTCGTCAGGATTCAGGAGGGATCGCGCGGCGCGGGGGCGACGCGGCTCTCCGCTCTAGTTCCGCTAAGTTTTAATGCGAGCCGGTGTATAAGCTTGCGGATATTGCGAAACTAATACATTTCGAGAATGAGTTAGTGATAGAAGCAGAATTTCCGGGATTCATGCCGGGCGGTCCGCGGCGAGGGCGGCCCGTATTTCATGAATTACGTCAAACACTGCGGTGGAGAATAGGTGGTGTCTAGAGTTGTATGTTTCTTCAGGATGGTCGCGCAGCGCGCTACACTGCTCTCTGACTTAACTTTACTACAGAAAAAGGTTAATTACAAATTGAAAAAAAAAAACTATAATAATTTACGTTTACTTACCTACTTAAGGAGTCGGTGGACCGCTAAGCAAATTCCCGTGCAGCTCTGAGTTTTTATATTTTATTTACTTAGCGGTCCCCCTACTCCTTTAAGTAAGTAAATGGAAATTATTTTTGACGTTTTAATTTTATTTCAATATTTAAAAAAAATCGCATGCAAATCGGTCGACTTTTTAAGATAATTAATTTTTGATTAATTAATTACTTCATTATTTGATTACAAACCTAGCTAACAACCATCCCGATTAAACCAGCTATCCAATAAAAAAAACCGCATCCAAATCGGTCCATCCGTTTGAGAGCTTCGATGCCACAGACAGACACGCGTACACACATACACACACACGTTAAACTTATAACACCCCTCTTTTTTCGTCGGGGGTTAATAAAATAGCACTGTGTGTGTAGAATGGAAATCTCACTTGTACTACTCACTTCATATACTCATCACTTCAGCTAACCGGAACAGCTATCCTGAACTACAATTTAGTTTGAATATACAATTGAACTTATTATTTATTTCCAACATTATCGTTCAGAAAACCTTAAAATATAACTCGTATCTCGGTCAAAGATACCAAACACAGCCACTCATAGTATAGTACACTCAACACACCCGTTTAATAGGCACACGTATAATTGACCTAATCTACTATCTGCAACAGTATATAGACAGGAAGGAAGCCTATATCCATGCGTGCAGCCGTGACTACGATATGCAATAATGCATTGTGCATGAATTTTACGAGATCGTGCCACGACACGAGTTCTGTTAGTCGCACACGAAGCTTATATCCGTTCTTGAGTTCTCCGGTTTCGCCGTTCATTGGTGGATCGGACGGACGGACCGCAGAACCAGGAACCGGATGCGGTCTCGTCCGGTGACAGGATTCGATCCCGTGTCGTTAAAGAAAATGAATGGTCTCTCGGCGCCTCACGGCCTCCCGAGGTAGCCGGCTTAGAATGATATTGTACCGGCTACATACAGAAAATCGCTAAAATGCACAAGACGTAATAATATGAAACTGAAAAAAAAAAAACTAAAAAAATATTATAGCACGGCGCGATACGTGGCGCCCAGCCACCCATGTGTCTAACGACGACCATGGCATATTCAATCGCATGCGGGGGTTGCAAATGCTGTGCCAGCCTGACAGGTGCCTATTTACGCCCCTCTTGGAGGACCCGAGATTGCACTTGGGGCCTGTGTAAATTTTTCTGATCAAATACAAAGTGGTCTCCATAATTTCATGCATTTTATAAAAACTTCCTCCAGACACGTTATCTTTAGTCCTTACATGATGTGCTAAAGGTTTTTTTCCCTTAAGTAAGTGTAGAGTCGTCATGGCGCTTCTATGACACGGTCCCATTTGATATTTCCAATGTATGGATTTTCGAGCTTCAGTCAGTTATTGAAAATGACGTGAAAATATGACTTTGTGTCTACAGGTACGATAACATGAGACTAATGAAATAAATTATTTTTGAAGTTATATTTTGTTTGGGCGCGTTATGAAAATGGGGAGTAAAATAAAATAACATAAATTATAAGCACAGAAATTGCATCAGTAAAGATTCCTTTAAACAAACAATTTTAGCCGGGTTAAAAAAATCTATCTAAAAACAAAATGTAACATAAAATTTAAAAAATTATTAAAACAAGAAAACACCAGAATAATATCTTATTGATGATACTCAGATAGCATTTATAGATATGAATATTAAAATTTATGCCACTTAATTTGTGTCAAGGGAGGACTTATTGTCTTAGACCAGCCACACGTATTGACCTCCTTCTAGACTTTCTTGATTGGAATTCCAAATTTCATAAGTACATAAACCTAGATACTTGCATAAGTATCACCGGTCACAGAAGTATTCCACAATCAACATAATATCTCCGGCACGACCGAACGAAAGCACTCCCGTTGCATCTCATTTCGACAGCGACAACCTGTAATGGGTTGACTTGAGAGAAGCGGAAGACTTGTAGCGGAAGATTGGGGGAATTATTCGGAACTATAGAGGGCAGCACTTGGCAGCACAGGCAGTCGCATAAAAGTAACTAAACTAGGCTGTGAATGGTGTTTGGTTCGACTGAGTACTGAAAAAAAAATTCTGTAACCCACCGCCAACTTAACAGTTTTTTTTAATAGACAACCGGCACGAGTGGCTGTGACCAAAAGTTCAAAAGAAGATCGGGCACTGCCGATAAAACCACTCCTCGCGAGACCACGCTCAGAGAGTATAGGACCTAGGCCGCTTCGTATTTATGAAACCAGATGGCGTTTTCGTTAATCTGCTATGTCCCTAATAGCTAACAATATCAGCTTCCATAAAAACACTTTGTACTGCTTGTGCTGTCACCACTTAAGTACAAGAGATTTCATTAGTAAGTACGGTGGCGTCGCATACGAAAGAAGCTCCCGGGCTGGGAGCCCAGCGCGCGGATATCAATTAATACGTAGTAAAATTTGTTATTCAAAATAGGCTATTTCTAATTTCCTCCTAGGGACGCGGCGCGCTCAAACTCGGGTCCGCTGCTAATGATCTATTTATTTAACGACGTCGTGACGCCGCGCCTCCGCCGCTCCCCCGCTCCCGCCGCCGCCGTAGAAGTTGACGCCGCCGCGCCTCCGCCGCCGGGAAAATTGTGAAACAACATTATCGGCAAATGACTCCGACGAGCTTAGTCCGATATCGTTCAAAGGACTTTTGCTAACACGATTTATTAGTTCTGAAGTGCCAATAACGATAAATTGAAAATTATTTACTGAACCAACGGCAAGCTTCGGTCGACAGACGCGCTTATTCGGTTTTGAGTTCTCCGCTGAGAAAACTGCCATTTCGAATTCCTAAATGTTTCTTTGCTTCTACTTACGTATACCACCTTACATACCTCGTTATACTTCACTATACTTACGCACTTTGCAAGTATGCAAAGGGTGACTAAAAGAAATATCTTTAAGGAATAAGTTAATGCGTGCACCGCGTGTACGTAGGTACCTTCAGATCTATCATACATTTACTTTCGAATCTATTATGCGGTTTAAGTGGGTAAGTTAAGAGTGCCGGTGACATATTTAGAACAAAGAAACTGCCCCCGGGGGCAGCGCTCGCCGCTCGGCCAGGGCGGGCGGCGCGCGGAGGCAGGAAGGTGGCAGAAGGGTGGCGCGGCGACTGGAAGTTGGCGCGGCGCGGCGGCAGGAGGGTGGCGCGGCGGCAGGCGGGAACAAGTTCTGTAAGCTACAAGAGAAGAGCTCCGCTCACCGCCGCCGTCGTCGCCGCCAGCGCTGCCACCGCCGGCTATACGGCCTATTTCACATATACGAATGTCCGTCGTTAAAGCGTCGTTGCCACGACACGCGTTTTTCACGTAATTCTCGAACGAAAGTTATATATTTTTTTATGTAATCCGACATTTTTTAGTATGTGCCATACCGGAGACTTTTCCCTTTGGATTGCTGGCTATACTGAACTAGAGGAGAACACAGCCGAGGCTAATATGCGGCCATCTTACATCCAGTATGGTGGTACCAGCCCAGTCGGCTACAAGTTGAACCTACCTCCTACTAAGCGGCAAGGGAAGAGACCTACTGTTTACACCGGTTTTGAACGGTGAAGCAGCAGGTGTAGGATTTAATGCAAAATATTGTCGCAATCACAGTTTTGCGAATAATTTTACTACACTTTAACTCTATTAACCCCCGCCGAAAAGATGGGTGTTATAAGTTTAACGTGTGTGTGTATGGTATGTGTGTGTGTGTATGTGTGTAAGGGTGTATGGTTGCATGTGTGTATGGGTGTGTCTGTCTGGCATCGTAGCTCCCAAATGGATGGACCGATTTGGATGCAGTTTTTTTTTCATTAGAAAGCTGGTTTAATCGGGATGGTTGTTAGCTATGTTAGTAATCAAGAAATTAAGTAATAAAAAAATAATTATCTTAAAAAGTCGACCGAATTGCATGAGGTTTTTTTTATTGTTTATTGTTTTTATTGTATAATTTCATCCATAGGTAGGTAACCTACGCTCGGACATGTCGAAAATTCCGCCAGTTCTAAATAGTACGCTTGAAATAAAAGTTAAATTACAAAAAAAACCCCCGACCCTTAAAAAGTCAAAAATAATTTCCGTTTACTTAAAGGAGAGTAAATAAAATATAAAAACTCAGAACAACGCGAAAATTTACTTAGCGGTCCCCCGACTCCTTTAAGTAAGTAATCGAAAATTATTTTTGACTTTTTTAGGGTCGGGGGTTTTTTAAATTTGTAATTTTTATCCGGCTACTAACGGCCAAGCCGTGAGAGTTATGATTTTGGCAGCATTATGTATAGAAACTGACACAGTTGGCTACATCACCTACATCCGCGATGTCAGACCATAACACCTTGGTGAACTAGGTGTCATGTCAGTGCTTCCCTTCGTTTGTTCCGGCTACACTTAACTGGGCGGAAAACACGAACTATTTAATAACCGTTTCAAGCGACCTAATGTATTCATGGATGAATTCGAGAAAACTTCTTAGAACATTTCTCTCGAATGCTGCTCGAATTCTGAAATAAATTTTCATATGACCCACATTCGTAAGTAAGTATATCTTTAAATCAAATCAAATGAAAGTTTTTAAAAAGGTTCAATCAACGTAACTAGATTCGAAACGGCCTCGAAAAAGAAATAAATCGACATCCCAACATTCGGAACTGAAAATGCAACGTTATTGGAACGAAAACATTTCATCAGCGAACAGTGAAGTTTCACCATGCCAAAAATTCAAAAGCATAGAACCGCTGTGGTCATAGTTTGCATAGAATGTGGTTCGTATTCGATATAATCCGTGAATGAACACCATTTACGAGTACACGAAACGGGGCACGTTAAAAAATAAACGCAAGTGCATAAGTGTGACCCAGATGTATTTGTAATTTAGTTTTTGTGCACGCCATTTGCAATGACTTTTCATCTACTCCATTAATTGATGCCACTTCTATCCTTTCAATTGCTTGCACTACGTTCTATCGGTAGCAGTCGAATCCGTTAACATTTTTAAAGCTTTTCTGCGCTCTAGTTTTCAAAATGTTTTCGTGTTTTTCAGCAATATTCTAGGCAAGTGAGTGATCCGTTCGAGTTCCGGTGCGCACGGCTCCCCAGAAAATCAGGGGATCGGTTTATGTATATTACTGTGGTATTGAAACTTTATTCCGCCATGTCACTTAATGTATTAGATAGGTACTAGTCCACATTACTTACCCGGATCATGCTAGTCTCTCGACAGTTCCATTCTTTTTGGGAGGTTTGTCTTGTTTTAGTATGTAGTTTATTTAAGTTAAATTTTAGGTGATTTAGTTTAGAATAAGTACTAAATAAATACTACCTATATAATAATATTTGTTATTCCATGAATTTCATTAAGTACATCACTTTTATGTCTAGATATGTCTGATCTCTAGAAACTAAATATAATGTTAGCTTACCGCATTCGAGGACTAAAGTTACAACGTCACAGTGTTCGATTCCATAAATGGAATATGATCCGAAGCGAGTTACAGAATTTCAAAAATACTGGTTAGTTTCCACAACTCGATATATGTTACCAATCGAGCAACAAATGACTGCCCAACGTTCTCTCTCTATATCTATCTCTCTCTCTCTCTCTCTCTCTCTCTCTCTCTCTCTCTCTCTCTCTAACTCCCTCTCTGTAATGTTTCAACCAATAAGCAAGCTCAACGTCCCGGTACAGAAATAATCCAGGCTCCAGAGGTCTAAGCGCAGTGGACGTCGTCGTCGGTTCAGTTCGAATTCCGTCACAAGTGTTACGAGCACGACCGAGTCAACAGTTCGATTTCAAAGGGCGGTGCAGCTGGGACGGAATAAAGCCTTCGGGATGAATAGAGCGCGAGGCCGCGCGTGCCCCGCGCCAGAGCCTTCGCAGCGCTGCACAACCAAACATCCGCTGACTCAATACTCAATGTTTAGCTGTGAATAGAGCAAACGATCCAGTACAACAATGCGGAGGCAGGCAGGGTTGTCGCACATCCTTTGTTACCACTTCTCGTCTTGCCTTACTCTAAAGCCTCTCCACGGAATATCTAATCCTCTTGTTTATCAAATACCAGGCGACGAACGAACACGACCCGATACACTCATTGGAGCCGTAGTCAATCTCTACGTGTTATACAGCTCAATGTTGGTCGTCCGCTTGTAACTCGATAAAGGCTAAATCGATGGCTTCGCAAAATAAAAAAAAAATAAAAAAATTGAAAATGTTAATTAATCAGAAGGTGATTGCTTTCTGTAGCTCAGCTAGACGGCCCACAAAACTCCATACAAAGTGCAAATGAACAGTTGTTGAATCAACTGGAGCAGTTAATAATAATATTCTATTTTTTTTATGTTAGCATTAAGCATCTACTCGCTTTATATTTCTTCACTAGATAGATGAAATGCCGAAAATGAAGAGAAAAAATACGTCCCGACCAGGTTTCGAACCTGGAACTCTGACTTGAGCCGCAAGCGCGTTACTCGTATTCTCTCTAAACTTATTCGAACGGGGCGTATTTTTTTTCTCTCTTAATTTTCGGATTTGCATCTATCTAGTGAAGAAATATTGTTAAAGAATTCAATAGAAGTGCTTTTAAGGGTCCATCGTTTCTCAAAATCGTTCCTGTCTCGCACCGATAGTGTGTGGATTTATCTACCGGCAAGTGTGTTTCCCGCTACGGTCAACCTGGCAGTCTTTAAGCGTCGTATGAATAGGCTGGATGGCGCTTCTATAGTCCGAACATCTGCTGGTAAGGTGTCTCGCTGAGGGTGTTTTTCGAGGTAAGGTGGACTTCGATGGCACAAAAGATCTACAAGGCACTTTTAAAGGTATCTGAGGTTTCCATCATAGGCGAGGTCACAAACAGCACATCGGGGCTGATGCCTGGAGTAGCAATACTGTGTTCGTATGTACCGCATGGTTAATTTTCTAATACTAGCTAGACTCGACACCGAAGTAGGGGCTGGTGTACTCTCTGGCTCGACTCTAGAGACTGGAGGAGGCGCAGGTGTACTGTCTGGCCAGACTCTAGAGAACGGGCAGCGCCTATGGCTGCATCGAGGCTTGTAGCTCTTACCTTCCGTTTCCTGGAACTAAAGTAACGTCTGACTGGAGTTACTGAAGCGGGTCGGCCCACTTGAACGATATTACTTCTGAAGTGAAACACAAAGCTCCGCAGTGTTGCTCGAATTGATGGATCTGCACAATTTTAAATTATACGTGTAGCTATAAAAGCCATTTTCGATTGAACAGAAAGACTAAAAATAAACATTTGAATTCGTAGTAGCGGTTTGTTCATAATATGTTTTTTTTTTTCAAAAACTCATTGGTGCTTTCTCTCTCGCGTGAGAGGCCGGCGACGTGGTCATTAGAAACTTATAACATAAAATAATCGGTATATACACACAAAATAAGTGTCCACAATTTTATAGGAAGATGAAATATGTTCTTAACGGATATAAAGCGTCAGCGAAAAATTATAACAAAAGCTTCTACCTGCCAATTAAAATTTCAATACGAGTTTCCGGCCGGATTATGAAATTTGAGGCTCACGGCGCGGTGGCGCGGAGGACGCAGCGGCGGCGGAGGCGCACGGGGAAGCGTCGTCGTCGGTAGTGAAGCGAGGGGGTGGGTGTGTGGAAACAAGTTATATTAAAGTGGCACATTACGTAACGAAATGGAAGCAACTATTCGTACGACATGAAACTGACGTCGCGGGAGATGCTTTCCACATTCGCTATTTAAATTTAATATCTGGAGCGCGGAAAAAAAAATCGCAGCGCATAAAATACGAACATGTCTTCAGGTGGAAGTGCAGTGCGATGCAAATGAAATTCGAAGTAGTATTGTATGCAGCCGCAGCCGCGCCCGTGCCGAACGGACGATGCAACTTGTCGACAAACTAATCCTAATTAAATCCAAAACCACCCGAAACTTATGCGATAAGAGTGAGCTCATCTACAGGAGATTTTCATTTACAAGAGACAAGTTTATCTAAAGATTTAGTTTTTTAAATACCACCATTTTTTTTCGAGTATTACTTTTATTTTAGACTTTGACGCACTCATGAGTACAGCGAAATGTCAGTGCTTAAATCTGGGGCTGATATTAACAAATAATTGTTAAAAGCCCAAAAATATATAAAAAATAATCTGCGAGGACTGGAAATGATATAATATCAGAGAAACCTCTATGTGTAAGCAAGATTTTCTGTATTATGAATGTATTTCCAAACACAATTATTTTCGCGTTATATTTTTCACCCTACTATTGTATGTAAATGAGTTCCATAAATCAGGTTCTGAACTATTCCTGCCAACGGGAAGATCTAAGGAACTATCGTATTGTGTCATCCCTATGATAGTATGTAGATCAGTATAGGTTTAGGCGGGTGAAGAACGTGGTTGGTGGCGGCAGGGGGCGGGCGGGGCCATGTAGCGGCGCCGTGTAGGTACAGCACTGCCTTCACAGTTGCTTCCGACTTTCCAGTACTGAAAATATTCCTGCCGGGAACACGGCGACTCGCATACTATCTTACTGTAGAATTTAAATTACTTTAGCTTATTTTTACATGAGTTATGTTCACTCGTTACCTAGGCCACATGACCTGTGTGTTCGCATGAAGGAATCTGATGTTTCCAATTTTCGAATACATAATATACAATGTAAGGTTGCTTTATATTTAATCGCAGGAGAATGACAATCCGGGCCCAAGCTTTCTATCCTTAGGAAAAAGGGTTGCCAAAACAAAAATCCGTTCAATAAAATTTTTGCAACATAATATGTACACAATGCGCCGATATAGCGATGTTCAAACTAGATAGAGTGATTTACTACGAACTAATATGCCCGGAACATTAGACACACGTTTTAGTATTATCAACAACATGATAACAATCATGCATCATGGTTAATTTGCAAGTGATTGGAAGTATCCAGCTTTGATTTCATTTGATATTACTGGTAAAAAAAAAACGAACCCTAGAGTTGAAGGCGGTGCTAAAAAGGCTACACAAATCACAAAGGATATTATCATCCGCTCATGTTTTCTTTCATGCATCATTTTGCTTGCTTTAGCACCGCCTTCAACTCTAGGGTTCCTTTTTTTTTTTAGGTTTTTATTTCATATATTTTTGAAGGCGGTTTTTATATTTTTATTTTAAATAGTTTTTTAGTTTTACTTTTTTTAGGAAGTCGGTTTTATGTTTTTTAAAACTTTTTTTTTTATTTCACAGTTTTTTTTTAGTTATTTTTTGCTATTGATGTACTCGCTTTCCAATCCGATCTTGACCCAATTAAAATAGGACCACGTCAGCTTCGATAGCTCAGTGGTGCAGACAGTCAACTGTCGCTATTGAATTTTAAGCAACGCTGGGTGCGGTCAGTGCTTAGATGGGTGACCGCTGACCGTTGGAGGCTGACCAAGGTTCGGATTCCTCGTAAAACTGTAAGTCCCTTCCCTCGTAATTTTACTTGGTGGTAGGGTTTAACCTTCCCGGGTTGGTACCACCGCACTGAATTAAACGTCGGTCGAAACGGCTATGTAAATAGTTTGTGTTTTCCGACCAGTTCAGTGTAGTCAGCACGATCAAAGGGGGAAGCACTGACATGGCACTGGTGTTATGGGCTGACATCACGGACGTTGTAGGTGATGTTGCAGAACTTAGTAGAATGGACAGACATAAACGTGTTACGGAAGCCTACTTTTATTATAAAATAACCGTCGGAGGACCTTGGTTGAAAATTGTAAAATTTAGTAGAACGGATAGACATGCATATGTTACGGAACCCTACATTCATTTTGCAGAACTTAGTAGAATGGACAGACATAAACGTGTTACGGAACCCTACTTAACAGTTGCACTCCGGGAGTGCCGGCAGATCCCGTGCCACTCTAACTTAACCCTTAACGCAATGACTTAAGGTTTCATTTTAAAAATGACGCTGACGCGATGTCGCGAGTTATACATTTTTACCCACCTAAAAAAGTGCCAAGAGCCGCTAAAGAAGTTTTCACTTCAAAAACCTCAGGGTTATCCCCTTTCAAATAAAAAAAAAAGAATTTTCAAAATCGGCCCACAATTGACGGAGTAATCGCGTAACAAACATCCAAAAAAAGAAAACATACCGTCGAATTGAGAATCTTTTAGGTCTAAAGTAAATTTCTCGTGAAGACAAATGCAACGAGCCCAAACACGATGGGTTTATCATGTGTAGTTTAGGAGTTCCTATGGCCACCTTCTGTCTCCATCATCAAACCAGCTCGATGGTACTCGGTACAGTAGGTACTGGCCAGGTACCATAATAAATTAAGCGCCGGTCGGAAAAGATAAAAAAATTTCAAATTTAGAATATTCATGAAACAAGGGTCCGAATATGTATCACTAGTATATCGATTCATGTATTTCAACAGGACAGAGAAAATTTCAAAATATTAGGTATTTAATACTTTTTAGTTTTTTTTTTTTTTGTTTTTTGGAAATCGGTTTAATATTTTTTAAAACAGTTTTTATTTCATTCTTTTTAGTAATATTACATAAAAAAGAATAATCGAAATCGAATAATCGAAATCGATTGAAGTGGTACAGAATTATTCGCCATATGTGTCAGACTGCAAATTGCTGAATAAGTCCACATCACAAATGTTTTGCTGAAGGTAACCACACACCATACTAATTTATCAAACTGAAAATTGCCGAAAACGACCACATCACAAGTTTTGCTGAAGGTAACCACACACCATAGTATTATGCTGATTTTTCGAAAACCACTGAACCAATTTCGATAAAATTGAAATGGGACCACCTCGGAAGTATGACCTAACTAACAAAAAAAGAATTTTCTAAATCGGCCCTCAATTAACGGAGAAATCGTGTTACAAACATACAAAAAAATAAAAATAAAAAAAAAAATAAAAAAAAAAAACATACAGACGAATTGAGAACCTCCTCCTTTTTTGGAAGTCGGTTAAAAATAGAGGGCGGTGATGATGGTGCGGGGGCGGCGGAGCGGCGTGGCGGCGGGGCGGTCGGAAGCGAGCGAGCCGGGCGGAAATAAAATATGGCATGCTGGGTCTGTTCCGGTCGGCGGAGTCGCCTGCGCCTGCGTTCACATTTCGCAATCATGTTGTTTGTTCACTTGCTCGCTCGTATTAAAAATATACTAATCATAAAAACATACGTGTTATTTATTGCGTGTGTACAGTTTGCGTTAAACCTACGTGAAATTACAAAAGAGTTGTGTAAAGTACTTTGTGGTAGCAGTGATCATTTTAGCAGTATTTGAATTTTTTTCTCATTCTAATAATGTAGATAGATCTCGGTTCACCCGCGGATATGTACAGGAACTACATACTTTTGAAAAAATCTTATAATAGATAATCATACATACATACATACTCATACATACATGCATGCGCCGAGGTGAGTGGTGGCTAACCTGTCGCCCTTTAGCACGGCACCTTGTCCTTATCCCTTAGTCGCCTTTTACGACATGCATGGGGAGAGATGCAGTAGGGCTATTATTTTTAAGTACCGGCTCCACACGGTACAGATAATAGAAGCTCGTGGTATAATTATAATACTGCTATGGTTGCTAATCGGGAAGTGCCCGCTTAGCAACTATAGCACAGTATTCTAATTTTAATGTAATATTAAAATAGATAAAAACGTTGGAAATGTAAAAGCATGTTTTTCCTTAGCAGCTAGAGCGCATGCACCAATGCCTCAGGCTAGAAAGTTAGATTAGATAAATTAAATTAATATTAACGGATATCTCTCCTTTAACAACAAAACAACCATTGACTCAACTTTGGGATTATCCTTCACCCACGAGTCCACCCCACACCGCCCCCGCCTCGCTCCGCTCCACCCCGCCCCGCTTCGGCTCGAGCGACACTGAAGCGCGAGGCGCAAGCTTTTTATAAAAATTATGAAAACGTACAAGTCAATTAATTAATACGAGTAATTCTTCCTGTGTTCACGACGTACGTATATGTTTGTGTGTATGCGTATAGCTACATAATTAACGGAGAAAGTGGACCGCTATGATTTTGTTTTTTCAGGGTTCCATATCCGGTACAGGACCCCATTACTAAGCCTACGCCGCCGTCTGTCTGTCTGTCCGAGGGCTGTATCTCTTGAACCGTAACAGATAGCCCATTGAAGTTTTCACAGAATATGTGTTCTTTATTATGGCCGATATAACAACAATAAATAAAAATAAAAAAAAGTAAAAAAAAACACGGGGTTTCCCATAGAAGAAACTAAAAAGTGTAAGCGCGCGCGTGCAATTCTTTTTTTTATGGAAACTGTCACGGTTGGCTACATTACCTACAACATCCGTGATGTCTGCCCATAACACCCGGTGAACTTGGTGCCACGTCAGTGCGTCCCTTCAGTCGTGCCGGCTACACTGAACTGGAACGAAAAAACAAACTTTTTACATAGCCGTGTCCACCGACCTTTCATTCAGTGCGGTGGTACCAGCCCGGGCGGGTTAAACCCTACCACCTAGTAATATAAGAAGGGAGTATCTCTTAGTCGCCATCTACCGAAAAGAGTATGAAGCATTTTAACTAATCATGAATTTTAACTATTATGAAGCATTTTATAAACACGCCATAGATGGCGTGAGTGGCGCTGACCATGACATGGCGATACGATATGATCGCGAACGACGGTCGACCGACCGCACCACTGAGCTACCGAGGCTGACAAAATAATTGCAGAGATTAAAAGGGAATGTATTAGGGTGTAAAACGTAAATGTAATAATAAATTATTAAAAAAAACCGGTCAAGTGCAAGTCGGACTGGCGTACCTAGTTTTACGCACCAAAAAAAAAAAACTTAAACACAAACAAGTTTCTTCTATGGGGACCACCCTTAATTTTTAACCTTTTCTATATTTTATTATTTGTTGTTACATCCACCATAATAATAACACAAATTCTGTGAAAATTTAAACAGGCTACCTATTACGGTATAAAGATACAGCAGTAGGACAGACAAGCGGACAGACAGACGGCGTAGGCTTAGTATAATAGGCTTCCGTACGAGATACGGAAACCTAAAAAATTATGTCTTTTAATATGAAATTGTATAGTCATAACAAATTCCAGGAATGCGAGCAAAGTTTAAACAATTAAGTATGCAAATGGGTCCTCTGCGTAAGTAATCAAAAGTAATTTCAACGGAATCTAGTCAGTTCCTGAGGTAGAGTGGATGAATAGATATGCTTGAACATTCTTCCAACGGCAACGTCGATCTTCCACCACCCTGGACCGCGCGCCTCCGCCCCGCCCCGCCCCGCCTCGCTCCGCCGTGATCGCGTCGCGAGCAAGTGGAGCGAGAAGCGGAATTTCTCGGTAATTTTAATGACATTGAGATTGAAATATGGACTGAAAAATAAAACGCGAATCTCGGGGAGCGGTTACCGTTTTATTATCTTTTTAACTTTCAATTATTTTTAGACTTGGCGAATCTTCAATCTCGCCCATCTGCCGCGTCGTCAATCCGCTCAACTTCATCTTTACGTACAGATGAAAAATGTAATTCAGCGTTACTTCAGTGCGATTTCATCAAAGCGAATACTCTACAGAGCACAGCGACGCCGCCGCACTATGGATCGAGAAACGGCCTCCATAGTATTAGGAGATTTTTTTCGCAAACTTGATTTTTTTTTTAAAACTGTTTTTGTTATATTTAGGGTTACATAAGATAATACCAAATATATAGTTGTAGTGATATCAGTCAAGTAGATATTTTATTAAAAATACTTGAAGTTTTCAGTTGTATGGGACGGAGAATGTTTAGTCGATTTTTTCAAAAGTCTTTCGAGGTGTCGCAGATCTTTTAATACATCATGAAGTAGACCACGAGTGTAATAAGACCACATAAAAACTGTAACCCAATTCGACCCGGTATAGAAAATATCTAAGTCCGAATTTATAAATTTTCGTCTATTTTCTTTATACATTATTTATGGTTTAACTTTACAATTAATTACATTTTCTTATGTTTTGTGATTGCCAAGTGTGTAAGTTATACTAATTGGTACATTATGTAACAACTATACCTACCACTGTGGTCGAAAATACCCTCCAATATTTGTAGCGTTTTAAATGTTTATTCGTTATTCATAATTGATTTGAGGACACATTAAATAAACAATTATGTGAAGACGCGTAGCTTGACAGTACGTATGTATTTTAGGTTCAAATATATAAAGTATATATATATATTTTTTATATTTTAAAATTTGCAATGTATGGGACGGAGAACATTATATTTATTTTGCCGGACTACAAAGATGTGTCAAACTCTTATTAGCAAGGTTGTGTAGCACAACATAAAAATAAACACAATCAGTAAAAAAAAATTTAGAAAGGTGCAGCCTTCCGAGTATCGACAGGTCAAAGTATAGCAGTTTTTACCTTTTTTCTTTAACAGTAATTTTTGGTTACATTATGATTGTACAATTATTAAGCAGGTATGCAAATATGTGAGGCATATAATTTTATATCAGATATGTACAGACCATTCCGATTAACAGTGTAAAAAAATAGCAATATTTTTATTTAATAAAACTGAAAACATTATAGTACATTATTCGAAACTGTTAAGAACTAACAAAGTCTTAACAGTAACGTGATGTTGAACGTGACGGAAAAGAGGCTGTACAAAAAAAAAATTGTGAACGCACTTTCTCAAGATGTTAAAAAATTTCTATTCAAAATTATTCACCAAAATTAATTTTATAAAAAAATTGTTTTATATAAAATTTGAGCGGGTATAGAAAATATTTAAGTCCGAATTTGTAGATTTTTGTTTTCTTTCCTTTAAATATAATTTACAGTTTTAGAATAGAACATAAATACAAGGCTTTGCAGCTCATTCATTATGACGACGCATTAGATACTAATTACCATTCGGTAAGACGAAAACATTCCCACATCCCTGTTTGTGAAACCCCACTATATTGGTAAAAACCGGTTTAGTACATCAGGTGGTGTCCTTTGGTCGCGAATTTCAGTTTAGTATTTGTTCAACGCGCGTAAGGGACGGATCTCTCTTTCGAAACGAGTTATCGCTGTTTTCAAATACTTTCCTTCCTGCATTATTACTTGAAAACTAGGTACATTTTCGGTTCAAACTCTAACATTTTACAAAATGAAAGAGTTTAAATCAAATCTGAAACTTTTTGTTTTCTTAAAGAACGAGCAAGGCCTCTCCGACCCAAACATACTATTTGACAAGTTTTCCGTTCATATATCTGATGAAAACCGTGATCAATTCAAGTGTTTTTGTAAAACCTACTTGTCTAATATGTATAAAAAGTGGAAAAATACAAATTATTCGTTCAGTTTCTTCAAATGCAAATTTGAAACATGTTTGACGTCAGACATAAAGTGGCCCGAATATGTTCAAAACATACCTCAAGAACCAAGAAATGAGGAAGCGGAACCATTCGTGCCGCAATCACCAGCGAAACAGCATTCAGAAGCTTCAACATCTCCTAAACCAGAGTTCAGTCCTCGAAAACAATTCCACGAACTTCACTACCAGCCAAAAAGGCGCAGAACCTGTGTACGGAAAATGACTTCGACGAGCTCGCATTCGCTGCGGTGAGTAAAGGTATTAATACGGAAAGACATGATGTTGCTGAGGTGCTTAAGTTTCTTCTGGAAAATTCAGATGAGGTTGGTAGAATAAAGGAATACATTCAAGTTAAAAAAAAAAACACAATACTCGCCGGAGAAAGCCCTCAGCCTCTTCAGTTCCCAGCAACTCTCCAAATCGCAATACTGCGAACTACGGGCAACGGCAATTGAACTGTATCCCTTATACTATCAGCTCCAAAAAAAGGGTCGAGTGTTACCGTCCGAAAGAAAGTGTCAAGGTCACGGAAGTGGAAGCACGTATTTTTGCAGCATACAATAATGCAGGAAGGAAAGTATTTGAAAACAGCGATAACTCGTGTCGAAAGGAGAGATCCGTCACTTACGCGCGTTGAATAGATAATAAACTGAAATTCGCGACCAAAGGACACTAATTACCGGTTTTTACAAATATAGTGGGGTTTCACAAACAGGGATGTGGGAATGTTTTCGTCTTACCGAATGATAATTAGTATCTAATGCGTCGTCATAATGAATGAGCTGCAAAGCCTTGTATGTATGTTCTATTCTAAGATTGTAAATTATATTTAAAGGAAAGAAAACAAAAATCTACAAATTCAGATTTACGTATTTTCTATACCGGCTCGAATTTTATATAAAACAATTTCTTTTTTAAATTAATTTTGGTGAATCTTTTATTTATAAGTTCGATTTATTAATTTGTTATGTTTTTATTCAACCTTGTATTTATTTTGGTGAATAATTTTGAATAGAAAATTTTTTAACATCTTGAGAAAGTGCAATTGTTCACGATTTTTTTTTTGTACAGCCTCTTTTCCGTCACGTTCAACATCACGTTACTGTTAAGACTTTGTTAGTTCTTAACAGTTTCGAATAATGTACTATAATGTTTCCAGTTTTATTAAATAAAAATATTGCTATTTTTTGCACTGTTAATCGGAATGGTGTGTACATATCTGATATAAAATTATATGCCTCACATATTTGCATACCTGCTTAATAATTGTACAATCATAATGTAACCAAAAATTACTGTTAAAGAAAAAAGGTAAAAAATGCTATACTTTGACCTGTTGATACTTGGAAGGCTGCACCTTTCTAACATTTTTTTTACTGAGTGTGTTTATTTTTATGTTGTGCTACACAACCTTGCTAATAAGAGTTTGACACATCTTTGTAGTCCGGCAAAATAAATATAATGTTCTCCGTCCCATACATTGCAAATTTTAAAATATAAAAAATATATACATATACTTTATATATTTGAACCTAACATACATACGTACTGTCAAGCTACGCGTCTTCGCATATTTGTTTATTTAATGTGTCCTCAAATCAATTATGAATACCAAATAAACATTTAAAACGCTACAAATATTGGAGGGTATTTTCGACCACAGTGGTAGGTACACTGGTTACATAATGTACAAATTAGTATAACTTACACACTTTGCAATCACAAAACACAAGAAAATATAATTAATTGTAAAGTTAAACCATAAATAATGTATAAAGAAAATAGACGAAAATTTATAAATTCGGACTTAGATATTTTCTATACCGGGTCGAATTGGGTTACAGTTTTTATGTGGTCTTATTACACTCGTGGTCTACTTCATGATGTATTAAAAGATCTGCGACACCTCGAAAGACTTTTGAAAAAATCGACTAAACATTCTCCGTCCCATACAACTGAAAACTTCAAGTATTTTTAATAAAATATCTACTTGACTGATATCACTACAACTATATATTTGGTATTATCTTATGTAACCCTAAATATAACAAAAACAGTTTTTAAAAAAAAATCAAGTTTGCGAAAAAAATCTCCTAATACTATGGAGGCCGCGTTTCTCGATCCATAGTGCGCCGCCGCGCCGCCGGGGCAGCAGGTAATCTTGCAAGAATAGTGACGCAGCTCGAAAGGATCTTGCGCTCGCTGTTGCATTGACCACCATTCATTCGTTTATACAAACAATTACATTCAGTTCGTCATTCGTTAGCCTCGATAGCTCAGTGGTGCAGACTTTCGACTGTCGCTATTGATGGTTAAGCAACGCTGAGCGCGGTCAGTACTTGGATGGGTGATCGCTCGACCGTTGGAGGCTGACCGTGGTTCGGATTCCACGTTAAACTGTAGGTCCCTTCCCTTCTTACCTTACTAGGTGGTAGGGTTCAACCCGCCCGGGTTGGTACCACCGCACTGAATGAAACGTCGGTTGAAACCGCTATGTAAATAGTTCGTGTTTTCCGTCCAGTTCAGTGTAGCCGACATGAAATTAAGGGAAGCACTGACATGGCACCTAGTTCACCCGGTTTTACGGGCTAACATCACGGATGTTGTAGGTGGTGTAGCCAACCGTGTCAGTTTCCACAAAAAAAATCATTTATTCATTCTTAGCAGTAATTAAATATTTTATCAAATTATCACTCACCAAAACGAGAACCTATTCATTGTTGTAAAATCCGGCCTAAATGCAAATTCTTATACTCTGTTCGGCAAGTGTTGACATTCACTCATCGCAAATAATGAGCGTATACACATGTAGAGACGAACAGAATGAACTTGTATTGTCAGAGTTACTCCTTTTGAAAAATAAATTAGGTAGTAAAGTTTGTCAATAAATAATTTAGAAGTAATTAACCTCAAATAAGATAAAAAAAAACTTTCTGAGATTCGTATTATTTTGGGAAATTTTCTATACAAATTTGGTTGTAATGCTTTTGAAAGCCAGCTAATAGTATTCGCAATGTCTCTTAAGTCGGAAGACTGGCAACAATGTTTATAAATTACGGTAATTAATGCGATTCTCGCGCGACGACAATAGCAACCTCATGCGTCCGTGTCGAGTGACTTCCAAATGAAGACTGAGCTATGTAAACACGCATTCACCCCCTCGGGGGGTGGGAGGCGCGGCAACCTTTCATCAGTCACTCTCAACATTGGCCGAATAGGGTCTGGTTTTTCATTTCCAGTAGTTTATTCCATCCGATGCACACACCACGCTCCGTAAAAGTACGACAACCGGAACTGCAAAAACTACAGCTGATGACACTGACACCGCCGAATTTCACAGTGGGCGCGCCCGGCGCCCGTCCGGGGCGGCGGAGGGGCGGAGTTAGTGTACGTACTCACATTAACAGAGGCTGGCTGGGTATAATAGAGTGATCACAGCGGCCTCCGCACCGCCGCCGCCTCCCCCGCGTCGTCGTCGCCTCCCCACCGCGCCGCGCCCTGCTTCGGGGAAGTGTTTTTCCGTGTCCACAGAACATTTTGTCCGAACTTATATTTTCCTAAACGAACACAGTCCGCGCATTATATGATTACTGTGCAGGGACTGTAGTGGCCTCTCCTGCCTGCGCCTCCGCCGCCCCTCCGTTCCGCCGCGCCTCATACCGCGCACGTCATTAGTGTCTAGCGTTACGAACGGAGAAACATTTATGGGAAGCTATGTCTGTCCGAAACCGCTGTTTCGGTAAAACCACTAGAATTACAATATATTGGTGAGTTAAAAAAAAAAACTGTCAAGTGCGAGTCGGACTCGCGCACCGAGGTTTCCGCACCACAAAAAGAAAACATAAAAAAAACACGTTTCTTGTATGGGAAACCCCTTAATTTTTAACTTTTTCTATTTTTTATTATTTGTTGTTATATCCGCCGTAATAACACATATTGTGTGATATATTATTTCGCCTACCTTTTGTTAAGAAATAGCCTCGCTGCACTCGCTCTAACTCGCACCACCAAAACCGGCTCTCGGTGGGAAATAATACCTACCATCCCAAGTCATATGGTTAATTAGACAATTCTGCTGCCACACGATTATAAGATCAAATAGTGTTATGCCAGGTAGAGTATTCTACAACGAGATTACTACTTAACCACAATTATCTCACCCAAAACTCGGTCGTAGTCACCGAGAGTGCCGAAATAATTGGCCCATCTAACTTTCTAAGACTATACGTATAGTCTTAGAAGTTCTGAAACATTATCAAAAGTCAATTACAATTTGACCCAAATTCTCAACTCGGCCTCTCCGGAGACGTCGCCGCCCCGCGCCCCGCCCCGCCGCACAACTCAATAGGATACGGAGCGCATCACCGCGAGCTCGATGGATCGCCGACAAGTTTCCGCACCGATAATAGAGCCCAGCCAGATCGGCTAATAGAGAGGCCGAGTATCTAATGGAACGCCAATCGACGAAATTGCACCCTTGCCGCCGCGCCACCACCGTCTCCCTTCTCGAGGCCGCCGACACGCGTCGCGACCCGCGCGTGAACAGTTCAGCGAACTTTGCCGTTATAAATTAGAAGTTAACTTCCCTGCTGTGATAATTAGGCGCAGAGATGCGCGAGCGTAAATCGGGCAGGTGCATTCTGGCTCGCCGCCACAATAAAACTTAATATTCATGTCCCCAAGCGCTCCATTCAGCCACACTCGCCGCATCGCACCGCGTGGCGCAGCGCACAGCCTCGCTTCCAGTTAGTTACCTGCTACTGGTTCACTTTTAGTTGAATTATTACTTCATCGTAGGAGCTACAACTTATCCACTTAATTTAGCCAGCAGCAGTAGGCCGCTTCCGTGCGCTCCTCTCTGTGTCGGCTCTACCTACGTGCCGCCCACTTGTCGGCTAAACACATACAGTACGCGACAGTGCTGGTGTGCGGGTCTCAACGAATTTGATATTGATGTGCTAAAATGTTTAGTAATAAAAGCAATAGTTATCGATGTAGTATTTATTTTTAATTATGATTTATTAATGCCAATTAATAATGACTGGGAGTGATCGACGCATGCGGGGAACGGGGGGGGGGGGGGGGGGGGGCACCTTATTCGTCGCCCGAAATCCTGCTCTGTCGCGTACACACACCGTCTTATCTTTTCACCGCGTAGGGCTTCAGTCCTCTCACGAGTAGGTATGCCCTGAACAATGAAGCTATCAGCAAGCTATCAATATCAGTTCCATTGTGTCTGTTAGTTTTTTTACCTCTTAGGATCGGGGATGCCCTAAGAAACTCTGCCGAAAATACATTATCTGGTATAAACGTAGTGTTTATAGACGTGTGTGTTAGCTCTGTCCACTTACTTACAGCTTACAGGATAAGGACACTGTGGCGGTGACAGGTGCCTTGATAAAACAGTAAGCGTTGTACGAAACGTAGGAACACATTTCGTTCTCTTCCATATTTATATTTTCAAAACTTTCTGGTAAGGCACAGGAAAGTTTGAATCTCAAAATCTAAATTCGTTCATTTTTCCTGTAGATTCCGTCTGTCACTGCTTAGTGACAGACGGACAGACAGACACGAAACTGATCCTATAAGGAATCCGGTTTTCTCTATTTATGGTACGGAACCCTAAGAAAAACAAAGTAATACATAAAATGTGCTACATAAATTTAAAGAAAAAAAAAACCTTACATTTTTTTAACTTTTAAATCAAATGAACACTTACTTACGCTGTGTTCCCCCGATTGGTGAGTGACTGCTAGATATCAAACGTATGCATACAATTTCTCAGGACATATCGGTTTGCTCCACGAGACCTTAAAAATCCAACGAGAAACTTGGTATTCCACCGGATAGAATTGGTGTTATCGCTTGGATGTGACGCGCGGTCGGTGGTTCTCAGCTGAAGGGTAGTTTGTATCACAGCGACAGCGGCGAGGAGGCTGCCGCGCTGATGTTTATGTGTGTGTTTTCGGCGGCGGAAACGGATATCGGACGCCGGGAGGGGGCGGGGAGGATGTGATGGTCGTCAGAGCGGGTACCATGGAATACAGAATAATATCTATAAGGAGAGGACATACTCGTATGAGTAGCGTGTAATCTTGTCATCGCCAGAACTTCTATATTATTATGAAAGTGTTGTAGCCTGCTATCTCTCTCCTTAATAAAATTTTTAACACTGACTGCGTCTAGCTAGATGCGTGTAATTTTGTATATGATATTATAATATAACAAAGGTGAGCACAGAATTTTTGAAAATTCATCTATTAAGGGGTTAAAAATAGGGGATTAAAGTTTGTATTGAAGTTCCTAATTTTTGAAGTTATACGGAAATTGGTGTTTAGGATTATGTTGTACTGTTTACCACTGGCCATCAGTACAATCAATCCTAGAAAAATAATATTAGATTTTCAAATAAATTCCAAAAAATAATGCGATAGCTTTTGCGGTCTTGGTTTGCGAGTCTCGGCCGAGAGACGAGTGTTTGAAATTTTTAGTCATTTTTGAATAATAAAGCTTGGTTTACCTTTGCAAGTTTGATTTGTAGAGTAGATTTCAGGCAGATGCCAAATATAATAGGGAACAGAGTACACTGTCTAGTAAAGGAACTGGGAGTCTCCTGACTCTCAGTGCATTTGGTGGAGGCGCCGGGTACTCTGTTCCCCGGGTACCCTGTTCCAAATGAATAAAGTCAGCTGTATCAGCGTTTGTGGAAATTCATCTCCTAAGGGGGAAAAGGGTACTCAGATTGTTTCAAGTTAATAAGTGCGTCATTTTTAAAGTTTGAAATATTAAATTACAAGCTTGAATTTTTTTAACTGAATCTTGCAACTGAATTTCAAACTAGTTCCAAACAGTTGATTGAGCTCAAATTTTGCACATCCTCTTGCTTTTGTTTACAATACAATCTAGTTTACTCAAAATTGTAAAAAAATATTGGCTTCCGTTTTTTCCTGTTTTGAGCTACGGAACTTCTCTCGAGTTATTATAAGGATATTGACGTACGTTACAAGGTCGTAGAACTTCGATTTATTTATTTGGATGTGGCCCATTAAGTCTTATCATAACGAAAATGACACAAATAGATCAAATTATTATTTTATGTTCTAACTCAACTCTTTCGAACTTATTTGTTGGGTATTGATTTACCCGTAACACAGAGCACTTACATTTATATCCCTGTATGGTGTCTCAAATGGGCCGCATAGTATTACCACCACACGATTCAACTCATTAAAGCTACAAAAGTGGGTATTACATATAATATATATTATATATAATATATATAACCTGTATATAATTTTTAATCTGACTTATAGTTTTCACGATTTTCAGGATTGGATGCAGCAAGGAGGGTGCCAAGAGCGCTCTATCGTGCAATATATATTTTTTTTTCAAATAATATCAAATCAAATCAATAAAAAAGGCGAGTTTAATGCAATATAGCATTCTTTACAAACTAACCTTTCGGATGTGGAGAAACGCTTAGGGCGGATAATGCAGTGCAATAGATACATGAAATGAAATGAAACGAAATGAAATAAAATGACATGAAACGAAATGACGTGAAATGAAATGAAATGATATGACGCTTCCAGTAGAGTACCTAATATACCATACTGTCGATGTTCTGTCAGTGTACCTTTCGGCTTGTTTGTGCGCCAGAGTCCGGCGATCGCGGATCGGATTGCTATTAAGTGGTGGCCGTTGTATTTCGGTAAACATGTAACCTCCAGCAACTAGAGAAGTGCTTCTCAACTTTTTGAGGCCAGCATTCCTGCAATTAAATAGCTCGGATGTACATGGCTCGTAATTTAATAAATATCACCGCAAAATTAAAATTAAAATGAAGGGAAGCACTGACATGGCACCTAGTTTACCCGGTGTTATGGGCTGACATCACGGATGTTATAGGTGATGTAGCCAATCGTGTCACTTTCCAAAAAAAAAAAAAATTAAAAAAAAAAGCTCCTGCAATTAAATAGCGGGCAGACAATCTGGAACTAAATTGTTTGCGAGGTATAGAACATCGTGATAATATTATGTACATGGCTAACTAAACGGACACGCGTATCGGCTGCGAGCTCGCTATGTCTCCCTCATTTTCAATATTAATGCATTTCTATGGAGACACAGATTGGTACGTGACGCGGGTTGTGTTGCTTGTTGGTAATTTATTGAATTATTAGCACATAATCAGATAACTGCGCGTGTGCCTCGCTCAACCTGGATCCGATTGTTTCGTTAATCTCGTTATTGGATTAAATTATTCAAGTGCTCATACACTGGAAACAATCGTTATAACGCCCTGGGTCAGTTGGCACGACGCGACGAACATGCTCGGTGATGACGTGATGGTGACGACGATACATATTAGATGACATAAACTAGAATGTTCGTCAGTCAGTACGCTTACACGCTTTAAGCGTCCACTGCTGGACATACGCCTCTCCAATTTTCCTCCAGTCCTCCCGGCCTTCAGCGGTATGAAACCACGTGTGTATGTATACTATATTTTTATTTTTATACTAGCTGTTGCCCGCGGCTTCGCTCGCGTGAAATTCGTATTCCAAAGAAGAATGTAAGTGTAACTAAGGGCGAGGCCGAAGGCCGAGCTGCGTTCAGGTAATCGATAAACCTTCTTAAAGAAAGTAACTAACTAAGGGCGAGGCCGAAGGCCGAGCTGCTTTCAGGTAAACTATAAACCTTTCTCAAATAAAGGAAGTAAGTAAGGGCAAGGCCGAAGGCCGAGCTGCGTTCAGAAAGACGATAAACCTTCTGGAAGAAAGGAAGGAACTAAGTGCGAGGCCGAAGGCCGAGCTGCGTTCAGGTAAACAAAAAACTCTCTTCCGCCTTCGGGCCTCTCCCTTAAAGACTTCCTTTCTTCGATAGAATATAATATCGTTTACTCAATCTATTTATTTCATAAAAATAAAAAAGTAATATTAATAACTAATGAATTAAAACCTACCTAACAAACATTAAAATAACTATCAAAACGGGCATTTTCAAATGTTCTTAGAGCACTTGCGGCATTACCCCGCTGGATGGCAAGGCCTTCCCTTTGAATGAAGTACATAAGCCCTTGATGGCGGAACACCAGTTGCGTCAACCAGCAGAGGCCCAAGCCTCTTTTGGCTTCACTGCTCCACGGACCGAGGGTTTCAACCGCAAACGCAACAAATTCGAAATCTTGAATTATATTTCTATATTTGTTGCGTTTGAGACTCTCCGCCCCAGCCTCGGCCGCGCCAGCCGCTCTTAAAGATGTCCTAACGTGACTTGGAGCCAATGTGAGAACACAAGTGGCGTCCCACATCAAAGAACTACACTAAGGTGATAGCATCGGGCCTCTTGCCATCCAGCCGGGAATAACCGCGAGGTTCTAGGATGCACGGTATATTTACCGTCAGAAGCGTGGACTTTATAATAAAATTTAAATTAAATTAACTCAATCTTAATATTAATTAACTTTATTCGAGATGGTTTAGCTTCTTTCTGAACGCAGCTCGGCCTACGGCCTCGCCCTTAGTTATTTGCTTTCTTCGAGATGGTTTATGGTCTTGCCGAATAGAGCACGGCCTTCGGCCTCGCCCTTAGTTACTTACTTTCTTCAAGATGGTTTAGGTTCTTCCTGAATGCAGCTCGGCCTTCGGCCTCGCCCTTAGTTACTTGCTTTATTCGAGATGGTTTTTCAATTAACAGAACGTAGCTCGGCCTTCGGCCTCGCCTAAGTTACTTACTTTCTTCAAGATGGTTTAGCTTCTTCCTGAACGCAACTCGGCCTTCGGCCTCGCCCTTAGTTACTTGCTTTCTTCGAGATGGTTTTTCAATTATCCGAACGTAGCTCGGCCTTCGGCCTCGCCTTAGTTACTTACTTTCTTCAAGATGGTTTAGCTTCTTCTTGAACGCAGCTCGGCCTTAGGCCTCGCCCTTAGTTACTTACTTTCTTCAAGAATGTTTTTCTTCTTCCTGAACTCAGCTCCGCCTTCCGCCTCGCCCTTAGTTACTTTCATCGAGAAAGAATATCGTTTACGTGAGCGCAGATCCGCCTTCGGGCCCGCCTTTAGTTACTTACTTTCTTTTTTTGAAATACGAATGTCATGCGAGCGAAGCCGCGGGCAACAGATATATAAATTTTATTGCACCAATGACAGCGACATCACTTCGACTTTCAATTATTTTTTTTATTTATCAAACAATTTTTCACCGGCCAGCTCGGATGACAGTTCTCCGTTGCCAACATGACATATTGTTTTTTACCTTTACTTTGGATTACGTGATTTTTATTATATTTTTTATTTATTATGTTAATCCGGGATATACACTGCCACTATAAAAAGTTTCGTCAAATTCCGTTCAGTAGTTTTTGCGAGATACGCGTACAAATAGGCATTTTTGCATTTACGATTTTATTATATGTATAGAAAGAATAGATATGTATAGACTATTGTGTTCAAGTTATAAAAAAGAAGAACTGTCGTTTCCGTTGTATCTACTTATTTTTAAATTTCGAATGAATATTTTATTCAAATTGTATTTGCTGCCAGTTCTCAAGATATAATTATGTACTTTGGACTACCTACGTGATTTTAAACGCGCAGTAATGTTTATAATTCTTAATTTTTTTTTTTTCATATTTTTTTTACGTATTATCCTAATCCGGGATATACACTGCCACTATAAAAAGTTTCGTCAAATTCCGTTCAGTAGTTTTTGCGAGATACGCGTACAAATAGGCATTTTTGCATTTACGATTTTATTATATGTATAGAAAGAATAGATATGTATAGACTATTGTGTTCAAGTTATAAAAAAGAAGAACTGTCGTTTCCGTTGTATCTACTTATTTTTAAATTTCGAATGAATATTTTATTCAAATTGTATTTGCTGCCAGTTCTCAAGATATAATTATGTACTTTGGACTACCTACGTGATTTTAAACGCGCAGTAATGTTTATAATTCTTAAATTTTTTTTTTGATATTTTTTTTACGTATTATCCTAATCCGGCATATACACTGCCACTATACAATGTTTCGTCTAATTCCGTTCAGTGGTTTTTGCGTGATGCGCGTACAGACAAACAAACAAACAAACAAACAAAAATTTTAAAAACTGTTCTAACATGTTCAGTATCTCATTTTAAGCCACCCTGGTTAGTTTTTTTCCGAATACATTCAATGTACAGACTTTCTTACCTTTACGATTTTATTATATGTATAGATGTTAGAACTAAGTGTGTACTCGCTTTATATTTCTTCACTGCAAAGCCGAAATGAAAGAGAAAAAAATACGTCTCGACCAGAAATCGGACATGGAACTCCGACTTGAGTCGCCAGCGCGTTACAGTTTCGCCATCAGGTGGATGGCGTATTCTCTCTAAATTTTGAACAGTTTCATCTTCTCTAGTACGTATGACACAATCTACTGCATCCAGTTAACTTGCACGACTCCATATTGAATCTTATATATATAGCCAGAGTTCCAGGTTCGAATCCTGGTCGGGACGTTCCATTCATTTTCGGCTTTGCATCTATCTAACGAAGAAATATGTATGCTATGTCTACTATATAATTCAAATGGTGTCACACCGCATACAGACCACCATTGAATTTGAAAAATTTCACTCACGTGCCGATTTAGCGGATGAAGTTTTGTCAAAGCCAAAAAAAATCTAATAATATACTCGTAAGACGTTATACCTCTCAAAGCGCAGCGGTAAAACAATATTTCGCAGATAGAATAGATACAAACGAAGCACGAATGGAAGGAATAAGAATAGAGCGACGAGAACGAGAATACAAATGGAAAAATTAAATTAAAAAATTTACAAAACAAAAATCGCGCACATTCTATTCAGAGACGGGAAGAAAATTAGCTCGAAGGAGAGAAAATAATAAAGACGAACAAATTTATATAATAAGGATAACATAAATAAAGAAGGTGCTTAGATTTTCAAATCACTTAATAGTTGCTTATTACATTTAAAGCACAGTAGAAAAAGAAACGGTAGAACAAACGCCGCAACCAATAAAAGAATTGCCGTTAACTAAAATTGCTCCTGACACTGCAAGAATGCAGTTTCATTCTCCGCCCGCTTTCCTTGTGTGTGACAGCGACGGGTGGCGGCTGGCGGCGCGCGGCGTGTAGCGAACGTGTGGGGCAGTCCGCCTCCGCGGCGTCGAAATAAATATGCAGAAACGACATTGTCATACATTTTGACTTAATATTTAATTTATTTTTAATTAGATGTTGTAAGTTGGTCATAATTAACGTTAATTAAATGCCAAATTCTTCTTTTTAACCGACTTCAAAAAAAGGAGGAGGTTCTCAATTCGACTGTATATTTTTTATGTTTAAGAAGGCTACACAAATCACAAAGGATATCATCCACTCATGTTTTCTTTCATGCTTCATTTTTGCTTGCTTTAGCACCGCCTTCAACTCTAGGGTTCGATTTTTTTTTATTTCATACATTTTTGAAGGCGGTTTTTATATTTTTTTAAATAGTGTAGATTGCATTGCCGGACAATACAAACATCATGATGAACAATCATGAATAGGTATGTTTTCGTGTCAAAAGAAAATATCTGAATCGGAATAGAAATCTTTCACGCATTTTACGTTGATAACAAGATATTTTCGTCGACGTGCAATTAGAGTAAAGAAGTGTGCAATATTTCTCCTTCCGTCTTTAGGCACTTTTCTTTCAATTCTTGAAAAAGTAGATACCTCTTCTATGTGTTTCTTTCCATAGAGCACGGTAAGTAGGTGTCACGATCGCAGTTCGCACGCCGCCGCCGCCGCCGCGCCGCCGTCGCGGAGGTCACGTGCCGACACTCCGAGCTACCGGGCGAGCACCCGTGCAACCTGTGAGCGGACGATGCTCTAACTACAAATCGCTTCTAAAAAAAACTACACATTCTTTTTCGTGTGAACTCTACCATACGTACTTACTTTGTTGTTTAATGTATAAAGCGACCGATATCGGCCGCTCCAACGGCAACAGGTTAACATTGCACTGTTAGCACTGTGAGTTCTAATTCATAAACTTACTTATTACTTACTTATGTTGCTAATGGTGGACAACTTTTTTCTTCCAATTAGCCAAAGCTAGCATAGGTAAGTTTGATTGAAACAGTGGAAATTACTAATTTAACGAAAACGTTGTTTACGGTTGGCTCATCAGAATATGTACTTAAGTAAATTAGCTCGGCTTGGAATTGTTCAACTTTGATTAGGAACGTCAAACACAGCGTCGCGTCGGTAAGCGAGCGGCTAGGGGCGGCTCATATAAGCGGAAAATCTGAGGCGTCTTCCTAGCGAGTAGATCGGAGGAGCGAGGCCGCGCTCAATGAGTGACTTTATCAGAACATTAAGCGCGACATAAATTGTGCGATTATGTAAATTCCGATAGAATCCCAGCTGCGGTGCTGTCGCTCTACAGGATGATTGATTCGAGCTAACCTCGCCGCCTCCGCCTACCGCGCCGCCCCCGACCTCCGCCCCACCCAGCGCTCCACCCGTCGGGCCCCCACCCCCGCGCCCGCACCAGATGCGTCGAGTTTTTAACATTTTTGGAATTTTCATTCCAAAAATGTTAATCCCGCACGCCCTGATTATTTCGAACCCATGTTTCGATCCGCCGAGATAGTGAGCGAAAAGCGCGATCCGTCGCCTTATAATCGTTAGATGGGGCGGTACTCGACGCGCGTCGACGTCGTCGCCGCGGCTCGCGGGCGCACGCGTACATCAGCGAGGGTGGCGCGCACGTAAGTTCCAAAGCTCGCTCACTTTAGCGTGAGGAATGTTGTTTTAAGCACTCCATTTCCATAACTATATTTCACACCTCCCACTTTTGCGGCGACCGCCTCACGCCCGGCGGACGGGGCGGGGCGGGGGCGGGGGCGGCGGCGGTGTGCGAGGGAGGCTGCGTCACCCGGACTGGGCGGGCGGGGCGCGCGGCGCGGGCCGGCCATCCATCATGCCGACTGCCAGCGCGGCGCGGCTCGCGGCGCGGCCGCGGTAATGCGTCGACGCGTTCGACGCGTCGAGCAGCGACACGGAGCCTCCGCTCTGTCACCGAATAATTTTATACAAGGCATTGTCGCACCTCGAATTCTTCCTGGCCGATTTTTTAATGAATAGTTACACACATCTTTTGTTAAAAAGTTCCTGATCGAACTATTAGTACTTTTTAACCGACTTCCAAAAAAGGAGGAGGTTCTCAATTCGTCTGTATGTTTTTTTTTTTTTTATTTTTTTTTTTTTTTTTGTATGTTTGTAACACGATTTCTCCGTCAATTGAGGGCCGATTTAGAAAATTATTTTTTTGTTAGTTAGGTCATACTTCCGAGGTGGTCCCATTTCAATTTTATCGAAATTGGTTCAGTGGTATTCGAAAAATCAGCATAATACTATGGTGTGTGGTTACCTTCAGCAAAACTTGTGATGTGGTCGTTTTCGGCAATTTTCAGTTTGATAAATTAGTATGGTGTGTGGTTACCTTCAGCAAAACATTTGTGATGTGGACTTATTCAGCAATTTGCAGTCTGACACATATGGCGAATAATTCTGTACCACTTCAATCGATTTCGATTATTCGATTTCGATTATTCTTTTTTATGTAATATTACTAAAAAGAATGAAATAAAAACTGTTTTAAAAAATATTAAACCGATTTCCAAAAAACAAAAAAAAATAAAACTAAAAAGTATTAAATACCTAATATTTTGAAATTTTCTCTGTCCTGTTGAAATACATGAATCGATATACTAGTGATACATATTCGGACCCTTGTTTCATGAATATTCTAAATTTGAAATTTTTTTATCTTTTCCGAACGGCGCTTAATTTATTATGGTACCTGGCCAGTACCTACTGTACCGAGTACCATCGAGCTGGTTTGATGATGGAGACAGAAGGTGGCCATAGGAACTCCTAAACTACACATGATAAACCCATCGTGTTTGGGCTCGTTGCATTTGTCTTCACGAGAAATTTACTTTAGACCTAAAAGATTCTCAATTCGACGGTATGTTTTCTTTTTTTGGATGTTTGTTACGCGATTACTCCGTCAATTGTGGGCCGATTTTGAAAATTCTTTTTTTTTTTATTTGAAAGGGGATAACCCTGAGGTTTTTGAAGTGAAAACTTCTTTAGCGGCTCTTGGCACTTTTTTAGGTGGGTAAAAATGTATAACTCGCGACATCGCGTCAGCGTCATTTTTAAAATGAAACCTTAAGTCATTGCGTTAAGGGTTAAGTTAGAGTGGCACGGGATCTGCCGGCACTCCCGGAGTGCAACTGTTAAGTAGGGTTCCGTAACACGTTTATGTCTGTCCATTCTACTAAGTTCTGCAAAATGAATGTAGGGTTCCGTAACATATGCATGTCTATCCGTTCTACTAAATTTTACAATTTTCAACCAAGGTCCTCCGACGGTTATTTTATAATAAAAGTAGGCTTCCGTAACACGTTTATGTCTGTCCATTCTACTAAGTTCTGCAACATCACCTACAACGTCCGTGATGTCAGCCCATAACACCAGTGCCATGTCAGTGCTTCCCCCTTTGATCGTGCTGACTACACTGAACTGGTCGGAAAACACAAACTATTTACATAGCCGTTTCGACCGACGTTTAATTCAGTGCGGTGGTACCAACCCGGGAAGGTTAAACCCTACCACCAAGTAAGATTACGAGGGAAGGGACTTACAGTTTTACGAGGAATCCGAACCTTGGTCAGCCTCCAACGGCCAGCGGTCACCCATCTAAGTACTGACCGCACCCAGCGTTGCTTAAAATTCAATAGCGACAGTTGACTGTCTGTACCACTGAGCTATCGAAGCTGACGTGGTCCTATTTTAATTGGGTCAAGATCGGATTGGAAAGCGAGGCGGAATCGCGAGGCCGAAGGCCGAGCGATTCCGCCTAGTACATTAATAGCAAAAAATTACTAAAAAAAACTGTGAAATAAAAAAAAAGTTTTAAAAAACATAAAACCGACTTCCTAAAAAAAGTAAAACTAAAAAACTATTTAAAATAAAAATATAAAAACCGCCTTCAAAAATATATGAAATAAAAACCCAAAAAAAAAAACGAACCCTAGAGTTGAAGGCGGTGCTAAAGCAAACAAAAATGATGCATGAAAGAAAACATGAGTGGATGATAATATCCTTTGTGATTTGTAAAGCAAGCAAAAATGATGCATGAAAGAAAACATGAGTGGATGATAATATCCTTTGTGATTTGTGTAGCCTTTTTAGCACCGCCTTCAACTCTAGGGTTCGTTTTTTTTTTTGGGTTTTTATTTCATATATTTTTGAAGGCGGTTTTTATATTTTTATTTTAAATAGTTTTTTAGTTTTACTTTTTTTAGGAAGTCGGTTTTATGTTTTTTAAAACTTTTATTAATTTATTATTATCTAGATAATGAATAAAAAGCAACTCAGCTCCATTGTAACGTAGTTGTTAATATTGTATGCTCAAGTTACATTTACAATTATTATTGTGTTAGCCTGTAAATCCGTACCACTTTTGTCTTTGCATTATTTATTATGAGATGCATCATGCCAAGCCATACTGCTCAAGCTACTAGTCCAGTGAATCTAGCTTCAGAAAGTGACCAAGCGAATATTAATTTATAATACAAAAAAAATTTCGATCTCCAGTACATTCTCATATGAATTAGATTTAAAGAGGTCTTATAAACTTCTGAGTGCATTTTTTTTAATTACGTTTTTTCAGCGAAATAATATTACACACAAAAATAAAACACTTTGAATCAAATATCCTTCTCTTATGTTCTTCTATTGAGAAGGAGTAATTAAAATACAAATAAAAAATAAACATTGAAAATGTCTATCAAATCTCTTTTAAATCTCATTAGTATGGTCTAATGGTTTCATGTGAACCAAAATTGTGCACAATAAATATTTGAATTGGAGCATACACTAGCGAATGAAAAAAAATCTGTAATATGAATTAATTAATGCAACCTAAAATGCTATATCTACAGGCTACACGTACGAATATAGAAATGTTCGTAGCGTCGTAGAACGCTACACCGTCGTCGTAGCTTCAAAATGGCTCCAAACGTAGCGTCAGTTATAATAATTACGCGTCACCCACTTCGTATTATCATATCTTCTTTATTTTATCGGTAAGAGATTTTGTGAAGAAAAAGTTACACAAATTTTGGGAAAAGAGTTAATTATGCGACAACATTTCACCAGACGCGCGAATTATGTTCCACGCCCCAAGTAATGTAGAGAACATTATAAGGAATGTTGCGTGTGTCTTGCAAAAGTAAAGTAGTAAGGGAGCGAGCATCAGTGCGGGATGGGGGGTGGGAGTTGCGAGGCACCGAGTGGATGTAAGATCGAGTTCTTGTGTGGAAACTTGCTCAATTAGACCGCGCGGCGAACTTTCTTCTGCGCGCCCACAAAGCCTCTGTGCGCTGTCATGTCATGACATGATCGGCAGCGGAGGTGGCGGCGGCGGCGGCGCGCGGCCGTGTGTACATAATGCGGCCTTATGTAACTAACCTTTGTGCTATTTAGAAGAGTATATATTTTATATTATGAGGCAACATCAACGCGACGACAAAACTAAATATTAATTTGCTAATCTCAGCAGTAGCGCCATCACATTCAAATTCAGATTTATCATCGATTTATTTGTTTAAGTAAAATAGATTATTGTTTCTTTATGTATTTATTAATTGATACTTCGGCGTCGTAGGTGTGTTTATTTTGGGTTGCATACCCGTCGGATTGCATCAATTTATTTGTCATTCTGAATTTGATTTGCCCATTCCGTCACGAATTAATTTTAATGTACTCATATTATATAGTTTAGTTGTGCATTGTAATTTCTTCTGAATACTTCTGTAGTTACACTGCTATAATCGCAGTTTCTAATCGCAGTATTTGATCATTTTCTCTTCGAATTCGCGAGTGGCTCCATTCGTCTCGGAGCAAATATATCGCGACACCGTACATCGTAAACAGAGTGCGCTGTCGCCGGGGTGTTCGGATTCAGCTTCACAGATTCCGTAGACTCGTCCTCCGAGGCTTACACTCGCTAGCACATTACTCACACCTTCCCGCGCCCGTCGTCGCCCGCCCGCCCCCGTCACCTTACTACCGACATATTAACTAGGAATAGATAGTGTCCGAATATGCGAGAAAGATCACTATCACTATCACATATTTAAATTCACTCTGTATTAACACTATATAGCAGTATATCTATAAACTGTGATAAAAGGTACCTTACGTGTAATTATTATCGCCGTATCTACAGAAGGCATGCATCGGTTTTTGGGAAAACGTCACACAATTTCTCCCAGCGCGTCGTATCTATAGACCGCTCACAATAATTTCAGTTCGACAAAGACTGAAATGTATGCACCAATGAATACGGCAGAAACATTGTATAAGAGACAAAGATTGGCGCGCATAAAGCCGAGCTCACTATAGGCGGACTGATCGGTCGTCCGGCGCGGCGCGGCGACGGCGGCGGCGGCGGCGCGCACATTGGGGCAAGCAGCGCGCGCAATCAGACAGAGTGGTGCCAGAGACAAAAGAAGGCACCGGGCAATGGCGCGTGGCGATATTCAGATTCGTCCCCGTTTCGCCTTGAATAAGTGCGGGAATAAATCAGAAGGGAGAAATACAGCGCGATACAGCAGCGGCCCGTGTCGCATACATAAATATACACGCAGCAGCGGCTTATGTTGCCCGTGACTTATAGCAGTGTGGCGACGCAGCGCAATAAGTCACTGGGATTCGGGCGCGTAGGGAGTTATGCCGCGGCAGTGTTAAATACTTGCTGTGTTGCCGCACGTGCCGCGGACTCTTGACTGTCGCGATAATGTCTCTGAAGCTACGAGACAAGGCTCGAGCCGCACTAGTATTGCTTTCTTTTCGTTCATAATTCTCTAATTCAGAAGTTTTAAAGTATTTTTTTAGATATCTTATTTTATTTAATATTCTTTATTGATTTCAAACTTTCACAAATTTACACAAAATGCCTAAGGCAATATCTGCCAGTAAATCTGCACACTTTTTATTCATATATAAAATATTTAACAAACTAAAAACCAGATAAAATTACATTTAACAGATAAGTCTATATAAAAAAGACTCAATTGTTAGTAAAGAAAAAACAAAATGCTAAAATAGAATAAGAAACTATAACCTAAACTAATAAATTTATACGAAAAAAATCTAATATAAAAAAAACATTTTTACCTCATTTAAAGAAATTAATGAAACACTAAGTGTAATTTTTTTTATTGATTGTCGTGAAAGATGTCAGCCTTAGAAAATTTATTATTATAATATATAAGAGAGAGCGGCGAAGGAAAACATTACTAAGGTAGGTACAATTACTTTTAGGAATATTATCTAGAAAGAATTTCAGAGCAAAGCTCCCCAGCTGTGAGCCACACTGATGATCACAAACACGATATTGCGGCCGCTTTGAGTCGTAACATGATGAGAGATGGAACAGCTCATACTTATTACCGGTAACAACGCCGGCGGCGGCGGTTTATCCTCCGCAACTTTCATATCTCAGCAATTGACCTGCAATTAGCTAATGCAGAATGTACACGGTTTGAGCCATCGTCGCAAGGGAACACGCCCTAACTAAGGGATAAAGCGTTACGTCATCGTAATCATAAAGTATACTACGTACCTATCATTTTATGCGAACGCGAAACGCTAAAACTTACATATTCTGAAGACAGCGACGCGACGCGACGGCTATTTAATTTTTTAGGGTTCCGAATTCGTACGGATGCCTATTACTAAGCCTACGCCGTCTGTATGTCTCTCTGTCCGTCCGTCCGACTGAGGGCTGTATCTTTTGAACCGTGATAGGTAAGCGGTTGAAATTTTCACTGAATATGTGTTATTATGCCAACTTATTATATTATGTTTATGTGTTAAAAAGTCAAAAATTCAGGGGTTCTCATACAGGAAACGTGCAAAGAATCTATTAGTAAATATTCACGCTACTAAATAACAGATAGCACCACAGGCAGTTTGCATTGCAGACAGCCAAAAAATAGACGGATATGTTTTTTTGACATTTATGATATAACGGATCTACGGAACCCTCCATGCGTGAGTAAAACTCGCGCTTGACCGATTTTTCTTGTATGAACTCACCCGTTCCAGCGAAAATTGCTAGGTATACGGAAATATTCTGAAACACTTTTTTTCAGGACCTCATTAACTCCGACCCTGCCTGCTAATAAGCCATTGACCACTCCTCTTGCAAGTAAACTCCAAATGTCGTCGCCTCAAACAACCTCTCTCTCTACGCGTTGCGTCGCACAGTCCCACAGAGCACGAAATACCCCCCGCGACCCCCCAGTCCGAACATTATTACAGCGATTTTTGTTAGAGCTGTGAAGTGGCGACGCCGACGCGACGGGGTGCGTTGATGTGCCAACGCTGATGACGTCTTGTCTAATAATGCAATCCTACTCGTATTTTTAGAACGTTTCAAGGATAAAGGTGCAAAGAATATTCGGTTGTAGCGGTGGTTTGGAAATGTGTATATCTAATTATTGCAAAATGTAAGCTAAAAAAAGGATTTTTTTAACCCCGACGAAAAAAAGGGGTCTTATAATAAGTTTAATGTGTGTTTGTGTATGGGTGTGTCTGTCTGTGGCAGCGTAGCTCCCAAACGGATGGACCGATTTGGATGCGGTTTTTTTTTCATTAGAAAGCTGGCTTAATCGGGATGGTTGTTAGTTACGTTTGTAATCAAGTAATCAAATAATTAAGTAATAAAAAAAATTATTATCTTAAAAAGTGGACCGACTTGCATGCGTTTTTTTTTTAAATGCTTGAAATAAAAGTTAAATTACAAATTAAAAACCCTCCGACAATCGAATCAAAAATAATTTCCGTTTACTTAAATGAATCGGGGGACCGCTAAGTAAATAAAATATAAAAACTCAGAGTTGCGCGGGAATTTTCTTAGCGGTCCCCCGACTCCTTTAAGTAAGTAAACGGAAATTATTTCGGATTTTTTAAGGGTTCGGGGTTTTTTAAATTTATAATAGTTTTCCAGTCAAATAAATGCAATTTGAGGATTTCATTTGTTTACATGTATACGAAAAGCATGTGGTATCAAAGGTAAAAAATTAGAAAATCTTAAAACTATTCTCCGTTTTCAAATGGAAGCCAATTTACATTAAATCTATTTATTACACGACATTAGTTTTTTATTTCAAACAAGTATTTATCAAATCCGAATTTCACGCAAACGAAGCTGCGGAAACGAGCCAACATTTCGACATGAGTATTGCTCTTCACGTCAAACTTGATGGCATGTCTGAAGTACCATAGTGTCACGTCTTCAATGACGTCTACACAATTTTCCTTCATCAAGGCGGGAAATTACTTTTTGCGCAGGACAAGAGGATGGCGGCCCCCTGTGTCGGCTCTCACTGCAGCATTGTTCATTCGCGCTCTTTGTGCCGTTTCAAAAGAAGTCAAATTAAGTTGCGCGCCAAATGAGACAGCGAATTTGGAGTCTCGATGCTCTCATTCGCACTTCTGCGATCATTTCAATTTTGCTCGAAATAGACAGAATGTACGTGCATTCAGCTATGTACTTGCGCTTATCCGACTAGCGATGCAGCAGAAATAACGCATGTAGGTAGGTATGTGAGTGCATAATAATTTTCAGTACCTATTAAGAAACATCCCATTTCACACTGTACAGTGCTGTATTTGCCTATCATTGAATTATTCATCAGAAAAATTAATTACTAATTATTTTGTTTTGTTATGGTATTTGAAGTATTTAAAACTGCAACTAAATAAATAATTAAATACACAAATGATTCGTCAAAGGTTTCGCAATTTACTAACCTGTTAATTAATTCATATTAACAATGTAGTACGTAAGCCAATAAGGTATTCAAGTGAAATGTCACGAAGCCAGAATTTAATTAATCTGAAAGTAGAACAATAAATAGTGAAGTTTTTGCATTAGCTCGCTCGTGTTTGGAACCGCGCGGTGCGGCAGCGGCGGCGGGGCGGCTTGGGGGAGTACTCATTCTCCTACCAACTTTGTATGAGTATAAATAAGTTGATACAAATTTTGTATGGTGTAATAATATCGGAGGAGTAAAGAAACTGTGGTAATATGGCGCCATGTTTCCCAGCTTAGCTAGCAGCTTCCATATCGATTAGTCCTATTAACTATTATATTATAGCATCTTACTATGCCGTTTAGTGTAGTGGAATCGGTGTGTGACAAACGAATTATTTATGGGGATATTTTAGAACGTTGAGAATGTAATACCGGTACTGTAGCTGATTTAATTATTATTTCTGTGACTGGAACTTTCTGTGTACTTAACCTTAAATACATTTTTATGCTTTATTTTATCCGGTGTGTGATATTTTCCGTCTGTCAATTATTTAATTATCTCCAGTAAGTGGGAGATTCGACAATGTAGTTCATAATTTTGTATAAGAAGGTAACGTCCGTTTGTCTTCTGTGTTAAAGAGGATATAAAGAAAATAAATATTCATCTCTAGTTGCGTCATTCAGAGTTCGATAGCCCACGTATCTTAAAAAATTGATAAGTATACGTTCGATTTTATTAATATAAACGCTGTACTGTGGATTCCACATTAATAATGGAGGCGTATTCTAAGTGAGACCTGACCTGACGTAGGCTGTGTAATACAAGGAGGATACAGACTGTCTGTATATGTATACGTTCGATTTTATTAATATAAACGCTGTACTGTGGATTCCACATTAATAATGGAGGCGTATTCTAAGTGAGACCTGACCTGACGTAGGCTGTGTAATACAAGAAGGATACAGACAGTCTGTATGCTCTGTGGTGTAATATGTACTAAAGAACTTTCTTGTACTCACCTTTTTTACTGTTTTTTTTTTATTATTTTATTATTTGCTGACGTATCCGCCATAATAACACATATCTGTGAAAATTTCAACGGGCTACGGTTAAAAAAATACAGCCCTAGGACGAACCGAAGCGCGACAGACGGACGGTAATAGTCGTAATGTTTTCTGTTACGCGGTATATGACCTAAAGCGACTTACGTTCGCCTTCGTTTCGTCCCTCGCTCCACGAATGCGTAGTGCGTTGTCTGCCATATACCTAGTCCCAATACAAATAAACAGCCGCGCCACGAGCTCGCATGTCTCAAGTTTTGTTTTTGTTCCAGGTTGAGCTCGGACAAGACAAATGCTGCGACCACTGCGGGTAAGTAAACTTCATTTCTGAACATTCAGTGTTGCAGGATTTCAGTTCAGTCTCTTGCTTCGTCGCATAATTATCGGAAGTGCATTGCGAAGGCGGAGCTGCACTCCGTCCCCTCCCCTCGCCCCTCTCCGCTCCAGGGCTATTTCAGAGATTACTAGTCCACTATTAAATGAATGGATTTTCTTACGCTGTCGTCAGTGACGAGCAATAGTAAAATTTTATGAATATTTTAATTAGGTATATTCCGTATCGAAGTTTGAGCTCAGAAATTTCAAATATTAAATTTTAATTGATTGTATGCTTCACTGTTGGATTAGAGTCGGATGCGTGCGGAGCGAAAATAAAACGAGAGACATTACGGTAGACAAACAGTAAGTACCTACTCGTGTACAGAGGAGAGCATAAGCCAGAGAACAATTTCAATTACTGATTACCTAGCTAGCTAAAACATTATAATTTCCAACATTTACATAAACGTTTGACGTTGTATATATAAAACAAAACCATTTTGGATGGTAGACATACCTTTAAATACTCGTCTTTAACAGATTACAGCACTGTGTACGTCAGTATTTTGGATTTATCCTCTTCAGTACTGTAATCATAATATTTAAAGGTGTGGTGTCTGTCTGTCTTTCCCGATATTTATTTATGTTCGCGATTTATGTACTAAAAATAGTATAAATGAGATTTGCATACCGATTATTCTATGAGATTCAGCAAGTCTTTGAGACTGTTTTAGGATATATTATATCATCTACCTGGGGTGCTGTGCAGTGGTTCTAATTGTGAGAATAGTCAATCCATACAAATGTGACTTACTTTGTCCTTTTCGAATTTCATGCGCGCAAAGGCGCAAGCAAAACCTAGTATGTACCTATATAGGAAGCAATTTATTTACATTTTAATTACCCTAATGAAACACGCTGTCATACAGACATTGTTGTTGTTAGCCTCTAGCAACCAACAACTTTGTTACGTACGAGTAAAATTTTAATATTTCCTTGTGACCTTAGTTAGAGCGATGAATTTATTACCTTTTTTTTCGGAAAAATAAATGCATAATTTTAACCAATAAATTTAAAAGCGTCCAATACTTTAATAAATTCCTCCCCGGCGGCGAAGGCATCTCGCACGTTTTCTGACGAGTAATGAAATTACATCAGCTCGGAGAAGCGCCTTTTTTCCGCCCAACATAATGGAACAGTTACGGCGGTGGCGGCGCGGGGGCGGGCGGGGAAGGCGGAAGTAGCTGAACAACGTACTAGAAGCTCTTAGTTTGCGCAGGTAGAATGTTTAATTAGTGGTGAGGTTGTTAATTAGCTCTTTTCCGGGTAGGGCGGGCGGGGAAGGTCGGGCGGCGGCGCGCGTTGTCGCACTGACGAGATGGCTCAATCGCACGTCTAGAGACATCCGCACCGCCTCCGCGATGTCTCCATTTGAATTGCTCGCTTCCTTGTCGCGGCCCGGAAGGGGTTGTCTCTGTGAGAAATAGTCGACATTGGATTATTGCGAGCCGGATGTACGCTCGCGTCGGCGAAGTGTGTTTCTGGTTCGTCGTCGTGTTCTTTGATCGTTCCAGTGCTGCGCTCTATCATTAGATGATTAAAGAATTCAGTTCTTAATTCATAGGGCGGATGTGATACACAGAACCTTCTACACGACAACACTTAAACATGTAGCATTGTAAGCATTGCTCCCCGGATAGACGGATACATAGACGTGAATTGTTCGAAATCAGAAAACTACTTGATATACAATATCTTTTAAAATCGTAAAATTCTACAATTACATACTTTTTAGTTTCAATAAAGTTTAAATTTCCCCTTGATGGATGAATATTTTTGTTTATAGGTAATTAATTATCTTGACTTCTATGTTAATTTTTTTTTCGAATATTTCTGTTTTGTCAATAAATAGATTTTTCACCATATGAAGTTTAATGTACCTACCTATAAATTACTATATATACCGACTAGAAATCTCTTTAATTTTATTCCCATCGTAAGATAATTAAGCGTTCAGATTCACTAAGATCCATACTAAAACATTAAAAAAAATATCTGACCGATGTAGGAGCATCACTTAGGAAGCGACACTCACAATACTGCCAAGTGCCGTCATCTCTGCGAGGTGACAACGCAACCACTGAACTAAGTAACAACACTCATTAGCCAAGTGGGCGAACAATATGCGAGGCGACAGGACCGATATGCGTACTATCTGAATACTTGACACGCGAATTATCGAGTTTCTTAATAGGCCGTATCTACAGTCTATAGCCAGGCGATCTATAGCCTTCTAAAGTTGGCTAGACGGCTTGAGAGACTGTCGCGTCAGGTACATGTCACTGCCCCCCCCTCTTCATAGACTGACTCCCACCTATCCCCATCCACTTCGAAAACGGGACGGGATGCTGTCAATCGCAAACACGTGTACATATCGATGATTTTATATATTTTCTTCTTACAGTCCTATTACTTTAAGTGAGCTAAACTTGTATACATATTATAATACATGAATACCTACCTACATCTTTTCTTTTGCTCCAGTTCTTCATTCCGCAAGAGCAGCATTACATATACATATACATATATATATATAATTGGTTTCTCGGAAACGGCTCTAACGATTTGAATTAAATGTTGAATTTAGATAATGTTATTTTGTTCAAGTTTATCCAGATAGGTAGGTGTAGACGCCGAGCGAAGCTCGCTCATGCAGGTACTATATTGTAATAATGACTTGGCTTTTAAAATTGTTTATCTACTCGCAAGTACATGTTGTACTTTTCTGCGTTTCGGAAGGCAGACTTATTGCGAAATGTAATTTCTTTCAGCTATCCATGTATACAACACGTTAATACTCGCACTGTAAAAGTTTCCTCACTGCGTTTTTCTTCACCGAAGTAATGGCATTTTTTGTGTATGTTTTGGGTCCTTAAAGAGGGGCTTGAATGGGCAACCGTCAGACCGCCATTGCATTCGCAACTCCCGTATGCGACTGAATGAGCGTCGTATGACATCTTATGGCTCGGCGCCACATGTCGCGCTTTCAATAAAAAAAATTTTTTTTATTCTTTGTAAATCCGAAAAAGTGACCAGATTACCAAATTACCAGTGGGTAATTTGATTTCACGCCTGTGATTTGAACCTGAGAATTCTCATTTGAAATGTTACTAGACCACCCACCACCACGCCCCGAACGTTAAGTTTTATAATATGCCTGGTCTATGGGACGAAACCGTGTGTTGAAGATAGCAAACAGCTCAGCCAACAACCGCAGTCGTGTGTACACTGGAAGTGCGGCGTGGCGGCGAGGCGGGGCGAGGGCGCGCGAGTGTCGCGGAAAATTCACTTCATCAGCGACTCTTCCTGTGTCCGGAATCGACTTCCTACATCGACAATTTCGAACTTCCACTATTGGCTAAGCTGGTTTCATTCGAGACTGCTGGAAACTTCCAACCGCCTTTGGAATTCTCACTTGCAGCAATGAGTTTGTTCGCTAGCTGCGTTTGTGTGTACCTACACCCGTTGACACAGGCGGGCGTATAGAACAAGTAGACGTTGCTTAGTTTATCATTGTATTTTTGGAGTTATGGGACATGTTATAATGGGAAACGCCACAGCCCAGTACGTAAAATATCCCCATAAATTAACGTTTAGTACAAAACTAACTTTAGCCGCGTGTAAACGTGAGTGCGGCCGGTGGAGCCTCTTATTGAGTAACTAGCTTTTGCCCGCGGCTTCGCTCGCGTGAAATTCTTATTTAAAAAGAAAAATCAATTAGGTAAGTAAGAAAGAAGGCCGAGCTGCGTTACCCATGAGAGCCACATCTTAAGAGTAACCGGACGGAACTGAATTTTAGTTAGCCTATTCTGTATCATTTATAGTTAAATGTGCTTGTACTAAGTTTCATCGAATTCGGATGATCGGTTTAAGAGTTATGGAGGAACATACATACATACAGAAAATATTTCTAAAAATGGCCAATTTAGTTTTAGTATAATGCATGGAGTCTACAAATGCAGTATCTCATAAAGCAAAGTAATTTACTCCGTGACCATCCCTTACAGATTTATTATTGTATTGATTGACTGATTGGTCGAATAATAAACGGGAAAACAGACAGGCCAACAACGACCTATAAGCTTATTCCACGGGGAGGGCTCGGAGGACCTCTTTGACGCGATCCCGCCGTCCCCTTTCCACATCCACACTATAAACGCACTGGGCAGGGATTGCATCCTTACACGCTGGAATTGCCGCGGATGCGTACCAATCGTTTCTGCAGATCCATTGCAGATCCTTCCTCCACAGAACTGGTAAACTGGAACGCTCTCCTTGCTCACATATTTGCTTCCAAGTGCAGTCTCGAGTCCTTCCAGAGAGTCTTAGGCACCAGGCCGGCATGGCATTCGCAACTCCTGCATGCGACCAAATGTCAATGGGGGATTTAAACACCTTATGGGTGGCTCGTCGCCACATAAAATCGCGCCAGGTCGCGCTTTCTATAAAAAAACCGGCCAAGTGCGAGTCGAACTCTCGCACCGACGGATCCGTATCGCCATGTCATGGTCAGCGCCACTCACGCCATCTATGGCGTGTTTATGAAATGCTTCATATTAGTTAAAATTCATGATTAGTTAAAATGCTTCATAGTCTTTCAGTAGATGGCGCGCGTACACTCTTTAGTTTCTTCTATGGGAACCCCGTGAATTTTTTCCTTTTTTCTTATTTTTTATTATTTGTGGTTATATCGGCCATAATAACACATATTCTGTGAAAATTTCAACGCGCTCCCTATTACGGTTCAAGAGATACAGCACTCGGACAGACAGACAGACAGACAGATGGAGTAGGCTTAGTAATAGGGTCCCGTACCGGATACGGAACCCTAAAAAGCACCGTGAGCTTGTTACAGAATGCATTTTTTTCAGTCAACCCCGCACCCAACGACACTTTGTCATCGCTCTCCTTCACCGGAGATAGAGAAGATGAGAAGAAAGTAAAAGTGTACACGAGGGATTATCTCGCAATGTCATTGAGTAAGCGTCGCAATAAACATCTTTAATGTTTTGTTATTAAATTTCCGAGCGCTACAAGATTATCCCGAGTTACATAGAAACCGGCCTAAACTAATGTACTTGCACCTGACCCAAATCTTCGCCTCTGAGCGGCCGACACGTTAAGTTATCACTTTATGAGATTAGGCAAATGAAGCAGAGAGCGGAGTGGCGGGGGCGGCCCGGGGCGCCCGGCGGCGGTGGGCTGGGGCGGCAGAGGCTCCTACACCGGATTAGCGTTAGCCACTGTCTGCCGGATACACCGATCCACCTCGATGTTGAATTCGGGGCGGTCGACTCGGCTCTATCTACATCATCAATACTAATAATAAATCTGTAAGGGATGGTCATGGAGTAAGTTACTTTGTTTTATGAGATACTGCGTTTGTAGACTCTATGTACTCGTATGATACTAAAACTAAATTGATGATTTTTAGAAATCTTTTCTGTGTGCATATATGTATGTATGTTCCTCCATAACTCTTAAACTGATCATCCGAATTCAATGAAACTTAGTACAAGGACATGTTACTATACGGGACATAGAATACGCTAAATAAAATTCAGATCCGGTTGCGCTAAGATATGGCTCTCATACAAAACGAATTGGTCTGCGCACCGAAATAAAGGTACGGTAGCAGAATTACTTATTTTCTTCTTTTTAAATAGGAATTTGACGCGAGCGAAGCCGCGGGCAAAAGCTATACATTATATAATGTCGGTTGGCGAGACGGAATAAACTATTACAATATACATAAGTACACGTACTGCACTCGTACTAGCTTTAGTCTGCGGCTCCGCTCGCCGCAGTGTCGGCCTTGGGCGAAGCTTTCTAAACTACATAACATAATTATTATGCTTAGGAGTTACATATGCTACTATGGGTAACTAATTCTAAAGAAGACGAAGATATGTAAATGGACTAGCTGTATATTTATATTATACCATACTATAAAATGAACACATGCGCACGCGCAACCGCGCGTGCGCATGTGTGTGTTCCGGGGTGGGTGCGGGTCGACGGGAGCGGTCGGACAACCTCACGGGAGGTGACTCGTCGCACGGGCTGCTGGCTGCTGCTAGCTAGCATTTATTGTTCTTTCGTTTAGCAAGCGATGCGGCGTCGCGGCGCGGCGTAATTTCGTTGAAGACATTGAAATTATTTAATGAGTGATTAAAATCTATATAGATGTGCAACTAAATAAAGATGGTGTGTAAATGCATTGTACCAACATGCGACAGAGCAAACCAAGACGAGAGAGCGGTCGCCATCTCGCGCGTTCGCCCGCTGTTCATCTTTCTCTTTCTCGAACCGAACTCTCTCGCTCGCTCATTGCACCCGTACTCTGCGTTTGCCAACCCTATCGTTCAAAGCGGGCTTAAGCTACATACGCATCTCCGTGCGTATCTATAGATCAACTAAACTCACACGCACAGGCTCTTGTCGCTTCTGGGCGTTAGCCCTATATCTCTCTTCTGTGCTCTTACGTAAAGACGCCGACAGTCATTGTAAAAATGCATCGCATGCAATTTACAATCTCAAACTTTAGTCATTCTGCTTCGGATGCTACGCTAGCAATATAGTGTGTTACTCATAGTGTTACTGGTGTATTTCCTTGCACGTACCGCTGCTCCCAGCGACGCGACGCTAGCATCGAGCTTAAACTTTGACGTTTGATGTGTGCTAGTTCGCGGCACAACTTGTAACCTGTTTGTGCATGGAATCCCTTCGCTCCCTCGGGCCGGAGAGCTTTGATTGCCGGCGTGTTCTATCTAGCCTTAGCGCAATACGGCTAGCGAGTTGCGGCGACACGTCGTGCATATGTCCGTGCGCGCGTGTAATACGACATAATCTCTATCGCCGCACCGTCTCAATATAGAGTATGCGTGCGGTAGAGTAAAATATTGTGATGTCGGCAATTTTATGTAACCCGACAATTTTGGCAATGCACCACGTGCCACACCCGTGTCATCGGTCCCTACACGTTGCTCCTGGTCGAGCTAGAAGTAAATTAAAGTAAAGTAAAAAGTTTATTATGAATTTTCTAAAACATTACAATTAATTACAATCAATTTTAACTTATTTTTAACAGTCACATAGGTGTAATTTGTTTTAGTCGGGCAGATAATAATCATTTCCACCTAAGCTGTCCATTGATAACTTATGTGTAGGCAGTAAAGCGGGTAAGCTAAAACAGGTCATACTTATATGAAATAGGCGAAAAAAAAACGCAGAATACTTATTAGTTATTACATTTTCACCTATCTATATTTAATGCAATGGTGATACCATCCGTACATATTTAACGCTGCGTAGGGTAATGGAAGTGGCCTACAGTTTTACTCGTACATGAAAAAATAAAACCCATTTTAAAACTTGGAAAGAGGGATAAAGTTGTGGAAGTCAACGCACACATAAGCAACTGCTAACTGCTTATCGCAGTTTATTTCCCGAAAAATGTAATAGCTGTTAAACTTATACCTGCCGTGCAGAAAGGGCATGTTACTTAACATATGAACGCTTCATCGCTTTCAAATAATGCTTTGATACCTCTAGTCGGTAGCGGGCGTGTTTTCCTTAGGCGATGCTACTATACAGTCAAAATAATGAAAACGCTCCGAAGGTCACAGAAAATGTTAAAAGCTTTGAGTGATTTCACACAGCAACTATTAAAACATACGATTCTGGGAAGGTTAATAGTGTGCATAATTGTATGCATTATATTCACCTCCCGTTCGTCTGTCTTTCTGTGTTTCAGGTGATATTAAATTCTACGTCAGTTGTTATAAATAGAATCGTGTGAGTATAATATGCAGACTGCGGATATTTCATTTCTATTTTATTTTATTTCGGAAATAAAAAAGTTTTCCTCTGAACTTCTAAAAGTTAAATCAATTCAAAATTCAAAATACAAGTGATATTTGAATCTCGCCAAGTAATAAAATAACCGTAACATTTTAGTACCTACAAAACGTTGGGTGGAATTGTACGGCATATTTTGCAGCCGAAGCTGTAGTTGAAATTATGAATTAATTTTCCAAGCGAACGAGCGCACATTGCCGTTTCAAATGCGAGTGCTAATCTGAAATTTCTAACAAACTCCAAGTAATTTCAGTCTCGAAATAATTCAATTGAGCTCCGTCAACAGACTAATAAAAATCCGAGCCTTCCGCGCTCGATACGTGCGCAATGTATTCAAATCAACGTGTGGGGCGTGGGGGGGCGGAGGCGGGGGCGATGCGCGCGGGGTCGGGGCAGTGGCGGCTTTGACCTATAAATCTTAGTGAGGCGACTAAAAAATCCACCTACATTGCTATTACTTTATGATAAATTGAAAAACCTAAACCTAATTTTTTTTGGCCCTAACAATACTTAACCAAAAACTACTATCGAATCGCGCACCGAGGGTACCGTATCGCCATGTCACGGCTAGCGCCACTAGATGAATTTCATAACACGCCACGCCATCTAGATGGCGTGTTATGAAATACTTCATATTAGTTAGTCACGATTAGAAAATGATTCATCATCTATGGGAACCCCCGTGAGTTTTTTACTTTTTCATATTTTCATTATTTTTTGTTATATCGGCCATAATAACACATTTTCTGTGAACATTTCAACGGGCTACCAAATTACGGTTCAAGAGATACAGGCCTCGGACAGACGGACGGACAGACAAGCGGCGGGTGGCCGAGTGGTTTGGGCATTGGCTTCAAATGCGAGAGGTGCGAGGTTCGAATCCGGTCGGCGTGTAACAATGAGTTTTTTTCTGACGAAAAAATTTACGTGTATGCATACCTACACCTGCTGCTGCCGCATAGCAGCCTCGGCTGTGTTCTCCTCTAGTCTAGTATAGCCAGCAATCCAGGGAAGTCTCCGGTATGGCACCTACCTTCTCGGAGGTGATATTGGCTGGTCGGAGCATGCGCTTTGGCCCCTCCGGCTCAGCCACCCATACCGGATTACATAAAAAAAAAAGACAGACGGACGGACGGACGGACAGACAGACAGACAGACAGACGGCGTAGGCTTAGTAATAGGGTCCCGTACCGGATACGGAACCCTAAAAACAAAAAAAAAAGAATTCGCAAAAGTGAGATTCGAACCAACGTCACTAGATTGAAAAGCGAAGCATATACCATTGAGCTATGAAACTTACCGTAACTAGTGCGAATTTCGCCATCTTAATCACGGAGGTAAAACAAACCGACTTATAGAAAACGTGAATCGCCCCATCTCGCTCTGCATTCTTTTAATTGGATATAGATGTCTCGTCCGGCGCCATTTATCAGAGCCTCAGCTGCTCCCTACATCCAAAGCCGCCAAGGTCAACCTGTTGTCTTTACGCTTGGTGAAGCGATATCAAAATAAGCGATTCGTCGCCGCACCGGACCGGGGTGAGTCACCATATGCCATGCCGTACGTGACACGTCACACGTCACGTCTGTGTGTGTGTGCGTGCTGTGTTGGTGGTGTTGATGCACTAACACATCTTTAACGTATTTCGTCGCGCGCGTCGCACCAGCCGCCTCCGCCTCCTCCACGCCGCCGCGCTAAAATTGTGATCAGTTCGGTTCGGATCGGATATACTTGACTTTTTTAAGTTTTCTTTCTTGATATTTTGAAATGTTTTTTTTTTTCTTTACTTTCAAGATAATTAAGTGAGGCGGTGCTTCACTTGCTTCACCTGGGGAACCGCTACTGGGTCGGGGGCGGGGGCGGCGTGCTGTCCCTCGAGATGTCGTCTTTACTGCCAGCCTTCATTTAACATTCACGTGTTACGCCGGCTGCTCGCGACCTGCCGCTTCAATCTCATCTCAGAAGTTCAGCCCATGAATATTGACCGGCTCCAACTGGCGTGTGACCTTAAAAGCAGCCCCGTCCTCTCCGCCGCACGAGGCAGCTATGCCTCAATTTCAATTTTAACTCAACATTTTTTTATTTATATTTTATTGATACGCGAGACACTTGGCGCCGTTAGCATGGATTGTTGAGCCGACGACGACGACCAAAAGCATTCGGTTTAGAACGGGGGCTACGAATGCCGTGCCGGCGTGACAGATGCCTTTTTACGCTTCTCTTGAAAGATCCTAAGTCATACACCGAAGGAAACACATCGGGAGGAAGTGCATTCCAGAATTTCAAAAGAAGGACAAAAGAAATACTGGAGCGCTTAGTCCGCACTTAGGCAGCTCTACAATATAGGGATGCATTCCCTGTCTGTTACGCGTGGACTTAATGGTGAAATGGTGAAGTCGGAATCGTTTTGAACAGCTCCTCAGAGCATTAACCGTTGAACAGTCGATAGAACACTCTTAGTGAACCTATGTCTCTACGGAGCTGCAAAGGTTCAAGTTTGCAGGACACTTCAAAGTCGTGAACTTATATGAAACTACATATATGAAACCCTACATATTACGTAATAGAACGTTACAATACATTTATTCATTGTATTTTTTGTTGAAAAATGCAGCCAATCACAATAATAATTTGAAGCATATTTCTTTACGCACGTTATGAAAATATGATGTGAAAAAATATTATATGAAAATATGTTCTGAAAATGGGGAGTCTATTCAGAAGAAAGGTCATCGTCATCGTCACCGCATACAAATTATGTGTATGTAGGTATTGTGCGGCGCTGCTCGATAGATAGGCGGATAGAGGGGGGATGGGAGGCTCTCTTCCAGCAAGAAGGTACAGTGCCACTGGCGAAGGAGAGGCGGAAAAGACGGGAGATTATTGGTGTCAACTCGGGGCACACATTTTGAGCACAACGCCTGGAATGCCATCTGGACCACTTGTTGCAAAAGTTCACCAAATTACTTTGGAAGTTGAAATCATTTCGCCCCTATTTTGTGAAGCTAAAAAAATATGGGAAAATAAAATATTTAATTTTGAAAACAATCAAATTCTCAAAATTTAGTCACTTTTATTTTCTGAATCAGAATTTTTTTCTTTTTTCTGGATTCTGACACGGTTTGCTACATCACCTACAACATCCGTGATGTCAGCCCATAACACCGGGTGAACTAGGTTCCATGTCAGTGCTTCCCTTTGGTCGTGCCGGCTACACTGAACTGGATGGAAAACACAAACAATTTACTTAGCCGTTTCGACCGACGTTTCATTCAGTGCGGTGGTACCAACCCGGACGGGTTAAACCTTACCACCTTTTTTTTTTTTTTTTATGGAACCTGACACGGTTGGCTACATCACCTACAACATCCGTGATGTCAGCCCATAACACAGGGTGAACTAGGTGCCATGTCAGTGCTTCCCTTCATTTCATGTCGGCTACACTAAACTGGACGGAAAACACGAACTATTTACATAGCCGTTTCGACCGACGTTTCGTTCAGTGCGGTGGTATCAACCCGGCCGGGATAAACCCTACCACCTAGTAAGGTAAGAAGGGAAGGGACCTACAGTTTAACGTGGAATCCGAACCACGGTCAGCCTCCAACGGTCGAGCGGTCACCCATCCAATCACTGACCGCGCTCAGCGTTGCTTAATAACAGTTGACTAACCAACCGCGCCACTGAGCTACCGAGGCTGACGAATTTTCTTATCCCTTAGTCGACTTTTACGACATGCGACGGGGAGAGATGCAGTGGGGCTATTCTTTTTAAGTACCGACCCCACACGGTACCACCTTGAAATATAAGACAAATTAACAAGCAATAAACTCCAAATCAAGTGTCCCACTCTGCCTGGATGTTAAAGCCTGGTAGAAATAACATAAAACACTAGTATTTACCCGAGTATATACAGGATGTCGCAGAAACCGACGATAATCCGTCGACAGCTGATAGGTCTGCTAATTACCTCTCAGACTATCTAATTTTAATTTTAGTAAAAATGGCTTAGTTTTTAAGATATTGTCATTTTTGTAACAATCCAAAATTTTCTCCCTCAGCTCATTTTTTTAAATTCCACAATTACTAATGTAAGATTTTCTTAAATCTAATTTTTGTCAAATATTTCTGAAAAGTAAGGCTTTCACACGGTATGATTTATTTTTTCATGTTTATTCCTGCTTAGCTGAAAAACGACTTAAGAGCCACTTGCTATATTTTTTCAGCCTCATCCCTTGAATTTGGCCCTTGGCGGTGATAAAAAAAAACTACACTAAAGTGGCATTACGCAACAAAAATACGCCCATCTAATGTCGTTTTTAAAATGATACATTACTTACCGATTTGCCCAATAATTTATGAGATATTGTTATTTAACTGTAAAAGGACCTCGGAATGTGATAACTGTTCTACCAACTACGAATTGAAATAAAATAAACACTTTAAGTAATTGGTATTTATTAACCTGTTAAAGGAGATGTTCAAATTGTTTACCACCTGCACGAATGCAAGCTCGACATCTTCTCACAAATGCCCGGTTGATTGTCGAGCACTTGCAGATACGTCCACCTGAGCTACTGCCGCAATTATTTCTTTGAGCTCTATCAAGTTTTCCACCGGTTTCCCGTAAACTTGTTCTTTTAAATAGCCCCAATAATAAAAATCTAACGATTTAAGTCCGGTGATCTAGGAGGCCACAGGACGCCCGTTTAATTGCAGAAACTCTAAACGGGCGAAATTATCTTGAGTTTCTGCAACAGGAGCTTCGGAGCCTTTTAGAAGATGTACCATTGACCATACGGTGGGAGATGTGGTTGCAAAACGATGGCTGCCCTGCCCAGCCCATTACGCTAGAGAAATGCGTAATTTTTTAGACCAAGCATATCCCCGCAGATGGGATTTTTTTAGTTTTCCGTACCCCGTATGGAAGCCTATTATTAGTAATAGGCTAATATGGTGTACGAAAAACTAAAAAAAATATTGTAGACTTAGGCCTACAACGTCTGTATGTCTGTCTCTATGTTTGTCTCTCTGTCCGTCCATCCATTCGTCCGATAGCTGTAACTTTGGAACCGTAATAGTTAGCCGGTTGAAATTTACACAGAATACGTGTTATTTTCGCGGATATAACAATACATAAATTGAAAAAATGAAAAATTGTAATTACACATTTCGTGTAATTAAAATTTTGTGGTGGTCCATGTATTAAATGGTCGTGTAGAGCCTGCAGGAAGTTCAGATAGAGCCTCATTGAGATGCCCGTACGCGTCACGCTCGGCCTCCATACACGTTTACTCGCTAAAATGAGCGACACCTTTCTCTTATCTATCACAGAAGCGCAGTAAGTGTACTCGAGGCCGCCCGGACATTCACGCTTCAAGAGAGGCCTAAGGAAAGAACAGAGCCTCACTCTTAATACCAGTCACGAACCGGTACCAGTCAGTCGAACGGCTCGATTCTCTAAATCGTTCTTGTGCCGCACTGCAAAGGTGTGGAACGGGCTTCCGGGGAATATCTTTCCCCACTCCTACAATCCACGGATCTTCAAATCGCGGGTAGCCTTTCCCCAGTGACATTAGTCCACCTCCAAGCCGGACTGGCACCTCCTCGGGGGTGATATTGGCTGCGCCTGAGGCTTCGACCTCGGACACAGCCAGCTAGTTCGGAAACAATAAAAAAAAAGTCAATCAATATTGGAAACTTATTTTAAGCACTGCCCAGTGTTCAGCCAGACGAAGGACATACTGGAGGCACGGTGCACAGACGAAGCTGAAAATACTTATGAGACCCTACATAGAAGTATAGGAAGGGAGTGACCACCGCACCACAGCGGCGGCGCGCGGTCGCGCGGTGTGCGAGGACACGTTTTAATTTGTTTATTAAATATTTATGGAGTCGGTTTGTAGTGGAGGTGGGTGGAGGTATGACGCGGTGGTGCGCGGCGCGGCGCGGCGGTGACGTCACGGCTCGCTGCGTCCCCCCGCGCCGCGCAGCCGCCCGCCCGCGCTCGCCCGCCGCACCGCTATCGACCGTGGGCGTGCCGCCCGCCCGCGCCGCGCCGCGCCGCGCGCCGCCGCCCTAGTCTCGCCGCCCGCCCCGGTGAAAGCGAAACGGGTCTCGCCGCTCGAGTACCTGAGCGGTAAACAATGGATGCCCAAAGAGTTTTAATTATGACACCGACGCGACGTTTGTTATTTCGGTGACAGCTTTTTAGGGTGCGGTGCTGAAGGACGGAGGTTTTCATTTTAATGCGGCCGCGTCGCGGCGCGGCGGTCGGGCCGGGGCGAGGAAAGCTGAATATATTTTTACAGCGCTGCGGTGCGGAAGATATTATTAAATACTAAGGGGCCCAAAGCTGACTTTAGATTTTTTTTACCTTACTATTGTATTTAGCCGAACACTTGTTGTGGGCTCTTCGTTAATCCCGAAGCCTTATTTAATACAAATAGTACTTAGAGCGGCTAGCAGCGCCACTAGCTAGCGCTCTCGCTGTCGAGCGCTCGCGCGCACAACACAGTAATCCTGCGATTATATTTGAACCCCGACCGCGTCATTTATTACTAAAATGAACGGCGGGAGACCGAACCTAGCCGAACCCCTATTGCGTTTTGGTTGACAACTATGCACATACATAATAGGTATTATATGAGCACGCATGTATAGAGTAACAGTTCACGTAATATACTTTTTCATGAAAAAGCTGTAATCAATACATGATATGTTATTGTTTTCGAGCTTTCAAAGTTCAGAATGCTCTATCATCATCCCATCAAAAGAAGAAAGTAAGTAAGAAAGAAGGCCGAGCTGCGTTCCTGCGTCACCTTTATTTCGGCGCGCGGAACAATTAGGTTTGTATGAGAGCCACATTTGAACCTAACCAGAACTGAGATTTTATTTAGCCTATACTGTGTCACGCATCACATATAGTTAAATGTGCTTGTACTAAGTTTAATCGAATTCGAATGATCGGCTTACATTAGTTATGGGGGAACATACTTTCAAAATTGAAAATGTGAAAATTCTTTCAAAATAACCAAAAGTGAAAATTCTTTAAAAAAATTATTTTATTTTATTTTATTTTTTCATGGAAACTGACACGTTTGGCTACATCACCTACAACGTCCGTGATGTCAGCCCATAACACCGGGTGAACTAGGTGCCATGTCAGTGCTTCCCCCTTTGATAGTGCCGGCTACACTGAACTGGTCGGAAAACACAAACTATTTACATAGGCGTTTAGACCGACGTTTCATTCAGTGCGGTGGTACCAACCCGGGCGGGTTAAACCCTACCACCAAGTAAGATTAGGAGGGAAGGGAAGGGACCTACAGTTTTACGAGGAATCCGAACCTCGGTCAGCCTCCAACGGTCAGCGGTCACCCATCCAAGTACTGACCGCACCCAGCGTTGCTTAACATTCAATAGCGACAGTTGACTGTCTGCACCACTGGGCTATCGAGCCTGAGTGCTGAGTATCTCATAAAACAAAGTAATTTACTCAATGACCATCCCTTTATTATTTATTAGTAGTGATAATAATAAATCAGGGCCGTATCAGGGCAATATAAATAATGCCGAAAACTCCTAAGTGGTGAATGAAGAAATTAATTATATTAATTATTACATACTCGTACATAATTACCTTTAAATATCTGTGAGGCATTTCATTCACAATCTTCATAATCGTTTCATCTTGTTCAGTAGCAGGTTTGGTCTCAAGCCCGCGCTCCTTGGTCCGGCTGGGCGGTATCTCTACGGAGTGCCTCGCTCGTTTATTGTTTCAGCAAAAACTGTGGCTTTTGTCAACTGTTTGCCGATAACAGCGGCGTTGAGTCCGCCCCTCTCCGCCCGCCCCCGCGTACCCTCGCCACCGAGGGGAGGCGTCCTACGTAACGCTTATTACATGGCGTGTGAACTCCACGTAGGGGCTAAATAGCCTTTGTAATACCGTGAAAGGAAGTACTTTGCTTGACAATGATCGGACTTCCTTCCGCTCACTTGTACCGTATTTTGGTATCTGATACCTATAATTTATTTATTTATTTATTAGAAAACGGCGTAATTACAAATAGATAAAACATAAGTTGTACATATGTAATAATAAAGAGTTTTTATTCTATTCTATTCTATTTATATAGGTAGATATTTTTACTGTTTCCCTAGTTAGAGTTAGTGGGATCAAACATGTGTGTGTAGTGAGTATCAATGCAGTGCAAGTGTAGTGTGGTGTAGTGTTTTGTGGTTGTTGTGTAGTGTAATGTGGTGTAATGTAATGTAATGTATTGTAAAGTAGTGTAATGTGGTGTGATGCAGTAGTCACGTGCCAGGCAGTTACGTCATATAATTTTGAGACCAATCCTTTAACCATAACTATAGCAGGCCTCACGCACTCTATGTACTTGCGCGCGCTAACTACCTACCGCTCGGTGGACCTCCGGAAGTCTTAAATTAAAATAAAACTTAAATTAAACGGTCTAATTCAGTGGAAATTTGTCAGCCGCGCGAAGCATACCTACACGCTCGCCCACGCAACTGCGCGCAGCTGCAAAGCAATAATCACTTTACACTCAATCGTTTAGGTACATTTTCGCACGCAGCGATTGGCGACGTGAAGCAGTAGGCTATTAAAGCCGAAGGTATGGAACTTTTTCTATGGAGTGATTTATCTGTTACGAAGTAACTATTAAGTAATCTGTGACTATAGTACTCGTGCGTACCTACTTCAATAATATTTTAACATGTCAATGCGTTACTAGGATTTCCTACGCATTTTTGTTTGGCCACAACTGCTGTGTTTTATTTTATATTATATTATAAATATTTTATGCAATTTTCCTTATATATATAATTCTTCTGTACGTGTGTTTGTCACCTAACTCCGCCTAAACGGCTGGACCCATTTGGATGAAATTGTGTGTGTATATTTGAGTGAGTCTCTGGATGGTTTGAAAATACAAATGAACCCGGTAGATGGCGTCGTGATAAGTCCACGCGGACGAAGTCGCGGGCACAGCTAGTTTCATATATTTATCTGGTGAAGGCACAAATGAATCCCCTGACATGATTGGATAATTTTATAGAGTAAACTAACTAAAAATTGTATAAACAGCTTATCAAATGCACGTATCGAACATAATTGTTGAGGTAATTAGGTATCGGTATTTAGGATTCCGTTCCGTACATAAAAAGGGTATCTTTATATAGGGTATCTCTATTTATAGAATATAGGAGAAAAGATAACTAATGTCAGGACCTTAGGCAGGTCAAAGTATTCGAATTCGTCGCTCTACGGCATACCTTCTAATATTTGACAGCTGCTGTTCGGGCGGTATGAATAAATGCGAAATTTAAAAAATAAATATATATATGAAATGCTCGCGCCATTGCCATTAAGTAACTCGACAGCAGATAGCTTTTTAAACTTTAAAATTCGAAAATTCGAGTCACTTATTTTTCCAGCGACCCTCACGAACTTTGGTATTGAAATATTTGAGTTTCATTCTTTGCTAACCCAGGAAGCGAGGGGTGATGTGACGTCACTCGATCAGGAGGCACCGGGGGGGAGGGGGTTGATTTATCTCTCGGAGTTAGATTATGCATTGAGGATCAAACGGGAGACGAGGGAAGATGAACTGAGAGAGCGTTTGTCATAAGATTAGGAGCGAGTACGTAACGTACGGTGAATGTGATTTATGCCGAGATCGTGGTGTCAGAATTTTAAAAGATGAGTATTACGTGCTCTCTAGCTACGGGCCGCGTTTTTGTAAGGTGTTGGTAGAATCTAATAAAAACTACAGCATACTAAGTTTTAAAAAAATCGCCTTCAAAAATGTATGAAATAAAAAAAAATGGAACCCTAGAGTTGAAGGTGGCGTTGTGATTTGTGTAGCCTTCTTTAACACCGCCTTCAACTCTAGGGTTCGATTTTTTTTATTTCATACATTTTTGAAGGCGGTTTTTATATTTTTTTAAATAGTTTTTTATTTCACAGTTTTTTTTGTATTTTTTGCTATTAATATACTCGGCGGAATCGCTTTACTATCCGATCTTGACCAAATTAAAATGGGACCACAAGGGAAGCATCAGCTATCAAATAAAAAAAAAAAAAAATCGGTTCACCCAGTCGTAAGTTCTGAGGTAACAAACATAAAAAACAAAACAAAAATACAGTCGAATTGACAACCTCCTCCTTTTTTTTAAGTCGGTTAAAAATACTACGAAATAAAAAAAAATGCCACCTTAACCTGTAACTAGACGTTCCCATGAAGATAAAAATTGCAAGTCCACTGCCTTCCGAAAGTTGTTATAGCCACCTGTTGGCATTCATGATGGGGACACAGGCTGGCTGAGGTAGCAGAAGCGATACTTTAGCCGACCTTACTTATAGTAAAACCCCTCAAATGAAATAAGTGGGTGACTTGAAATAGTTTTACAATGTAGCGATGTCCTTATTCACCTATTTCCTGTGAAGGCTCGATAGCGACCATGTTTGCGGAATACCGCTTCCCGGATGCACCGCGGTGTAGTGCTTTACGTGCTTAAAATTTAAAGTACAAAAAAGTGCACGGCGTCCGCCCGCCGAGGACAAATTGCGGTTTTGTGACGACGTGCCGGGTTTTGCGACAGCCGTTACACCGCACCAGCACTATTTTGGCACTTCCCGGAAACAGCTTGCAGCTAAGTGGAGAAGTGCTTGTCTCGTTCCGAGAGTTATACTGCCCCAGCACTATCGTGACACTTCCTGGAAGCTGCTTGCAGCTAAGTGGAGAAGAGTTTTGTCCCATTGCGAGAGTAACACCTCACCATGACTATCGCGGCACTTCCTGAAAGCAGCTTGCAGCTCGTAAGTGCAGAAGAACTTCTCTCGTTCCGAGAGTTACACTGCACCAGAACTATCGTGGCACTTCCTGGAAGCAGCTTGCAGCTAAGTGGTTAAGTGCTCGTCTTGTTCCAAGAGTCACACTACACCAGCATTATCCTGGCACTTCCTGGAAGCAGTTTGCAGCTAAGTGGAGAAGAACTTCTCTCGTTCCGAGAGTTACACTTCACCAGAACTATCGTGGCACTTCCTGGAAGCAGCCTGCAGCTAAGTGGGGAAGTGCTTTTCTTATTCCGAGAGGCAGTACGACAGCCATTACACTACACCAGCGCTATCCTGGCACTTCCTGAATGCAGTTTGCAGCTAAGTGGTGAAGTGCTCTTCTTGTTCCGAAAGGCAGTACGACATCCATTACACTGCACCAGCGCAATCCTGGCACTTCCTGGAAACAGAGTCGCTATACGGGCTCTATGACCGACAAAAAGGTCGTCTCCTATTATTAAAACCCCCTTACAGATCCCCAGTTTATAGGTAACATAGGGAACTCAACGGAAGACTATTTCATGTTTTCGCCGTACGACACAAGAAAGATTTGGAAAACCTGTTAAGTAAAAACGTTGTTCACACCGAGAGGGTTCCGTAGGCATAAGTTCCTTTTTTTTTGCACGTATAGCGAGTGTGCGCAGCAATCACGTGGTCGCACTCGCACGTGTATTGTATGTATTGTATTGTATTGATGATGTACCTGTATTGATATATTGACTCCTTCGTATCTCTCACGTCATAATATATCGGTGACCGTTCATTCTTTACGGTACGGTACGGTTCAAAATATGCAGCCCTCAGACGGACGGACAGACAGACGGCGTAGGCTTACTAATACGGAACCCTAAAAGCCATTTGTCCTCGGAAATCGTGGGCCCACCACATATGTATGTTCCGAGCGAGTCGGGCGGGTGTGGCGGTTATGGATGGGGGCGCGAGGGATAAGAGAACCCAGTTCATGAGAGCACCGGCCATCGCCATCACCTATAAAACCACCTCAAGTCCCCCCCTCCCCCTGAGCTAGCGTCTTGACATTCATACTAATAAAATAATTATATATTTTTCTTAATATTGAGGTTCTTATGTACGTCATGAGAGAGGTTAACAAATTAGTCGGCATTGCTATCAGTACTATAAGAATAAAGAATGTGGGTCAAAACAGCAATGACAAATTGCTCTTGTTTCGTCCAGTATAATGCAGTCTGCATGAACACAAAGAAGGCACTGGCGCGATATCTAGTTCCAGTAAATAAGCACTTCGTGTGTTGGTCATCATGAGTCCAGCAGGCGATAGCCAAATTAGCAAACCATGCAAGATTACCTAAAAGCTAGTACTTACGTGCGTTCAATAATCTTTTAAGTTGGAAAGCGGGGAGATAGCTTGGAAGAGCTATATCGTCGTGAAAGTACAGCGGTCGCATACTTCTTTTAAACTTGATAGCTACTCCACTTGGTTATCGAAGTAACAGCTTTTTTGCTATTTCAAGTAGCCTGATTTCATGCATTTACAAACTATTTCCTCTTGGAAAAGAATTATTTGCTAGAACGTCTTTCTTTGGCGAATCTTGAATGTGTAGGGTTCCGTATCCACACGGAAGCTTATAACTAAGCCTACGCCGTCTGTCATTGCTGTGTGTTATTTATTATGGCGGATATGCCAACAAATAACAAAAAAAAAAAAAACAAAAACAAAATCATGCAAGAAAGTGCTAAGAATAAATTAGTACATATTCACGCTACTAAATAATAGATGGCGCCGCAGGTAGTTTGCATTGCAGGCAGACAAAAGATAGACGAATATGGTTTTTGACATGTGAATCGTGATATTGAGAAACCCCATAAGTCATAATTTTAGGCAAAATATTTTTTTTACGAAAATTGATTCATTAAAGTAAGGTACACAACATATTGCGGAGAAACCCCACAAGTCTCTCAAAGAACATAGAAAAATATTTAGCCTTAATATGCATAATCAGGAGAAAGCACATTAGTCACTGACTTAAGGGGTTTCTCCACATTTGACATGGCAACATCATATGTGACAGCTGTCATTAAAAATTACATTTAATATATAATTAATATATAATTGATATATAAATTAATATATAATCGATTATTATGCAAGAGATGTTTAATTTTATTGAAAATAAAGAGAAATACCATAAGTCAAACGATTTCAAAAAAAAGTTATTTAATTATACATAAATATTTTAAATAAAAATCATGTGAAAAACAATGAAATTTGGGTTTATGTTTCAAAATAAAATTAGAATTATACTAATGTTCAAACAATTTTTTTCAACAGACAGTTTTTTCTATTTCCTCTAAAATTTATCACCATTGACTTATGGAGTTTCTCAATATCATGATTCATACGGTATAGCGGATTTACAGAACCCTCCGTGCGTGAGTAAAACTCGCGCTTGACCTATTTTTTGTTATATTAGCTCAGTTTAAAATACGCATAAATAAAAAGCGACACATCGACTAATAAATCAGCAGTTGTCATACTGAAATTATAAAATCCTAACGCTATAATAAAGCGGAAAATCAGTAACGATCTATGTGACCGGCATCGCTTATAAGTCGAAAACTACTCAATAATTTCACTTGGGATTTTCACTGACTTTCTCTGACACACCTAAGGAGGGTATATTTTGCCGTGAAGTGAAGTCGCGGGGACAGCTAGTTTATTAATAAAGTAAGTATAAAAAAAACTAACTATTGTATACGTTCTAACCCCTTTTCCGCAGTAGGTGCAAGTAATTATAACCAAAGTTATGTACGTTAATGTTGGCGGTAGCGATGTGCGGAGGCCCAGGCGTACTAATAATATATGAATACGGGGAGGTGTTTTATGACTATTGCCCAGCTGCGCCAATTTCGGCAACCTCCAGGATGGCCCACCTCACCCCCAGGCCATCTTCCCACCCCGCGTCCTATACACCCCCACCGACAAGTCTGCCCGACCTGCTTCCCCGCGAAAATACAGCTGGACTTTTCGGAATGTTGCAAAATATTTTATATTAAATTAGATAGTGTTTTTTTTTTTATGGAAACTGACACGATTGGGTACTTCACCTAGTACATCCATGGTTTCAGCCCATAACACCTCGGTGAAGTAAGTACCATGTCAGTGCTTTCTTTCGGTGGTGCCGGCTTCTCTGAACTGGACGGAAAACACGAACTATTTGCATAGCCGTTTCAACCGATATTTCATTCAGTGCCGTTGTACCAAACCGGGCAGGTTAAACCCTACCTAGTAATTGTGTCACTTGAGACCAATGGGTGAATGGGTGACATACGATATACCTACAGTAAAAATTAATAATTTAATATAGAAACCAAGCTGAAAACTTTGTTTTTCCAATAAATAAAGCTAAGACCGTGTAACCTGCGTCAATATATGAATCCATACTAATATTATAAATTCGAAAGTAACTCTGTTGTCTGTCTGTCTGTCTGTCTGTCTGTGTGTCTGTCTGTTACCTTTTCACGCCTAAACCGCTGAACAGATTTCGATAAAATATTGCATGGAGATCAATTGCATCCTGAGGAAGGACATAGGCTACCTTTTGTTCCAAAAAACAACCCTTAAGGGGTTGAAATAGGGGATGAAAGTTTGTATGGGGAATCCAGCATTTCTCAAGTTAGAGATATGAAAATTCATATTTAGGCTTTTGGTATGAAATAAAGAGTTACATGTTTCAGCGTTTTTGCTAAATCAACCCTTAAATTAAAATAGGGGATGATTTCAAAATTATATTTTAGGATTTTATCAAATTTAGTACGGAGATGAATTGCATCCTGAGGAAGGATATAGGCTACCTTTTGTCTCAAAAAACAACCCTTAAGGGGGTGAAATAGGGGATGAAACATTGTTTGGGGAATCCAGCATTTCTCAAGTTAGAGATATGAAAATTCATCTTTGGGCTTTTGGTATGAAATAAAGAGTTACGTGTTTCAGCGTTTTTGCTAAATCAACCCTTAAATTAAAATAGGGGATGATTTCAAAATTATATTTAAGGATTTTATAAAATTTCGTACAGAGATGAATTGCATCCTGAGGAAGGACATAGGCTACCTTTTGACTCAAAAAAGAACCCCTAAGGGGGTGAAATGGGGGGGGGGGGAGGGTGAAAGTTTGTATAGGAGTGTCGGTTTTTTTAAAGGTAGGAACTTGAAAATCATAATTCTAGCTACTCATCATAAATACATAATTGTTTCAGGGATTTACCATTAAAAGGGGGGGTGGGGGGTGTAATTTGGGGTGACAGTGGCCTTGCCCTTAGTTATGTTCTTTCGTTACTTAGTTACTTACTTTTTCGAGAACGTTTATCGTCTTCCTGAACGCACCTCGGCCTTCGACCTCGCCCTTAATTACTTACTTTCTTAGAGATGGTTTATTGTATTCCAGAAAGCAGCTTAGCCTGAAGCCTCGCCGTTAGTTACTTACTTTATTTAAAAGGTTTATCGTTTACCTAAACGCAGCTCGGCCTTCGGCCTCGCCCTCACTTACTTTCTTCGAGAAGGTTTATCCTCTTCCTGAACGCAGCTCGGCCTTCGGCTTCGCACGTAGTTACTTACTGTCTACGAGAATTTTTATCGTCTTCCTGAACGCAGCTCGGCCTTCGGCCTCGCCCTCAGTTGCTTACTTTCTTCGAGAGGGTTTATGGTCTTCCCGAATGTAGCTCGGCCTTCGGCCTCGCCCTTAATTACTTACTTTCTTAGAGAAGGTTTATCGTTTTCCTGAACGCAGCTCGGCCTTCGGCCTCGCCCTTAGTTACTTACTATCTTCGAGAAGGTTTATCGTCTTCCTGAACGCAGCTCGGCCTTCGGCCTCGCCTTTTGTTACTTACTTTCTTCGAGCAGGTTTATAGTCTTCCTGAACGCAGCTCGGCCTTCGGCCTCGCCCTCAGTAACTAACTGTCTTCGAGAAGGTGTATGGTCTTCCTGAACGCAGCTCGGCCTTCGGCCTCGCCCTTAGTTACTTACATTCATCGATAAGGTTTATAGTCTTCCTGAACGCAGCTCGGCCTTCGGCCTCGCCATCAGTTACTTACTGTCTTCGAGAAGGTTTATGGTCTTCCTGAACGCAGCTCGGCCTTCGGCCTCGCCCTTAGTTACTTACTTTCATTGATAAGGTTTATAGTCTTCCTGAACGCAGCTCGGCCCTCGGCCTCGCCCTTAGTTACTTACTTTCATCGATGTGGTTTATAGTCTTCCTGAACGCAGCTCGGCCTTCGGCCTCGCCCTTAGTTACTTACTTTCTTCGAGAAGGTTTATAGTCTTCCTGAACGCAGCTCGACCTTCGGCCTCGCCCTTAGTTTCTTACTATGTTCGAGAAGGTTTATGGTTTTGCTGAACGCAGCTCGGCCTTCGGCCTCGCCCTTTGTTACTTACTTTCTTCTTTGAAATACGAATTTTACGCGAGCGGAGCCGCGGGCTCAGCTAGTAACCTTATAACTCGAGAACTATTACTAGATTTACTGTTTTCACTAAATACGGTTAAATACATAACTACATACGGCTTTCACGGTTATACATTCAGTCACTTCTCGAGATGAGGAATCGTGACTCAAGGAGCTTTCAACCAGACCAGTCTTGCGCGGGCGCGGGCTGTGTGGCCCGATCGTTGTTCTGTGTCGTGACTACATTATCGGCGGCCTGAGCTGTGAGCAAAAACGTAAAACCCAAAACACGCGAGGCGATGTCGCGGGCAAAAGCTAGTTACATAATATAATCGGTGTTCGTGGCTACGTTCGCCTCAATTGCAAATCTGACTCTATTTTCTTTTTACAATTTTTAACCCTCGACGCAAAAAAACGGAGGGGTGTTATAAGTTTGACGTGTGTGTGTGTGGTGTGTGTGTGTGCGAGGGTGGGTGTGTATGTGTGTGTCTGTCTGTGGCATCGTAGCTCCCAAACGGATAGACCGATTTGGATGCGGTTTTCTTTTGTCCATTTATATTAATGATCAGAGTGACAAGGTATTGTAACCATGTATGACATTTAAGGGAGGAAAAGTTATTTAATAAGCAACATACATACATAAGACATAAATATCGCAAATGTTGAATTGTATACTACGTAGAAGAGAAATAAGCGGAGAGTATAAGGATATAGATCGTAAAAAATATAGAATATGATATTATGGCTATATCTAGCACGTCGGGCGAATGAAGAGATTCTTATTAGAGCAAATTGCTGGAAGAGAGATCTTAACATAAGGATCGTAATGTCACAGGCAATCCGAATCGGGCGGAACCGGGAGATAAAAAAATAGATAATGAAATAATCAAAGTAATTTCCTCCTTTGCGCGCGCAACTAAACGAGAGACTGAAAGCGTAGAAGAGTGGCCGTCTTGCCCAATAGGTGAAGACATTAATTAGATAAAAAGCGGTCAAGTGCGACTCGAACCTGCGTGGAGAGGGTTCCGTACCATTCCGCTTTCCGTGAGAAGGTCCAAAGGTTCCGAAGAGAGGTCCTTTTTTTTTCGAAATTTTAGACTCAGTATTTTCGGACATAAGGGGGAGGAATGTTCGATTTTTATATTTTTTCTTAGATATATTTTAACTATGCATTTTAAAACATTAAAAAAATATATTTGTATTCCTTAGCCCTTTCAAATGTCACGGGCGGACAGACAGACAGACAACAGTGATGCTATAATGGTTGATTCCTATAAGCTTAAAAGAGGAAAAACGGATTTTCCTCTTTTAAAAACGTGTAGATAATTATGTGTAGTTACTATTTATATATACACGGTGTTGCAGTTGCCCCCGTAAGATTGGTTATTCTATATGTGAAACTAAACAACTTCTGTAAAGAAAAACATTTTTTTGAAACAAAAAAAAATATTTTTTCCATACAAATTTTAATTACCTATTTTCAAAATGTAGGGAGAAAAAAAATTTTTTTTTCTTAAAATAAAAAAGTCGTAGAACAAAAGTTCTTCTATTTCACGTACAGAATCACCCCCTTTCGGGTTTAACGGTTGGGGTTGCAACACCGTGTATATTACTGCTTGATACTCGTAGTTATCTTGTCCGAATACTTTGCTAAACGTGGTGGTCGATGTTGTGTTGCAATCAGAGTTCTTGCAGCACAACACCGAGTACTCTACTTACCCTGATTGTCGGGATACAGCGTGTGTGGTATTTATGTATGTATGTAATTATGTCTAACTCTATCAGAGTTATATCCGATGTAAATGGAATGCATTGACCTGTTAGTAACAAGGTAATATTATCGAATGCATGCCAATTACTTTTCTGTTGTCTTTGTGTTTCTGTCTGATGAAAATGTAATATGCTGAGCTGTTATAGCAAGATATTACAATGTATGTAATGTCCGGTAATGACGTTTCTGTTGTACGAATTTATTTGTGTACGCGCCTACAGTGAGACGTCACGCGCCGAAGTCACGACACATATAAAAATGTCGCCGAGAGGAATCCATCAGATTTATTATTTACAGCGGAACGGGGGCGTGAACATTTATGTCCGTTATAAAATTTGGAGACGGCATTCTTTGCAAAATAATGGCCCGCGGCGGAGGCGGCCGCGTCGACTCCCTTTGTGCCACTCTCCCATTGTGATACCCCACTCCGCTCATTCCGGTCACGCAATCCTTGTTTTTCGGTTTGAAGAGAGCTTCTTTTTATTAATCTGCGCGTGGGCTCGGCCGAATCAAAGTGAGCAATTTGAATTGGAGTAAAAAATAACATGGTCCGGCCGGCCGGAGTGCTTCCGAGTGGGTTTCCGATGCCGAAGGGCTGCGATTGTTCTAACCGGCCCGGCTAACTAGCACGCGTAGCTGAGGAGTGAGGACCCTTCTCGTCCATTATGTATCTGCGCGCGCGACTTGTTCCGTTACTTGCGCAGTATTCAAAGTTTCGTGAAGCGCTTGTGTCGGCACGGACCGTTGTTTTGTTTTGACAAGGCTCCTGTCAGGCCGGCATGGCATTCGCAATCCCCGTACATCACATATTGTTCATGGGCATCGTTAGACACCTACTCGTATGTGAAACTATGGCACATGTCGCGCTTTCCATAAAAACAATTTACCTGACATACCTAGTTGGCTAGGCACCTCCTGCACCAATGACCCATCAATTATTACACCATGTTCCTGTTGGAGCCAAGTGTTTGCCAACTACACACTACACCGACTTTGGACCCCGAAAGTATAATGGAAGCGATCGGTTCACACCAACTATGCGACGACGCGACGGGTTGAAATCCACGGTTTCTAGGAAATGGAACAAGACTAGACTGGCAGACCATCACTTAGACTTGACTTAGACATTAATATTTTTCCTGTTGTAAAATTTGTGTATTTCAATAAATGTTTCTTTATTGGATCGACCCTTTCGCAAGCTTCAAGAGGGATTGACCTATGAACATTAACATACACCATTTTACCGTAGTCGCATTCAAAACCATTATTTTAGTAGTAAGAAGCATGCATGTTAAGTCCGAACGTTCTTCACACAGAGAGGGTTCAGTAGCTATTTTCTTCCTGCACCCATAGTGAGTTCAGCGGCACCGCTAACAATGTAATATAGCGCGCACCACTGTTCGCTAGAATGATATTTTCTCAATAACTCTATTACATAATAAGTCATATTTATAAATAATATAAAATAATTATAAATATTATATATTCTCAACAAGATGTAAACATCATTCATGCCGTAAGGACTAAATAGCCTACTTCATTAGTATCGTTTTTATATTTATTGAGCGTTACGTTCCGGTGTAATTGCGTAAAGACGCACGTAATATATATATACTTATATATATTACGAGCGTCTATACGTCTATACATACGTGTATATATATACTTGGACATAGCAAATTATACTTATTCTTTATTGATTGGAACAGCTTTCAAACTTGCGTCTACTGAAATCTAATCGCACGCGTATACTCGTACACAATGAGCGTGCGGTTCGAGCGCACGCACATCAAGTCCGATCGGCACTCGCGTGTCCGCCGCCTGTTCCGAACATCATCCATCGAATCACCACCGCACGGAAACACCTTCACACGCCGCCGCGCCGCCGCTCCGTGAGAACCACCCTCGTGGGAATCGGCAGAGTTCTGAATAACTTATTTTCATTTCAATTTATTGTGAAATAGCTTTTGCCCGCGGCTTCGCTCGCGTGAAATTCGTTTTAAAAAGAAGAAAGTAAGTAAGCCCGCTACCGTACCTTTATTTCGGCGCACAGAACAATTCCGTTTGTATGAGAACCACACCTTAGTGTAACCGGAACAAAATTTTACAAAGCCGATCCTGTGTCCCGTATAATTTAATGTGCTTGTACTAAGTTTCATCGAATTCGGATGATCGGTTTAAGAGTTATGGAGGAACATACATACATACAGAAAATATTTCTAATAATTGTAAATTTAGTTTTAGTATCATACATAGAGTCCACAAACGCAATATCTCATAAAACAAAGTAACTTACTCCATGACCATCCCTTACAGATTTATTATTAGTATGATGATGATGATATGATATGATGATGATGATGATATGATATGATGATGATGATGATATATGATGATATGATATTGATGATGATGATTATTCCAATATAATATCTTCATACAAAAATGCTTTAAATATACACAACATTTTAATAGTATTCATTTTAAATTTTAACATTGTTAGATGTAAATATTATCTAAAATATACTCGTGAAGGCCCTGAAATTTTGTCAAACAATGTACTCGTATTTTATTACTCTATAGGTGAACAAATTGATATTGCTAATTCTCGGTTATTTTTAATTACTTTCGTTTTCAAGTAACAAACTTCTAGTAGTTATTACTTAATCTCAATTTTTTTATCACTTTAAGATTAATCAACAATCCACAGATCCGATAGCAGATAAAACTTGATTCGCAGTGGGCAAATACAATATTTCTATCAATTATACAGTTTACAAATTTAATACCGAGAGACACACTAGCTGCAGATATAAGTTTGTCAGAGAGTCCAGTAGTTAGTCTCTCCGCGCTACTTCCGGTATAACAACAAGAGCCTACGCCGTCCGCCCTAGACCGCCCATGCAGACTGTATAGCTTCGTCAGGCTTTCGAGGATGTCGCGCTCCGGCGCAAAATGTATTTTCCTTTCATTATTCACTAGACAAGTATGTACATTCGCAATGAAATAATTGCGCAGTGTTATTTGTAATAAATTTAAATTAGTTCTTATTGGTAATAGTCGGGAATAACGTTCACTGTTAAAATACAAAGTTAATAATAAATTTAGTGTAGGGTTGGCATGGAGGCCTCCATGATGTAGGCTCTAAGAATCAAAACGCGACAAGCCACCAGAATCTAATTTTTCAAAGAATTTTTCACCCACTCTCCAGCAAGGCCAAAGCAAGGCAGTGGTAATCTGTGGCCATTTTGTGTCTGTCGCGAAAAGCAAAACACCATCTCCACTCGCTGAACTATTTTCTTTCAATTTTATTCAATATTCTAAATTTGAATTTTACTACGTGCCAGTAATTTTGCAACGTGACAGCAACAACACTGTGAAAACGAGTACCTACGAGTTTCGAAGCGCGCTCTCCAAATCGAAGAACCGGCAAGCGAAGTTTCTTGCCGGGATTTTTTTTTGTGGGTGTAATCGAACCGGATAGAACAAATTGTGACAAGTTCGAGTGCAGTCTTACTGCTATATGGACGATCAATAAACAATAAACAAAAAATATTTACTTAAACCAAAAACTCATTTAGAAGAACTTTTTTTAAGATCTATCAAACGATACCACACAAGCGTATGTGCACTGAAGTTTTTTTCATCACTCAATTACATCTATGGTGTGCCACCCCTAACATATTTTTCTTATTCAAACCAAAAATCGTTGAAAGTGTTTTTTAAGTTCTACTACCTATAGGCACCCGCCCGCGGACGTACACGCCATAGCTCGTTGGCACGAGACGGTACACGCCATAGCTCGTTGGCACGACGGTACACGCCATAGCTCGTTGGCACGACGGTACACGCCATAGCTCGTTGGCACGACGGTACACGCCATAGCTCGTTGGCACGACGGTACACGCCATAGCTCGTTGGCACGACGGTACACGCCATAGCTCGTTGGCACGACGGTACACGCCATAGCTCGTTGGCACGACGGTACACGCCATAGCTCGTTGGCACGACGGTACACGCCATAGCTCGTTGGCACGACGGTACACGCCATAGCTCGTTGGCACGACGGTACACGCCATAGCTCGTTGGCACGACGGTACACGCCATAGCTCGTTGGCACGGCGGTACACGCCATAGCTCGTTGGCACGACGGTACACGCCATAGCTCGTTGGCACGACGGTACACGCCATAGCTCGTTGGCACGACGGTACACGCCATAGCTCGTTGGCACGACGGTACACGCCATAGCTCGTTGGCACGACGGTACACGCCATAGCTCGTTGGCACGACGGTACACGCCATAGCTCGTTGGCACGACGGTACACGCCATAGCTCGTTGGCACGACGGTACACGCCATAGCTCGTTGGCACGACGGTACACGCCATAGCTCGTTGGCACGACGGTACACGCCATAGCTCGTTGGCACGACGGTACACGCCATAGCTCGTTGGCACGACGGTACACGCCATAGCTCGTTGGCACGACGGTACACGCCATAGCTCGTTGGCACGACGGTACACGCCATAGCTCGATGGATTTATCTTAGTACAATTTTATGTCAAGTTGTACGAGTATGTTTCCTGAAATAAACATCAAATCAAATCATTTCATCATTTCATGTCATCGTGTCATCGCACCGCTAACACACAAATATCAATGCGTCTGCATTATAAAACCAAATCTTTGTCAAAAGTTGTTACTTAGGTACGAGAGTAGTATCATTTTGATCGCGAAGTGAAGGCGATTCGAGCAGTGTAATTGTGTTCCCGATAAAGTTCCGATTAAAGTCGCAATCGTGTGGTGAATTGTTGATTCGGTGGGGCGTCATAAGTAAAAAGAGTCCGTGAGTGGTGCAGTGTGCAAGTGCCGGCAGTCAGCAGATATCTCGCACTCGTTCGCACGCACCTCGCTACTCACTCCGATGACGTCGGCTGCAAACTGACAAACGCTTATTTCGCTGAAACGTGCAGCGGCGACCGTGGCTCAGCCGGCCGAAGGCACTGTCTGCTAGATACATTACCTACGATACGATACGAACTTGGGATCGAATCCACATCTCGTCAAATTAATATAACAATATTTTTATTTTTTATTTTTTATTTTCATTTATTTTACCTTGTCACGGGATAATGCCGTCACCGTCGTGCGGGGCCTGCGATGCTGAGATAGGAGCAGAGGAATCTATAACTTGCCGAACATGCAAGGAGAAATACCACCTTGCGTGCGTTAGCCTCCGCAAAGAAGATGCTCGTCGCACTAGACTGCGATCTAAAGACTGGACGTGCCCCGACTGTACTTCCAAACTTAAGTTAGGAGCGGGAAATACAAACAGTCCTCGCATTAAGTCCTCTGCTATTGACATTCGGCCACGACCGAGTGTAGACGACATGTTGTTGTGCATATCCCCGCTCGCCGAAGACTCCGCCGCCGCCGCCGCCGCCGCTTCATCAGCCTCCTCTCTCACTAGCAATACTTCCGTAGCTGGAACACTACTGCCCGCCGCTGGATTAGTTGATATGGGAATGTTGTCAAAAATTCTTGACGAAAAACTGGAAAAACTAAAAGAAAGTCTTATACTTAAGCTGCGGCAAGAGCTAGCTGCGGAGTTCAAGAATATATATGATGAATTTGAGTCGTTAAAAGGCAGTATTGAATTTATTTCCTCCGAGCAAGTAGATTTGAAGAAATCACTGCAGAGCCAAGATGCTAAAATTAAAATATTGGAAAACGAATGTGCTACTCTTCGACGGGAGACATCTACGCTCAAGCAGCAAGTTGCAGCGTCCGAGCAACAGTCGAGAAGTTGTAATTTAGAATTGCAATGCGTTCCGGAAAAGAAGGGTGAGAACATTATTAATATCTTCAAGGACATCTGCGAAAAAATATCTGAGCCGGTGACGCAAGATCTCGTCCACTCCTGCCGCAGGGTTGCGAAAATGAACAAGGACTCGACGAGACCGCGGAACATCGTGGTCACCCTAGCGTCGCCCCGCCTCCGCGACTGCATCCTCTCTGCGGTGCATCGCTACAACAAGGCCAATAGAGGCTGTAAGCTGAACTCGCTGGATGCCGGTGTCGCTGGCGAGAGGACACCAATCTACGTGACTGAGCACCTGAGTGCTGATACGAAATCTCTTCACGCCGCCGCCAGACATACGGCCAAGTCCAAGTCGTATAAGTTCGTGTGGGTGAAATACGGTAAAGTTTACATGCGTAAGAATGAGGAATGCGACGCGATACTGATACGTAATGAGGATATGCTCAAGACTGTTACTTAGGTTAGGTTATGTATGTTGTATTTAATTTGGTTTAGGTTAGGGTTAGGTATTTATTGTTTGATACTATGGCTATTGCTTATTTACTTCAATTATGAATATTTATTATCAAAACGTTAATAGGTTAAGATCAAAAACTAATGAACTGTATTTAAACATTTTGAATTGTGACTTTGATATAATTTGTTTTACCGAGACTAATTTGAATAGCAGTGTTTACGACGAAGAAATAATAGATAATCGCTACAATGTGTTTCGCCGTGATCGTGAATCATCGGCTAGTTCAAAGTGTGATGGTGGGGGGGTTCTAGTAGCTGTTAAGAAACATTTCAATGTGATACGTCGGATGTCATGGGACAGTGTGGCTGAAGACTTGTGGCTATCCATTTTACCCACGAGTACTAGTAGTTTTCGTCAACCCATTAATATTTGCCTCGTTTATTTACCACCTGACATACCTTGGGATCTTCTGAATGTTTTTTATGATAACTGCAATGATATACTTTTAAAATTTGACACTACTACGAAGCTTATTTTATTAGGTGATTTTAACACACCGGGAGTAACTTGGACCGCTGACCTAATAGGCAGTAATTATTTAGTTCCCTCTAGTTCATCGGATCGTAAATCTATGTTACTTGTGGATTTAATGGCTTTAGCAAATTTGAATCAGCACAACCATATACGCAATCAGAACGATCGCATTCTTGATCTTTTCTTGTCAAATTATCAAGAAGTAAAACTCAGAGAGAGTGAGCCACTTATTAGATTAGATAGACATCACCCATCCTTTGAGGTTGATATACACTTTGATGTACAATGTTCTCCCATGAAAACTAATCCTCTGTATAAAACACCAAACTTCAGGAAGTGCGACATTGAGAAGTGTCAGGCTGAAATGTGTGCTATCGATTGGGACTCTGTTCTTAGTCATTTGAATGTTAACGATTCGGTTACCTTTTTTTATAATACTATTAATGAAATTGTTAGCCGCAATGCTCCCCTCAAGAAAAATGATACATTTAAATATCCAGTTTGGTACAGTTGTGCATTAAAACGCTGTCTTAAGGAAAAACGCAAACTTCATAAAAAGTATAAAACCTTCAATAACCCTAGGGATTATGACAGCTTCTCACTTCTCAGAGGTAGGTCGAAGAAAATGATGAAAGATTGTTACGAATCCTATGTTGCCAGTGTGGAAGATTCACTTACAACTAATACAAAGTTATTCTGGTCTTACGTAAAGTGCAAACGAACTGCGAATTCTATTCCTCAGACAGTACATCATGAAGGTGTTTATTCTTCAGATGGTAATAGAGTATGTCAAATGTTTTCTCAATATTTTTCATCAGTATTTGAGTTGGATAATCCTGCAATTGCTGGATCCATTTATAAGGTTGACTATGGATTTGTGCTGTCACACATAAAAATTAGCGCAACACAGGTTTTAAAAAAATTGAAGAACCTGGACATAAGTAAAGGACCAGGTCCGGATGGCTTTCCGACACATTTCGTAAGATCATGTGCTAATGAATTATGTATGCCCCTTTACATAATTTTTTCTAAATCATTAAATGAAGGAGTTTTCCCGGATCTTTGGAAACAAGCTAATATAGTACCGATATATAAGAGTGGTGACAAATCATGTTGTGAGAATTATAGACCCATTAGTATATTATCTTGTTTCGCAAAATTGTTTGAGTCTCTGGTCTATGACGACATTTATAGCCATGTAAAACCAATGATTCATTCCTCGCAGCATGGTTTTGTTAAGGGTAAATCTACTATTAGTAATTTGATCGAGTACTCTACTTACATATATGAAACTTTCAATTCTCGCGTTCAGGTCGATTCCATTTACACTGATTTCCGGAAAGCCTTTGATAAGGTTAATCATAGACTGCTTATTTTGAAACTTGCTTCTTATGGAATTCACGGCAGCTTACTGCGATGGGTTACTTCGTATGTCAGCAATCGCAGTCAAATTGTGGCAATTAATGGATTTACTTCACCACCTGTAACAGTTACATCCGGCGTGCCTCAAGGTTCACATTTGGGGCCTTTATTATTTATAATATTTATCAATGATCTCATTTCTACACTTTCTTGTAACTGCTTACTGTACGCGGATGACTTAAAACTATTTAAAGCTATCTGCAGTACCGATGATTGTATGGACTTGCAGCTGGACTTAAATATTGTATCTGAATGGTGTAAGAAAAATTATATGTTTTTGAATGTCTCAAAATGTTTTGTTATAACTTTCACTCGTAAATTCAATGTAATTAATTATAACTATAAACTAGAAGACCATATTCTAGAACGCAAGACTTTGGCAAGAGACCTTGGAGTGTTGCTTGATGCGAAATTAACCTTGAGTGAGCACTGTACAGTCATTACGAAGAAATCTAACCAGCTCCTTGGCTTTATTCTCAGAATTACAAAAGGCTTTAAGAGACCTCATAGCATAATATATTTATATAACAGTTTGATCAGAAGTCGTTTGGAGTATGCTTCAGTTATATGGTCGCCTCACTATGCAGTCCACAGGGATCGCATTGAATCAGTACAGAAAAAATTATTGAGATCCGTGTCATACAGATATGGGCATAGAAGAAGGCTCGTAACATACGAAGATAGGTTAAATAAATTTAAAATGGTTGAATTAGTTGTCAGACGCGACGTATTTGATGCTATGTGCCTGTATAATGTTATTCACGCTAGGCTTGAGACCAATATATTGTCAAAGATATGTTTCAATACGAGAGTAGGACAAATCAGACGTCCTAGAATGTTTTACTTACCCGCATGTAAAAATAATATGGCGTACTTCAGTCCTATTCTTCGTATTTGTCGTACATACGAAATTATCAGGGATAAAGATGCAGATATAGATATATATCATTACTCCGTAGCTCGGTTTAAAAAAAGTGTGACAACAGTTTTGTCTAACTTATCTTCTGAAGGTAATTAATTATAGGTATCAAAATTGTGGATTTAGATTTAGCCAGACGTCAAATTTTATATCTTGTTTATTTTCCTTTTTTGCTTTGTTTTTATTTCAATTTTTCATAGTTTAGAGATTGTTTATGGTTTTATACTGAAAATATATAGGTAGTCAACATTGTTTTTCGTTAGCACGTTAGTTAGCATGTTGTGTACTTTATTTTGGAGAGTTGACTGCTCCTGTAAACTGTTGTAGATAAGCCGTGTGTTGTGTCAACTTCTCTGTGAAAGTACCTAAAACAAATAAATAAAAATAAATAAATAAATAAAATCAAATGAAAATATGTTTATTGCCTTTTAAAATTTAGCAAAAGGTACAACTTAACGCCGTAGGCGTTCTCCTCTAGCCAAGCTTTGGGTTATCATGAATGAGTGTGGAGTGGCAGAGAATAAATAAGAATGATGTAGATAATTGTTTCAACAAATTATACAATATAAATAAATAGATAAACATATATAAATACATATAAATATATACACGAATTATTAAATAATAATTATTGTTTTATTAAACATAGAGAGAAAACTAACATTAGACTTTTAATATAAATAGCAAGTAATTTTATCGTTCCAGAATGTGAGACAGTATACGCTTGACTGCGATAGACGGATTTCGATTTCAAACATGTCATGTCATACATGATTATATACATACATTTACATGCTTATCCATATGGAATCCACAAAAAAACTCCAAACACTATTCAGTTCTTCCTACGCGTTTCAGTCATCATAGCATAGGTGGTTGGTTATGGCCAGCACGTTTGCCTCTTCTGGCGTCGGACGCGCACGAGGCGTTGTTCTATTGGAACGCTCCACGTGCTGTTGTTTTATTGCATGTGCGAATTAATCGTTTCGGCCATTACGATGCTCGGATGCACGGGCATTCATCTAACATCGACCGCAGAGCTTTCAGGAGAGAAATTCGTAAAACGTTTCACAGACTCGTCGCTTCAGATCGTTTGTCGAACGAAAATTGTACAAAGCTCCGATCGGTTAACCGCCGCCCACCCTCCCCCGCCCCGCACCCGCCCCGCATTCGCCCCGCACCCGCCGCGTTAGATTACTCGCTGGAGGTTCCATTTTAATTCGCTTTGTACAGGGTTGTGAGAGCGGAAAATTCATGGAGAGGTCGGTTTTGTTGTGGAACGCGGACGGCGTCAGTGTCACTATGCTAATTAGACAGATGCGGGGGTGACGGGGTGTGGCGACGTGGGCGGTAGCGGTTCGGGGGTGGACTCGGGAAACATTAGTCTAATGTGGTTTCAACTGTGTTCTCGCGACCCTTACGACTAATGCAGACCTCGGCCGCTATCTCCAATGAAGCTCTTCACTGCCGCCGCCGCCGGGTGTAGCTGTGCCTTGTATGCTTTGAAAGCATATAAAGCGGACTGTCTTTAGGAGCGGAACATAATATTTTGGTTTACATAATGTTATTTCTATGAAATTCAGAATAAATTCGACCCATGGCGTAAATAAATATATGTATTTTGTACAGTCCTACATAGTTAAGCTACACAATTTTCCACGTGATTTACCGCGTCGCAACATATTGACATCTGTTACGGGGCGGATAAATTTAATTCCATCCTGTCGTTGTCTCCATAAATTTATCGGCAGTGAAACGTGATTCCTAATTATCAATTTGTCAGATAATAGCCTTAGTGACTCTACATTCCATTATCTCTCCCTTCCTCCATCCTCCCTCTCTATCGTTCTGTCTCTCTCTCTCGGTCCCTCTCTCTCTCCCTATTTCAATCTATTTAGGTCTACACCCCGCACACACGCATCTGATTAAGCAAACCTTGTTTAGAGTCGAACTAATCACGAGACACAATCAGATAATTATCAGCCGAGTATCGATATTAATTAGTGGGCTGTGAAGTGCGTAGTACAGTTTCAATAAGGGTGCGTGTACATTTGTGTGTGTGTTGTCAGATCTATAGGAGCTTTATTTCACATACTAAGGCACAAGCAAGACGTGAGTGAATAGGCACTTGTCAGACCGGCGGCATAGCAATCGCAACAACTGCATGCGACCGAGCGTCCATGGCCGTCGCTAAACACCTTGTGGGTGGTTCGGCGCCGCATATCGCGTTTTCCATAAAATAATATATATTCATAATATATATTTTTATTTCTATTTTATATAATTATATAGGAAGAGACATTTTAGAATCATAAAAGGACAATGCCCCACTTTCTGCGGGCTTGGAAAGCGCCTAACTTAAATGAACATATTATTATGTATGTGTTGTTGTTTATTTTTTTATACCGTAATCAATTGAATATTTATGTACTTTCTTACTTCATTTGTCTACTTACTTTATTCTTATCTCTCTAAGCGTACCTACCTGTTAATCTGCCTAAAACTATGTCTGTTTCTTGTTTTTGTAAGGTCCTATTCATAATACTGCATTTTGTTAGTTAGCCGGCGGGATGTTAGATGCTTTTGTTTGTGTATAGTTGCTGATTAGTTGAGGATATATAAATAATTTATTATATTACCTATACAACTAGCTTTTGCCTGCGGCTTCGCTCGCGTGAAATTCGTATTTAAGATGAAGAAAGTAAATGAGCCCGCTACCGTACCTTTATTTCGGTGCGCGAAACAATTCGGTTTGTATGAGAGCCACATCTTAGCGTAAACGGAACTAAATAATTTTATTTAGCCTATCATATGTCGCGTATAGTTAAATGTGTTTGTGCTATGTTTCACAGAATTCGGATGATCGGTTTAAGAGTTATGGAGGAACATACTTATAACATATGTACATACAGAAAAGATTTCTAAAAATTGTCAATTTAGGTTGTAGTATCATACATAGAGAAGTTACTTTGTTTTATCAGACGCAATATCTGATAAAACAAAGTAACTTACTCCATGACCATCCCTTACAGATTTATTATTAGTATTGATGACTGTTTTTTTTTTTTTATGGAACTGATGATTGATATATGCTGTTTGGCACATCGACCGACAAATTTTTTTTTGTAGGTAAGTGGGGTCATTTCCAATGTTTTGACCCTTTGTCTGTGAATGATATCTTTTGTCAGATGTCACGTGGTATCGAGATACGATTTTTTTTCTTTATTTTTGAAAATTACTAAAATCCCAGCTTTAAACCCTTGTAACTTTTTTGTTTATAATTGTATCAGCACGAAATCAAATTTATTAAATTTTACGATGTATCCTTGTTCTAGAAAACATATTATTTGATGAAGTTATTACCATGAAAAGGTCTCATGACCTCCCAAAGTCCCGAGAACGAGTAAACATATGACAGAATCATAATTTCTTAATTCATAAAAAAAACTGACAGTAATTGATAGTTTCATTTTCTTTTGAAAAGTTTGCTAGCTTACGCCCTTTCCAACGGTATACCACATGTCTTACGAATAATTCACTATGGTGGTCAAAACTTGGGACAGAGACAGAACAGAACGACAACACGGGCACTTATCGGTGGTCGCTTCCCGTATTGAAAGCGTTTTCGGGAGCATTTTCAAATTTAGAACATGTACCGGTCGCGCGGGCACTTTGTTCAATTCTCCATTCTCATCTCCATTATCATCTCCATTTATTCAATCGCACCGAGCGCGAGTTCGACTCGCACTTGGCCGTTTTTTTTTAAACATAATTTAGTAGGGCATTACACAGTTCTGTTGATATAATCCTATATAAACGAAATAATGACTAACTATGACTACTAAACGAGCACCTACCTACACTCGTCAATTATAAGTATATTAATGTTAGTTAGATATGGTGGTGTAGTATAATTATAAGAACGTTCTAGCTGACTACGTTCATATCTCTTTGTAAATCTAAACCACCGAGACCAGCGTTTTAGAGCAGTTTTTTTGTAGAACAGTTGTACTAAATAAAACCTACTGAACTAGTAGCTAAATAACGTTCTTGTATTTTCTGAAAAGAGTTTATACTTCGTTTCACTTTCTAAGGCTAGTCACTGAATAAGCGGTACGTTTGACCTAGGGCAAGTTAACACGAAACACGCAACGTTACATGTTTCCGAAGCAAAACATAGCCCTGCGCCACCCCGTCCCGCCCCACCCCGTGTGGTCCGTCACTTAGTCACGTGGAGTTAAGAATTTTTTTTTTATCTGACACGGTTGGCTATATCACCTACAACATCCGTGATGTCAGCCTATAACACCGGGTGAACGTGGTACCACGTCAATGCTTCCCTTCGTTCGTGCCGGCTACACTGAACTGGACGGAAAGCACAAACTATTGACATAGTCGTTTCGACCGACCTTTCATTCAGTGCGGCGGTGCCAATCCGGGCAGGTTAAACCCTACCACCTAGTAATATAAGAAGGGAGTCATAGCCTTTTACGACATACACTGGGAGAGATGCAGTGGGGCTTAAAGTACCGACCCACACAGTACAAAATACCCAGTTGAAGACAAATTATGTTATAGAGTGATCGTTTTCAGGGTTCCGTATCCATGCGGAAGCCTATTACTAACCCTACGCGGTCTGTCTGCCTTTCCTACTGCTGTAACTTTTGAACCGTAATAGGTAGGCGGTTGAAATTTTCTCAGAATATGTGTTATTACTTATAACGCGAATATGCCATCAAATAATAAAAAAAAAACAAAAAAATTCAAAATAGGGGTTGTCCCCATACAAGAAACGTGCTAAGAATCGATTAGTACATTTATTAATGCTAACAAATACTGGATGGCGCCACAGGTCGTTTTTGCATTTGAAATGAAATGAATGTATTCATTTATCTCGTCCAATACAATATATATATACACAATAGACTAAAAAAAACATACAGACAAGAAAAATTGGAGGTGACGCAGCCTTTATCCCTCACCACTGAGCCTGGGAGCCGTGAGAGGAACGCTGATTTTAAAAGGCAGGCCCAAGCACACAACACAAGCAATATTCTAAATATGTTGGATCGGGATTCGCGCCATCTAGTGATGCTCCATAGAATCACTCGCGTTCCGTATTAAAACCTACCCTCTGAGATTTGTGCCTACCTTGTATTATGAAGTACCTTTCTTTCAATCAGAATTACATCCTGTATTACGAGGTTGGTGATTTCCTTTCATGCGACCTAACATTACCTGCGATACGCCCACTAAGAGATAGCTGCCATGGATAATTCTGACGACGGCGACCAGCCGTATACCATAGACGTATATTATTTCTCTATGATAGGTATATACATATCAGACAACAACCAGAGAAAAAGGAGAAGAAGAAGTGTTACAGTTAAAACCCATGATATTATAATTTTGAAAAGGTTAAAACCACACAAAACAAATAAGTCCTTCCATCCGTCGTCGGTCCGCACGTCACCATTCTCCATGTTGAGGACATAAGAATGAAATGTTTCTTGATTTTCTTTTGTTCTTGATTTTCGAGCTCTAGTGACGGTAGTTTTCGTGCTTTACGTTCGTAATATATTTTATTTTAATTGTATGTTTTATCTCTTAATCCTGGCTCCACGACATTCGATCCATTAAAAGTGGCCAGCAGGGCGCCGCGACGTGTCATTAGTCCACCCGCCTCCAACCCCACCCCCGCCCGCCCCCGGCTCCGCCCCTCAGCTCTGTGGCTCAGGCTAACGCTGAAAAATTCAGCACCCACTAACAGACACGTGCCCACCTCGCTCGATTCATTACAGATTGATTTAAATGCTTCTTACGAATCGATAAACCTGTTCTAGTAACGAATGTGTATGTACTTATTTAATTTATAATAATGAGAAAATAAAGCTGTGACAGACACAAGCGTGATGCTAGAAGTGTTCAATTAAAACTAACTTAAATAAAAGCTAAGCTAAAAAATCAATTTTGTGAAGCGGTTTCGTCTCCGGGATAGTGCTTTCATGATTTGATTATTTCAGGTGTCAGTCAGTCAGTCAGTCAGTCAGCGTGTAAGCGTTCATTGCTGGACATACGCCTCTCAAATTTTCCTCCAGTCCTCCCGGCCTTCAGCGGTACGGGACCACTGCTTTCCGTCGACGTGCTTGATGTCGTCGTCACACCTTGCGGGTGGTCTTCCCACACTCCGTTTTCCTGTCCACGGCCGCCAGTGTAGGACACGGTTACTCCAACGGTCGTCGGCTCTTCGGCTGACGTGCCCAGCCCATTGCCACTTGAGCTTAGCAACTCGGTATCCAATATCGACTACTTTGGTGCGTCGGCGGTTTTTCAGGTGTATAATACGAGTTTTGATGAAATTCGCACTCTTCAAAGAACTATAAAAAGGTTAGGAACCCATGCTCCTGTTTATACTGACTGGCTATTTTCGGAATCGACTATGTTGTAGTTCCCGAGTATTATTTATTATTCGAGTACAGGCTTGAGTCGAGCAGAATTATACGAGTTTCAGTGGCTCGACTATATTCTCTACCTACCGCGAATATTCCATCTTGGCTATTATGCGGTGTCTCATTCCTTAGGTTTTATTGGGAAAGTTTTGTCTTAGAACACACGCACGGTTAGCCAAACAATATTGAAGCATAATTCGCTATAGCGACGAGTAGGACACACTTGTTTTGTTTCAGTGTTTACGTCTGGTCTTCTCTATATCTTCTGCCTATCTGTCCGCTTAGAACTTTAGAATGGCTCAACCCAATATGTTATCTCTCCCGCGCTTTTCGCTAATGAAATCTGCGGTTTTTCCTATACATACAGGGTTATTTTTAGGATTAAGTATCCGTACGGGACCCTAGCTTTTACAAAGCTTACGCCGTCTGTCCGTCGGTCTGTCTATCAGTCTTTTTTCATTTGATGAAATCTGACACGGTTGGTTACATCACCAACAATATCCGTGATGTCAGTCCATAACACCTTGGTGAACTAGGTGCCATGTCAGTGCTCCCCTTCGGTCGTGCCGGCTACACTAAACTGGGCGGAAAATACACAGCCGTTTCGACAGCCTTTTCATTCAGTGCGGTGGTACCAACCCGGGCGGGTTAAACCCTACTACCTTGTAAGGTAAGAAGGGAAGGGACCTACAGTTTTACGTGGAATCCGAACCACGGTCAGCCTCCAACGGTCGAGCGGTCACCAATCCAAGTACTGACCGCGCTCAGGGTTGCTTAACAACAGTCAACCGACCGCACCACTGAGCTACAGAGGCTGACAGTCCTATTTAGCACCGCTCGCCACCGAAGCCGGCCGGACGGAGCGCGGAACGCGGCCGATGCATCAACATAGAGGGGAGATGCAGAGTAAAACCGGGCGGGAAGCATTGATTGGTCGGCGGCGGTATCGACGGGGACGGAATCATTCGATCGCTGCAACCTAGAACGATAAAATGCTGCAACCCTCTCCCCATTCCCCAGTCCCCATCGCCAACAGCGAACACGCTACATTTTAAAAAGTTAAATTACAAATGGAAAGAACTCTATGTAAGAAGGCTATGTAAGTAGTTCGCATTTTCCATCCAGTTCAGTGTAGCCGACATGAAATGAAATGAAGGGAAGCACTGACATGTCACCTAGTTCACCCAGTGTTATGGGCTGACATCACGGATGTTGTAGGTGATGTAGCCAACCGTGTCCGTTTCCATAAACTCTCGGCACTAACAACATAATTATAGAGAGAAAAATAAAAACCAAGTTATCCTCTTTTTGGATGGAATACATTTTTTTTTTCAGTAGCTTACTGAATTAATTATCAGATTTAGTTATACATATAGTGAGATCCGTCAAGAGTTGATGTAGAACGGCCGCGGTAGACGCCGCTCCGACCCAACCACCGCCGCGCCGCCGCCGCGGCCACAGTAGCGATGACAAGTGCGGGGCGGGCACCTGTGTGTGACGTCACCGAGTCGTGTCTGTCTCCCGGCTCCCGCGCCGCCCGCCCCGCGCCGGCGGCTCCCCGCCCCGCGCCCCCGCCCGCCCGGGGGACCGAGTCCCCGCCTCGCGCGCGCCCCCCTCCGCCGACGACGACGGTAGCGGGTAGCGGTCGCTAATCCCCCCGTCTAGCAACAAATTACCCGGGTATTAGCTCGCGCTGCGGACAATACGAGGCAAGGTTTGCTGCAAAAAGCGCCACACTCATCAATCATAGGCGGCTGCGGCCGGCTCTAAGTGTAGCTAAACTGGGAAGAAACACCCGGCGGGGCCCCGCTCCCGCAGCGGGGGCGGGCGGGTCACGGCGGGGGAGGTCGCGTAATCTTCGGCTTTAAAGTGGTGTGGACGCTTGCGAACTTTGCTTTCGCATGAATTGGTTTCTAATGCAGAGTGCGAACTCTACGATTCTATGCGTACTTAATTATTTCATGATTTCTACGACCCTGTGTTTGGATATGTTTGAAATTATGAAAATATAATATTAAAATATGATAAGAAAATAAGAAAATATCTTATGAAAATGGGAAGTAAACTCGCCATTTTTTGTCAGCCTCGGTAGCTCAGTGGTGCAGTCGCTCGACTCTTGATAAGCAACGCTGAGCGCGGTCAGTACTTGGATGGGTGACCGCTCGACCGTTGGAGGCAGACCGTGGTTCGGATTCCACGTTAAACTGTAGGTCCCTTCCCTTCTTACCTTACTAGGTGGTAGGTTTTATCCCGGCCGGGTTGATACCACCGCTCTGAACGAAACGTCGGTCGAAACGGCTATGTAAATAGTTAGTGTTTTCCGTCCAGTTCAGTGTAGCCGACATGAAATGAAGGGAAGCACTTACATGGCACCTAGTTCAACCTGTGTTATGGGCTGACATCGCGGATGTTGTAGGTGATGTAGTCACCGTGTCAATTTCCATAAAAAAAATCTTCATCGTCATCATCACCGCATACAAATAATTTTTATGAGATTTTTTTTTTTTTATCACACATTGACTTCTAACGCCCTTACCCCTTTTTAACCGTCTTAAAAAAAAGGTTATCGTATGTACATATTAGTACCTGGGCGACCGAGCTTCGCTCGGCGTCTACACCTATCTAGATAAATTTACAAAAAATTATATTATCTAAATACTAAATTTCATCCAAATCGTTAGAGCCGTTTCCGAGAAACCAATTATATAATTTTATTCTTCCGGATTTTTTCGGAGTCGTCGGCGATTGTACTCGCCGGTCTGCCACCCGTCCTCGCTCGAGTGCCTCCCAAGATAGAAGACGGGCCCACCGATCAGTCTTGAGTTACATAATATTATTGTCTTCACTGTCCGGAGGTAGATTTCCACTCAGAAATTTGGTCATTATTTTTGTGGTTTCAATTGCAGCCTGTTGTTGGAGTATTTCTAATTTTATACCAGCGTCTAAATTTTTTATGTGTTTCTCTGTTGATTTATTTATAATTCCTGTAGTGCCTATAACTATTGGGACGATTTCGACTCTTGTATTCCACAATCTTTGGACCTCAATTTTTAGTGCGTAGTATTTAGTAAGTTTTTCATTTTCCTTCCTAGTGAGGTTATAGTCGGATGGCACTGTGACATCGATAAGGTAAGTTCTGTTTTTATTTTTGTCTATATATATGAGGTCTGGTCGGTTGTTAGGTAACGCATAATCAGTGGTGACAGCAATTTCCCATATTAGTTTAAATTCCTCATTTTCCACCACATGTGGTTCATTTAACGGGCATTTCCACCAAAATTTTGTTGTTTCGGACTTGTGTTTCTTGAGTAAATTCCAATAAACGTATTTGACTAATTGATTATGTCTCTTTAGATATAGTGGCTGTACTAATATTTTACATCCTGAGATGATATGCCTGACTGTTTCATCCTTTTCGTGACATAATCGGCATCGTCCATCTGTATCAAGTTTTAAAATATCACGTTCAAACTGTTTTGTTCTGACCGATTGTTCTTGTATTACAAAAATTTTAGATTCCATTTGGGGAGTAGTAGGTTGTTTTTTTTGCCAAGAGAAAGATTTTTCAGTATCCGTATTTGGGTGCATTAGTACCTCTCTCACAATTTGACCATGTAGTGGCTTTTCTTTCCAATTTTCTTTGGATTGTTCAGTCTGTTTTTTGTGGATTAAGATTTCATCTTCCGTGGGTTGTTCGATATTAAGTTTTTGTCTAAATTTTTTACCTTGTGATATTATGCTATATAGGCCTTTTTCCTTATCATGATCAACAATTACTTTTAGGACATTGTCATTTTTGTCATCTAGATATTTTTCCATTTTAATAGTTAATTTTATATATAGATTTTCTATGTTTAGTAGGCCTCTTCCTCCTTCATTGACTGGTAGATATAGTCTTTCTGTGTTAGATTTTTGTTGGTGCATGTTATATATGTTTAGGAGTTTCCTTGTTTTTCTGTCAATTTTTTTAAAATCATCCATAGTATAATTTATTACATTGAAAGTATATATAAGAACCGGTGTTGCGTATGTATTTATGGCCTTTATAATATTTCTTGAGTTTAATGTAGATTGAATGATTTTTCTTACTCTTCTTATGTATTCATTTTTCTTTTCTTCTATTATTTGTTTGTGGTTGATTTCCCCATTTTCATCAATGCCAAGATATTTGTATTTTTTGTTATTTAAGGCTTCGAATTTGTTTCCATCAAGCAGTATATGGTCTTCACCTTCAGCGTTTATTCTTTTACTACCTTTTATTTCTAGTACTTTACATTTTTCTAACCCAAATTCCATTCCAATTTGTTTGGAGTATATTTCTACGGTATCTATTAGATTTGATAGCTGATATTTATTTGCAGCGTATAGTTTTATATCATCCATGTAGAGGAGGTGATTAATTATTTGGCCACTTCTTAAAATATATCCGGTTTTTTCATATTCACTCAGTAATTTTGATAATGGATTAAGACATAGACAAAATAGTAAAGGGGACAGAGAATCTCCTTGAAATATTCCTCGTTTTATAATTATTGGCTTTGTTGTAATTCTTGAGTCAGTGCTTATTGTATTCATAATCACTTGCCATGTTTTCATAACTTTTGATATACAATTTGTAATTACGTTAGGGCATTTATATAGTTTGAGGATGAGAATAATCCATTCATGTGGTACCGAATCATATGCTTTTTTGTAATCTATCCACGCCATGTTTAGGTTTTTCTTGTATGTGTTTGTATCTTCTAAGATAGATTTATTGACAATTAAATGGTCTTTGCAACCTCTCGCGCCCCATTTACAACCTCTTTGGTAAGGAGTCATTATATCATTGGCATTACAATGTTTGTATATTTCTACATATAGGATATATGTAAATAATTTGTAAGTGGTTGGTAAGCATGCGATCGGCCTCCAATTTTTTGGATCATTTGTATTCGGATTTTTTGGGATTAAAGTGACCACACCTGTTGTAAGCCACGGTTCTATCTGTTCTTCGTCATTAAGAATTTTGTTAAAGTAATGCAGTATGTATGGATGTGCACTGGTAAAATATTTGAGGTAATAGTTTTGTAATTTGTCTATTCCGGGGGTCTTCCAGTTTTTTAGATTTCTTATTGCATCTTTAAATGCTATATCATTTATTGCATTAAAATTGTTATTGTGGATTATTGGTATTTTATCTGCAATTGTTTGTATCATAATATTCGACTTATCAATGTCAACAGGCTGACTGTAAATGTTTGACCAAAATTCTTCTATTTCGTTCTTTGTTGGAATTTCTTTTGGAGTTATATTTTTTTCAAACATTTTCCTGTAGAATTTTCGTTCATTTTGTTTGAATAGCATGTTTTCTTTTTTTTTCTTATTTTCATTTTCATAGCGTTTGATTCTTCCCGCATACATTTTGATTTTTTGTTTTAGTAGTTCAATTATATTGTATAACATTATATCAGTTGTTATATTATACTTTTTATATAGGTTGTCCTTGATATTTCTCATTCTCCTGCTAGTAACACCACGTGAAATTTCGATCAGTTGTCCAAGGTTTTTTCTCAATATTTCAATTTTATCCTGTATTCTCTTTTTCCAAACTGGGACCTGATTACTATTGTTAAATGATTTTTCAAGTATTTTCTGTTTGTTTTCTTTGATAACTGTCATCGCTGCTGAGTAGAGGATTATGTTTAATTCTGTTATGTTCATGTTAAATGTTAGTATATTTGGTAAATATGCATTTATTTCATTTACATTTTTTATGAATTGTTTGTTTATCATGCCTTTCGGCAAGTATTGTCTTTCATTTATATCAGTTTTCTTTATTTCTTCTATTGTACTTATTAAATTCTTTATTAAATGACTTCTGTCATTATATAAATTTGACTCCGTATTATAATTGTTATTTATATTATAATTGGTTAAATCTGGTGTTATATTGGTTATATCGAAGGAGACATCTTCATTTATTTCTGTTATATTGCCTGTCCTATGTGCATTAGCAGCTGTATATTCGTTTACATATGTATGGTCAGCATTCGGTTCTTTTCTTGAATTTATTAATTCTCTGGACAATATTGATTCTGCAACTTCATTGTTGTTGAAGGTATCAGTGGGTGTTGTACTGGGTACCTGTTCAGTGTGATTGTTAATCGAATCTGTTATTGGATTTATTAGTTCTCTATCATAGGATATTTCACTCTCTTCATTGTAGGGGGAGTATAGTGAACCCAAATACCTCGTTGTTGCATTAGTATTATTAGAATTCGTACCTATTTCCTGGCATTCAGATTGGCTGAGGAACTCCATGATATTTTCAGTTGTGCAGGGTGCATTTTCAATATCATGTATGATTTGTTCTGGTAACATTTTGTAGATAATAATTTTTCTAGCTTGGTTGGATAAAGTATGGCCATTGTGTTTGGAGGTTTTAGGGTTATTTGGGTTTCTTTCTTGGAACAAATATTGTAATTTTTTTAAATATCCCCTTCCAGTTTCTCTTGCTTTAAAATAACAAAAAAGCAATTCCATCATTTCTTCGTTTGACCATTTTCTTCTAGAATCATCAATATTTTTTTGTAGCACATTATTTCTGTCATGCATTATTGTCGAAATACAAGGGTCGACATTATTTCCAGCGTTGTTTTTTATTTCATTTAAGAGTTCTTTTGATATCATTTCGTTAGCTATAATTCTTCTCGCTTGAGTCGATAACGTTGTCCCAGTGAATCTTTTACTCTTTTCGTTGTTTGCATTCCTTTCTACAAATAATTTCTCTAGACGTGCTAAGTATCCAGTTCCTTGTGATCTTGTTTTATAGTAACAGTACATAAGTTCGATCATTTCATCTTTTGACCATATTCGCCTTCGATCTTCAAGCATATTACAATTAGGTCTATTATTCCCACATGTACCGGCAGCATTAGTTGGAATACTCCTTTGCTGCAAGGTATCATCGGTAGTCGTCAGTAGTTCAGTGTGCGAATTCATTTTTTATCTTTTCCAATCAATGGTAACTTATAATTTTAATTATGAAGAATAAAAGAAAAGCTTATCTGTGTTGTTGATGTCATTGGTTGATGTTGACATTCAAATTGACATTTTAAATTTACCACTTCAACGTTTTCATCTTCTGAAATTCAGTGGTTTTCAATGGAATTATGATCTCGTTTCAGATTTGTGTAAAGAAAAGTGGCACCTTTATTCTCGTATGTGTTTTCCTGCAGTTGCTACTTTTTTTTCATCGGTTCCAAATTTTTCGCTTCGAATTTTCTTTCCTTGATATCTTCAAAAATATACACTAAAAATCTGAAATTGATTACTTCTCAAATGTAAAACTCTCTAAGCTATAATTCCTATACACAATAATGGTAAAAATCCTACAGAAATTAATTATTTTAAAATGTTTCGAAATTTCACACACCGACTTGTTTGACAGTTGGCAGATATATATATATACAAAATGTCAATGAAATAAATGCATATTTACCAAATATATTAACATTTAACATGAGCATAACAGAATTAAACATAATCCTCTACTCAGCAGCGATGACAGTTATCAAAGAAAACAAACAGAAAATACTTGAAAAATCGTTTAACAATAGTAATCAGGTCCCAGTTTGGAAAAAGAGAATACAAGATAAAATTGAAATATTGAGAAAAAACCTTGGACAACTGATCGAAATTTCACGTGGTGTTACTAGCAGGAGAATGAGAAATATCAAGGACAACCTATATAAAAAGTATAATATAACAACTGATATAATGTTATACAATATAATTGAACTACTCAAACAAAAAATCAAAATGTATGCGGGAAGAATCAAACGGTATGAAAATGAGAATGAAAAAAAAAAGAAAATATATTATTTAAACAAAATGAACGAAAATTCTACAGGAAAATGTTTGAAAAAAATATAACTCCAAAAGAAATCCCAACAAAGAACGAAATAGAAGAATTTTGGTCAAAAATTTACAGTGAGCCTGTTAACATTGATAAGTCGAATATTATGATACAAACAATTGCAGATAAAATACCAATAATCCAGAGGAACAATTTTAATGCAATAAATGATGTAGCATTCAAAGATGCAATAAGAAATCTAAAAAACTGGAAGACCCCCGGAATAGACAAATTACAAAACTATTACCTCAAATATTTTACCAGTGCACATCCATACATACTGCATTACTTTAACAAAATTCTTAATAACGAAGAACAGATAGATCCGTGGCTTACAACAGGTATGGTCACTTTAATCCCAAAAAATACGAATACAAATGATCCAAAAAATTGGAGGCCGATTGCATGCTTACCAACCACTTACAAATTATTTACATATATCCTATATGTAGAAATATACAAACATTGTAATGCCAATGATATAATGACTCCCTACCAAAGAGGTTGTAAATGGGGAGCGAGAGGTTGCAAAGATCATTTAATTGTCAATAAATCTATTTTAGAAGATACAAACACATACAAGAAAAACCTAAACATGGCGTGGATAGATTACAAAAAAGCATATGATTCGGTACCACATGAATGGATTATTTTCATCCTCAAAATATATAAATGCCCTGACGTAATTACAAATTGTATATCAAAAGTTATGAAAACATGGCAAGTGATTATGAATACAATAAGCACTGACTCAAGAATTACAACAAAGCCAATAGTTATAAAACGAGGAATATTTCAAGGAGATTCTCTGTCCCCTTTACTTTTTTGTCTATGTCTTAACCCACTATCAAAATTACTGAGTGAATATGAAAAAACCGGTTATATTTTAAGAAGTGGCCAAATAATTAATCACCTCTTCTACATGGATGATATAAAACTATACGCTGCAAATAAATATCAGCTATCAAATCTAATCGATACCGTAGAAATATACTCCAAACAAATTGGAATGGAATTTGGCTTAGAAAAATGTAAAGTATTAGAAATAAAAGGTAGTAAAAGAATAAATGCTGAAGGTGAAGACCATATACTGCTTGATGGAAACAAATTTGAAGCCTTAAATAACAAAAAATATAAATATCTTGGCATTGATGAAAATGGGGAAATCAACCACAAACAAATAATAGAAGAGAAGAAAAATGAATACATAAGAAGAGTAAGAAAAATCATCCAATCTACATTGAACTCGAGAAATATTATAAAGGCCATAAATACATACGCAACACCGGTTCTTATATATACTTTCAATGTAATAAATTATACTATGGATGACTTTAAAAAAATTTACAGAAAAACCAGGAAACTCCTAAACATATATAACATGCATCAACAAAAATCAAACACAGAAAGACTATATTTACCAGTCAATGAAGGAGGAAGAGGCCTATTAAACATAGAAAATCTATATATCAAATTAACTATTAAAATGGAAAAATATTTAGATGACAAAAATGACAACGTCCTAAAAGTAATTGTTGATCATGATAAGGAAAAAGGCCTATATAACATAATATCACAAGGTAAAAAATTTAGACAAAAACTTAATATCGAACTACCTACGGAAGATGAAATCTTAATCCATAAAAAACAGACTGAACGATCCAAAGAAAATTGGAAAGAAAAGCCATTACATGGTCAAATTGTGAGAGAGGTACTGATGAACCCAAATACAAATATTGAAAAATCTTTTTTGTGGCAAAAAAAACAACCTACATCTCCCCAAATGGAATCTAAAATCTTTGTAATACAAGAACAATCGGTTAGAACAAAACAGTTTGAACGAGATATTTTAAAACTTGATACAGACGGACGATGCCGATTATGTCATGAAAAAGATGAAACAGTCAGGCATATTATCTCAGGATGCAAAATATTAGTACAGCCACTATACCTAAAAAGACATAATCAACTAGTCAAATACGTTTACTGGAATTTACTCAAGAAACACAAGTTCGAAACAACTACATTTTGGTGGAAATGCCCGTTAAGTGAACCTCATGTGGTGGAAAATGAAGAATTTAAACTAATATGGGAGATTGCTGTCACCACAGATTATGCGTTACCTAACAATCGACCAGACCTCATATATGTAGACAAAAATAAAAACAGAACTTACCTTATCGATATCACAGTACCGTCCGATTATAACCTCACTAGGAAGGAAAATGAAAAACTTACTAAATACTACGCACTAAAAATTGAGGTCCAAAGATTGTGGAATACAAGAGTCGAAATCGTCCCAATAGTTATTGGCACTACAGGAATTATAAATAAATCAACAGAGAAACACATAAAAAATTTAGATGCTGGTATAAAATTAGAAATACTCCAACAACAGGCTGCAATTGAAACCACAAAAATAATGACCAAATTTCTGAGTGGAAATCTGCCTCCTGACAGTGAAGACAATAATATTATGTAACTCAAGACTGATCGGTGGGCCCGTCCTCTATCTTGGGAGGCACTCGAGCGAGGACGGGTGGCAGACCGGCGAGTACAATCGCCGACGACTCCGAAAAAATCCGGAAGAATAAAATTATATACAAGTTTAGCTCACTTAAAGTAATAGGATGTAATATCGTTGGGATTGCACAATATACGTCTATGTTACTCTATGTGGGCTTCTAAACAGGTGTGCAAAATTTCATAAGTGTATGTATGTATGTATGTTTGTCTACGGATTTCTCGGAAATCCATCTTAAAATTTTCAGGTGTGCTTTTTTACCGCCTTCAACTCAAGAGGCACTCTTAAGTTCTAGTTGTTTTTTAAAGTCGGTTAAATGTTTTTTAAAAGAGTTTTTATTTTTATTAATTAGTTCTACCATAAAATGAAAAGTGTTAATTATCTACAGTGATTTAGTTAATTCGTAAATGGCAGTGTTAGTAACTACCTGAAAAGTCTGCATCACATATTGAGTTTCATCGAAATCTTCCATACAGTTGGATGTATACAAGCAGGGCGGGACAGCAATGAACCGAACGAGTCGTCCGCCCAGATAGTTTATTACCATGTCGAGCGTGAGTTGGCGATTGCGGAACGTACCGTTATGCGTGTAAAGTGAGTAGGTATGCATGACCGTATCCGGCGTATATTATCAGGCGGCACCTATTGTGAAGGCAAATAATAGAGGAGAATACCGTCATCGCCTTATATTAACCTTGAATGTCTTCGAGTAAGTACTCGCTCATATCACACGTATGGAAAGCAAAACTATTGTTAAAAGAAATAATTATCCCTAGAAATAACTCTCATCATAGCTTTCCGCGGGAATATCATAATTACGCGTCATTGGAATGAGGATCATAAAATTTGTTGAATTCTGTTGGTTGTCAGTTGCTCGGTAGAGGCGGGAAATCCAAGGAAAAGTTAAAAGCTCGCGACAGGTGAGAGCTGAAGCCGCGTCGGTGGCGGCGCGGGCGTGGGCGGTGTGTAGCGCGCGCGGCACGGTGGCGGTGGCCGCCGAGTTCGCTCCGCCACGTGAGTGCGGTGCGGAGGCGGAGGCGATGGCGGCGGAGGCGGCGCGGTGCGGCGATCGATAGCAGGGGCGGGCGGAAAAGACGGAGGGTAGGTCGGCGGAGGGCGGAGGGTGGCTCGCGCGGCGGCGGCGCCAGTGCCCGGCGCGGCGCACACTGCGACTGACGCGCCGCTCCGCTCGCTCGACAGCGCTGCGCCCGCCGCGCCGCCGCACGAGCCGCACGAGCCCCGGCCGCGTGCCCGCCCCCGCCCCGCCCCGCCCCGCGCCGCGCGCCGTCCGGCCCGCGCGGCGAGCCGACGACGCGGACGCGCTCATGTGGCGGTGCACGACTCCTCGCAGATGACGCAGCGGCCGCGCGACGCACGCCGCACGACCGACACCGCCCGCGCCGCGCCCGACACCGCTCCACAGAAGGTACGAAAATCGATATGTGTGCCCGAAACTGAGCCGCGACCGCCTTCGCCGTCGCCGCCGGAGAGTCGCTCCAGCATCCCGCCCTGCTCCGCCTCCTCCCTCGCACGCCATGCCATCGACTCCACCATGCTCTTTCCTAGCTGCCTAACCTTCTGTATGCATTATTCAGTGCATTAACCTCATCTGATAAGGATCCGAAAATTTTATTTTTCTTCTTGCCGACGTATCTACAAATTTCTGCACTTATTGTTTAAATAAGAATTATGATGTTTATTTGAGTAGTTACTGCACCGGTATATATTCATTGGCCTAACTCGATCCTGTAAAAAACCTTTTTGTAACAGAGTTGTTCGTTTCTTGAAAAGTGCTACCCGGTGGATGCTTATGTAACACATGTGGCTCTTCGTGTTGTGACGTTATTGTTTACTGGAAATCTGCATTGCCAATTATGTTATACCTACAAATCGAGTGACCTGACAGTACAACGAATTATTAGTGTCGCAAGTCAAAGTAGGTACCTATTATTTAAAACCATCATAAACAGTCGATTTGTTATACGTATAGGGTGGATCCAAAACTTCTAAGCCCAACCATGAAATTGAAAGAAAAGTGGGTCCAAATAAATTTTTATTTTTCGACATAGTCTCCATCAAGGTCAATGCACTTTTTCCACCTGACCTGCTATCACCTCTTCTTTGGTCGAAAATTTCGAGCCACCTAAGTGTTTTTTTTTTTATTTGGAAAAAGGTGGTAATCCGAGGGGGCTAAATCCGGCTAATATGGTGCATGGGGCAATAATTCATAGCCACAATTTTGTTATGGATTTCAGACATTGATTCAGCCGAAGTGTGAACCCGGGCGTTGTCTTGATGGAACAACAATTTCTTCCGCAGCAATCCCGGCCTTTTACTTTGATTTCTTCCCGAAGTCTTCGCAAAAGGTTGCAATGATATTTTAAATTTGTAGTTTCACCTTTTGGTAAATAATCCACGAAAATAATCCCCTTCGCATCCCAGAAAACTGAAGCCATGACTATGTTGGTCGACAAAACGACCTTAGCCTTCTTCGGAGTGGGTGAGCAAGATCTTTTCCACTGCTTCGGCGTCTACACCTATCTAGATAAACTTGAAAAAATAACATTATCTAAATGCAAAATTTCATCTAAATCGTTAGAGCCTTTTCAGAGAAACCAATATACTAGCTTTTGCCTGCCGCTTCGTTCGCGTGAAATTCGTATTTAAAAATAAGAAAGTAAGTAGTTCACCTGGTGTTATGGGCTGACATTACGGATTGTAGGTGATGTTGCCAACCGTGTCAGTTTACATAAAAAAAAGAAAGCCCGCTACCGTACCGGCTTTCTAAAAATCGTCCCTATAGTTTTAGTATTAGACATAGAGTCTACAAACGCAACATCTCATAAAACAAAGTAACTTACTCCATGACCATCTCTTCCAGATTTATTATTAGTAGGTATTGATATACATATATACAAGTTTGATAGCAAGTTTGTTTTGGCATTACATCGTTGAAGAACACTTTTTTAAAGGTAAAGTATTAGTAAAGGTGGCGGAGCCACCATTTCATCGAGATGCAACGCAGCAAAAAAATGGTTAAAATGTTATTAGGGTCAGCACCTGCATCATCAGCACTCAAACCTAAAAAACAAAAACCACTTTTGTTTCACACTTACCTGGATGGACAAGTATGTATGTATGTATATTTATTTGTATATAATATTCTATATATTTAGTAATTTATATGTATTAAGCATGTATGGCTTATATTTTACTAGCATGTACTTATATGTATTGTTAATATGTATTCTTATTATTATTTTATCTTCAATTGTCATGCAACTCTTTTGCTACTACCTACTTACATTCCACTATATTATCGAATCTCAAACATCCAAAGGTTGACTGTAAGAAATGTCTGTAAGGGATAAGTCCGCCTTTGCACCTTATGTAAATTTTCCAATGTATTTGTTACTGTTTAATGTTTACTGGAGCAATAAAGAATTTTCTATCTATCTATCTATCTTATTTTCCCTTCATAGGGCCCCGCCCTGCCGGCCGCGTACAGCATTCGCCCCGCAACCCCAACAGAACCCGTTCCCTCCTCGACGCAAAACAGATATAGCACCCGTCACAACACGAATGCATCACTAACCCCCTAGCTCTAAGCCCTAAGACACGCACGTGCGGGGCAGGGCGGGCGGCAAATAGTCCAAGGTTATTGATGTGGCTGCACCGTGGGAGGGAGAAGAGAAGAAGAAAAAGCGAATGTTACCTTGTGTTGAACACGGTTAGTACTATTATCTATGCTATGAAACATCGCCATTGTGTTTGATATTCAATTTAACGGTTACCTATTTTATACGCAAACTGAACATAAGGTTTCACATTCAAGAAAAACTTAAGTGACAAATTATTACTTTAGAGCTATGCCACAACGGGCAACTTTGGTCGCGCGACCAGACCTACTGTAGGCAGTTACATGGAGCTTGCCAGACTTGGCTGCCTCTGAGTCGCGCCACAAATTTCGTCGCTCGACTATTGAGATATCGATACAACGTTCAGTCTGGTCGCGAGATGACAATTCGCTCCATAACTTTACTCAAGAGTGAGGTTATCGCAATAGGTCGATAGTTCGATGTGTTCGCTGGGTCCCCATTCTCGGAAACCCGCTGGACCGAAGCTCTCTAGCAAGAATGCATTGAACCGGAGAATAGGAGCGTTTGAATATGAGGGTGAGGACTGGCACCAATTCCAAAGAGTTCTAATCGCCTTCGACCACGCTTTGAATGAAGTCACGCTTTCCCCTACAGGTGAACTAGTCGAAGCACTTTTGTATCTTCCATGAAATCTCTATGCTGAAGACTGGTGTGTACATCAATCAAGGGAAATGCACCGTCTCGAGCGCCGAGAAGAAGCGTGGGACGTCGCGGTGACAACACATTAATCACTCAAGACTTCGTCGTCGCCTCCGCACCTTTCCTCACTATTTTGATAGCACTGTGAGGACGTGGGACGTCTCTATCAAATATTACCCATGGAGGATAGTTTTTGAAGAGTTTTCGGAAAGATAGCTTTCGTATAGTCTAGGGCTAAACGTTTTTAGATTGCTTAATCTGGAACACACACAGTATAGATACACGTAGTTTATAGATGGACTATTTGGTATTATCAATCTGTAGAATATTTGTTACATAAATAGCTAGATGGGATATTGGGAAGCTTCACAGCTTCACACTGACACCTTTCTACATTCTAAAATTCTTCGTTAATTATGAAGCATTGACTTTAAATATTAATTACTGTTAACATAGAAGATATTACTTATATTTGAGTTCATGCCTCGTAATTCTAAGAAGGTGTAAGCCTCTTTAGAGTCGTCACATCCGATCACAATGAAACAAGTGTTCATGTTATGTGTTAATGTATTCCCAAAGTGTATTCCTGTACAGTACGCACTCCGGTACGCGGGGGAGGGGAGGATGGGGCGGGATGCTAAGTGAATGTGTCGTCGAATAGAGAGCACGGGAGTACGGGACCTAGCGCCGCCGCCGCGTCGCGTCGTCGCTTCCCTCGCGGCCTCGGCGCGCCGCGCCGCTCCGGACCGGACTCCGGCACGCGGCGTGTACAAAGTGAAAAGATCTCGAGAACGGTTAAATAAAAAGGCGAGCAAGTTAAGTGCTACAGTGGAAATCTCATCACGGACGTATCATTTATCATCTGGGGCTAGGGAGCGGGGGCAGCGGGCGCGCGAGTGGCGGGCGGGCGCGGCGCACGCCGTATCTCGAGTCACGGCGATATGTTTCGTGCATTACTGTTCTCGTATCATTTGCTTATGTGTTTTTTGACCCAGATACGAAGGCGACAGGAAAAAGAACGCGTCCTTGAAGTTTACGAGTGTGCTCGTGCCCACTCGTAGAGCTCCCGAAGTTTATACCGCGCGGCGAGCGTAATGGAAAGCATTTATTGGACTTTATCTCCTCGCCTCAGGTGTGTCCAGTCCAACTAATAATCTCGTGCTCCACTTCAAGTCGCGCAGAACTCTCTCGCGGGGTACCGAAGCTTTTATCCAAGAGTTCGCTTCTGATGGCGTTATAAGCTTAATAGACTTCCAAAGTTGGCGGCAACTCCCACGGCAGAGTATGTCGTCGATTATTACGGGCAATTGAGGCACTGAAATGTTTCATCTCTCTAAATACTCAAAAAGCCTATCCTTTAAGGGTGTTATATTTTCGCGTGGTTGTTTAGGATTTTCTCTTCGGTTGTGACAAATCAGTTTTGTCAGACGGGAAGATTTCCTCTGTGTGTGGCGGGGTGTCTATCTGGCCGCCCTAGGCCCGGGCCTAGTCGGCTATAAGGAAAGTCCGCCTCTTCTTAACCTATTTAAGGTGTGAAATCCGAGTTGAGTTTTCTTTCTTTGTTTCGCCGCGGCGCGTTGAATCCATCCATGTTATTATTTATGAATGGTGGTTGGCGTAAGTGCGCGCAAGTGCTGGTGGTATGCTTACTGGGGCGATACGGTGGCGTTTCTGTGAAATGGTGTTCCGCGTTCTGCTTCACTTTATTGAGCTCCGTGAACTATGAAAGCTGCGGCGGCGTTACAGTTATAGTTAGCTCGGGCGGCGCTCGCGGAAGGGTCACGCACTACCTTCGGACTGAATAATAATAGATTTATTATAAAGCTGACGGCAACGGCGGTACACTTTTATTTATTTAATTACATTAATTACTTAAATTTTATATTAGGAAAACTGAAATATAAATTTCTCGAGTTCCGATAATAAAAAATAAATTAAAATTCTATTTTAATCCATTTTGGAAAATGTCATGACGTTTATCAGCTCATGACCACCGGTTAACAGCTTGACTTGTAAATCTAAAAAAAATATTGATTGTCGTGGGACACCCGATAGAAGCGAAGCTTCTTACGCTTTGTAGGTATTTAAAATCTTATTATTAATTTAATTTAGATCGGGATATTCCCATCTATGTGATATTCCTTTCAACTTATACAATGGTTCGACTTCAAGAGGCTCTCATAGAGGACGGTTGCAACTTACGTTCGTACTTTCGTGACGTTTCACTTTTTCTGACTAATTCCCTATTAACTTACAAAATGTATAGATGTAAGTAGCTGTAAGTGAAGAATCATTTATTAAGAATTTTATATTTTTTGGAAAGAGTAATAATGATTGCTGAACACCTCTCATTTTCGTAAAACAGTAACACACATTGAACCAACATCTTATTTATTTATCATATTTCTCCCGCACCCGTGCTCCACTTTCGTAAGTCCCGCTTCTCACAGCGCGAGCACTATCTACTCGGAAATGATTACAAATTCAAGTCGAAACACCTTCTTCCATTTCAGCTGCCTTCCTTTACTCATGCAACAATAATGTCACCTCCCGTCCTCCCTCCGAGCGCACCCTGCCGACATGCGTCACGAACAAACTGTTTCCTATACGGTCGACGCTTAACCTTCAAACACGCACTAAGAACTTTGTTGTATGCATGCTTATTCGCTTCGTGGAACATCGAATGAGGATATATTGAAAAATAGTAAGTATGAAAAAGTTGTACATATGTATATTTGGTTTTACAGCAGGTTATACCTTTCCGCTCGCACCGTTTCGTGTTTCTCTGACCTTTAAATAAGTAATGTCGTGGCCACCCACCTTCCTACCTCCGGACGGTTGCCGGATCGCTTGTGACGTCCATTTGCCAAGTTTCGGACAGTGAGTTACACGGCTGCCGGCCAGTACTTTTAGGAGATGCCCGGATGGAGGTTAGATAAAATTAAGCAAGGACACGATATAAAGAATTTTGCCGATCGCTAAACTAGGAGTAAATAGAACGGAATCAGGACGCCTCAGAACGCGACCCATATGTGTTTTGAACGTCCCTATCTGCTTTACTACTTAGACAGTGAAGTTGACACAACGCACGCACTTTTCTACCACATTTCAAGATCATTCAACTCTCCAAAATTTAAAGTACACACCATGTTGGAATTGCTAAAAAAACCCAATAATTATTGACTACATATTGGAAGTATAAAACCAAAGCTATTACTAATAAATACTAAAATACAGAGAAAAAAAAACAAACAAGAAATCAAATTTAACATCTAGCTAACTAAAAATTTTGACAAATATAGGTACTTAATGACGTAATAGACATATGGACTGTCAAGAAACTTCATCAGAGTCAGGTAGCTAAGAGTTTTAGAGATAGTGTTCTCATGATCATCCTAAGAAAACCGACAAGAGCAAGCATATGTGTCCTTTCGGTGATATACCCATTTTAGCACCCTCAAAACATGAGAGGGCCATGTGAAGCAATGATACTAACTAGGACTGATGATTTTGGTGGTAGAGAAAGGGGAAAACCCATGTTGGGTTAAGTAAGTGCGTTTCCAAATGTTTGAATTAAAAGTAAGGCTATTTACACTGGTAAAGTTGCATCGGTTGACAAGGCCGCACCGGCGCGGCGAAAGGCAATCATGTAAATAGACTGACGCAGCGAGGCGCTTGGTGACTAGTCACGCAATTTTGCTCACTAGTGTAAGTAAATTCCCCGTAAGTAATATATATTTAATAAGTACTTTAACGCTTGTTAGGGTTCCGTATTGACTATCGGGGATGAAAAATAAAGACTCAGAAAGGTTTAATACATATTTTCGATTAGGAAACGTAACAAAAAAGAATATAAATAGGAAATCACAACGTTAAAATAGTCGGGTCGTGAATTTACTGCATGCTTGAGTACATCCACAAGCGTGCTTCAAAAACAAGGAAATGACTTGAGTAACAATAAGCATCGAGAGTGTGACGAACGAGCGCACGCTATTGCTTTCTAAGTAATATCACCGCTAAGAACTTAGCTGCGGGGGTAGCGTGATACGGAGGGTCGACGGGAACGGCTGAAACCACATCCGACGACGTAGCTCGTTCACCACCCTCTTCACAGGTTCGTGCTTCGGAACAGTCGAGTGATCGGGTGTAGCATCGGAGGTCGATGCTACAGTCCTTCCTCGTCTGTGTCGATGCAGGCGAAGCCGCACCGTTATCCCCCACAGTTGTGTAAGATAAGCGGAAGATTAAGATACCCGTAGGTGGAAGCCGTACGGTGAAACTGTACGTTGAAACCGTACGTTGAAGTCAATATCCCAGGCCGGGGGACGCCAAGTCTATGCGCTGGACGCGGACGGCGACAGTTGGGGTCCGTGGAGACTCTGCGATGCGTGGGCCGACGGCAGATGTGTTGCAGATGTAGCTCGTCGGCGCGAGGGAGGTCACGGTCCCGTTAAGAATATTGCAGTCGCGAGATATGTAAAATGGCAATTACGCTGGCCGGAGCGCGGTTACTAACGTTTTCAGTGGAAGATTTCATAATGAGAGTCCCCGTTCCACGGTGACGCTGCTTATATCGGATTTGACATTTGCGGGCTAGTAACGCTGAGTAAAATCGGCTAGCTCACTCGGCCGTACATTGAGAAATAATAAGTCGGTCTTCACCGCTGAAGTTGACCTGTATAACCAGTATAATAAATAAAATAGGGGTCCTCCGATAAAAGTCACCGGATGTTTTTTGAATAGATAATGTAAAAGATATAGTAATTAAAGAGAAATGTGATTAGCGTGAATTCACGTAAAATCGTAAAATCTGCTGGCTGGTATTACCATGCTAACTCGCTCTAGCCGCTCTGCCCAGTTATTTACCGAGTGACGCTCGCAAAACTTTTTCGATACATCAGCCGAGTTATAATTTTTGTATGAACTGCCGACGACGGAAAGAGATCTTACAAATTCACGCTAATTAAATTAATGGAATTATGTACTTGCATTTGTAGTGAGAGTGTAGTACACGGAGATATGTGGGTTTAAGTTTTAGAAATGTAGGTGGGTTGCATATTTGTTTAAGTAACGGCCGTCTCGTGTGTAGCTAGCCCGAGTACGGGGTAATTTTGTGTGTACTGGCAATGTGTCACTGACACTTTCGGTAAAAATATTTCGACGGTCCGTAAATCAATCCACAACGTAGGTTCACTAAGTGTGTTCTATGGACTGTTCAACGGTGAATGCTCTGAGAAGCTGTTCGAAACAATTCCCACTTCACCAATTTCACCATAGGTCCACGCGTAACAGACAGGGAATGAATCCCTATACTGTAGAGCTGCCTAAAGTGCGGACTGAGCGCTCCAGTATTTCTTTTATCTTCCGCACTGTGAAACTCTGGAATGCACTTCCTCCCGATGTGTTTCCTTCAGTGTATGACTTAGGATCTTTCAAGAGAAGCGTAAAAAGGCATATGTCACGCCGGCACGTCATTCGCAGCCCCCGTTCTAAACCGAATGCTTTTGGGCGGCGTCGGCTCAACATTCCATGCTGAAGGAGCCAAGTGTCTCGCGTATCAATAAAAAAAAAAACAACGTTACAGTATCTCTAAAGAGAAAAAACGGAACCCTTATAGGTTGCTCTTGTGTCACTCTTTTTTTCCTCTTTTTGAAGTACGGAACTCTAAAAATAGTTCACAGGAAAACGTAAACGAAAATCCTAAGTTTCAAAATTCTCACGGATTTACCTGATATCAAAACCGTTGTACACATGTAGTCTCAATCAAAAAGTATTTTTTTCTACTACTAACACAAAAGATTCAAAAGTCACAGTAGGTGATTCAGTGTCCGGTGTGAAGCGAACGCGCAAGCATAACAGGCAAATACGGCTGTCGGTTTCGAAATTACCTCCGCCGAATAAATTTGGATATTGTCGTCGCCGGCTACCGCTTGCTCTATAACGGTGGATTTATTTAAAAACTTTTCAAATAACAAAATCGGGCTGTCCCTTCTCGGGCCCCGGGGAATGGGATTAATTCATGTGTTCCCTGCGCTAAAAGTGATAGCGAACATTCTGATGTGGAAACTTGGTGCTGATATGCTCGTGGGTTCCCCCTAGGTAGACATCCTCGCGGGTTTGTTTACAACAAACGTTCGTAGATCTGTTGGAATTATCAAATTCATGGATATTTGGTTGTCATTCGTCAATTGGAAATGCTGGTACAGCTGTAAGGGTTAATTATATGAAAAGTGAACATAGCAAAACCGAAAGCGAATATTAGAACCTACCAAAACGTCTGCGTAGAGAAAGGCTAGAATATTTCATGTTAGTCGATGTCCAAGAACGTTTCTATCTTTCTTCTCAGGGTTGAGGTAGGTCAGGTTTCGTTTTTCCTCGTAGTTATTGTACGACGGTCCGGTCGACAGCGACGGTAGATACACTATCGTAACTCCTCGTGCTCAGGTGTTCCAGTGCATTGACAGGAGTGGTGTTGCTACCGGGACTCGATGTTTTCGTCCGTTGCTCAAGAGCTTTCCAAGAGTTAGGCATTAAATACCCGCGGCCAACCTGGAATAATTTTGACAAAATCTTAATATAGCATGGTAATTATCCGACTGCGACGTCAGGGCAATATGAAAGCACAGGATTGCTAAAATAAAAGTAGAGGTGGATTCCGCGAGAGTGCCGTTAATTCAGCGATTGATGTGTGCGTTTGTTTTGTCGGCAGGTGATGCGGCGACCATGAGTCGCTGCGTTCGGCCGTGACATGGGAGCGCAGGCATGGGCTGGCGAGCCGTGCACCCGCCGCACATAGCCGCCGGCTTGTTGCTACTGCTGCTAGTTCACCTGCCAGGTCAGAGCCGCCGCCCTCACCGTTCGAACCGCTCCGCACGGACGCGCCTCGCGCCCCCGCGCGCCCGTACGCGGCCCCCAATCTCTCTCAGACGCCCCTCTAAAGCCGAACCGACCGACGGACGCACAATTCGGACTACGGGACTGTACGAGCGATCTCTCCGGAACCGCGAGGGTCGGCCCGAGGTGACAGCTCGATCCTACCCTCGCTCCGTTTTCTATTAACAAAATCATCGATCGCCGCCACTCGAGAATGAGATTTCTCACCATTAACTAAATCGCCCTCAATTTATTTGACTTGGAAAACATTTGGATTCCTTTGTCGTCGCCTCGTCATATTTTCCTTAGGCGGCTTCGAGAGGCCTCCGGCATTACCGATGGCTTGCGGACCGACACTTTGAGCTAAGAGGCGATAATGGAAGCGCCGGCGGATGGGAGGCGGAGCGTCCTTTCCGCCGGGTTCGATAAAGCTGACCCACTCACACACTCACACTACTCGCACGCCCACACCCACCGATACACGTTACCTACTTATTGTCTGTGAGAAGTGCTACATGCTCCGTAACCTACTTACAATTGTGCGGATCCTTGCCACAGATCGATCATTCCACTCACTATTAAAACGTAGAACAAACGAATCCCCCGTGTCCTAATTCCGCAAAAAGCGTACGAAAGAACTCCGGAAATTCTCTCTAGGCCGATCGATCGTTTGAGGACAAATTAGATCGCACACGAAACAAGATGAGGTGAGGATTGATGAGTTCGGGCGTCCGTAGGAGTGCGGGGTTGGTGCGGGACAGGGCGAGTGGCGGCGAGAGGACGATGTCGAACTCGCAGCGGGGACGAAGGTAATGAGGCAATCGCTCACTCCGTTACCTGCCTCCGCCGCGCCCGCGCCGCGCCTCCCACGAGCCCGCGAGCCGCCGCAGCGACCGGCGCCGATCTCGTACCGCCCCTCCCGCCCCCGCTCCCGCACTCCCGCACTCCCGCCACCCCTCCCCGCCTCACGTCACGCAACATCAAAGGGAATTGAAACAGTGCGCCACCGAACCCGCCTCCCGACTCTTCATTGTACTTACGTGTTGCTCGTGACCTTTAGCTCGATCATGCTCATCATGCAACCGACTTCAACTCATGCTCACGAGGAATCTCTTCAGTCATTCCTACTCTCCACTCCAACTCGGAGCGCCGGCCACACGGCGCCGCGCCGCTCCGAGTTGAGCGACACTGCTATATCGATTCGTCAGAACTAATCCGCCACCCGCGCCCCTCGCCGCGCCGCGCCCCTAGTGCCCCATAGAGTGCCGAGTCGCTCGGTTCGAGATCCACTCGTAGCCGTTGCATCAATCGAATTACCTTCCAATAGGCACTCAGTTGAACGCTTTTAATTTTATGAAACGGAACGCGGTAAAGTAAAATTGTAAGTAGGTGAAGTTCTGAATCTAATTGGTTTTACGGCACCGTAAATTTCGTCACTCATGGAGACTCGCAGCTCTGCTGGCTCACCCGCTCCCAGCCACCGTACCGCCCTCATCGCGGCATCTCCGCGCCGCACACCACGAACCACCACCGTACCATACCACTCTACCACCGCCACCCTCCACACCGACCAGAACGGAGCTCGAGTCCGAGCGACTATCGGATCGGCTAAAGAGATTTCATGTCGATCCTGCGAGAACACTTCCCCTCCGGTGCAATTTTATTTTACCTTAATTGCGTTTTCTCGGCAGACGTTTTGCCCTCGTTTTGAGAGGCCAAATTAAAGAGCGCTATCTGTTTTAAGCGAATCTTCTTATCAGATAGATTGATCCGAGAGGTCCCCGGCGGCGGTGCGGCGGGCGCGGCGCGGCGTCTGGCGCCCCGTACGGCGGCGAGCACCCTCCACCGCCCCGCCGCGCCGCGCCGTCCGGGGCGCCTTCCCGATAATGGAGGAAAACGCTCTGACGAAGACGACTAATTAAAAGTACTTTTACTTTTGACAGTTTGCCATTAATTACTTCTCGCAAGCTGTTCAATTTTTTGTTTTTGTTTAGTAGGTACGAATAGTGTAATCATCCTTAGAGTCGGTTGAAATCGTTCGTAACCTCGTTCGAACCCTACTGTCTGTTGGTCGAGTTCTGTTTGTTGTGCTCGTAGTTGCGCGTGCTTTGTAGTTAACTGAGTGAGGAGGAGAAAAGAAGGTGTGGGAGGCCACGCTCCGGTGGCGGCGGCGAGTAACGCGTGCGTGTGCTCCGCAGTGACTTGCTTCCAAGATGCAGTTCACATCACGGCCATCCTCGGCGAGAGCGTCGTCTTCAACTGCCAAGTGGACTTCCCAGAGGAGATGCCCGTCCCCTACGTGCTGCAGTGGGAGAAGAAGGTAGGCGACACGGTACGAGGACCACACAACACTCTATACGCCATTACATCGCTGCTCATATACCGTTCTGTGTCTTTCTGTTTAGTAGACGACGATTGGCCAGTGACCAACGCGGTACGGCTAACCGCAGAGATCAGTAAAGTATAACTCACTCCCGACTCCGTAGTCGGGATTTTACGTATCGTATATAGCATCGTACTGGGCTACCTATTGTAAACTCGTAATGTGTATTATGTGAGAGGGCGGGCGGAGGAGACGGCGCGGTGCGACGCTCCGGTCAGCGCGTGCCGGGAGGCAGGAGGTCCGACCGCCGCGCGCCGCCGCCTCCGCTCCGCACTCTGTATAGCGCGCGGGGCCTCCGCCGCGCCCGGGGCGGCCCGCTCCGACACCACAGTGACAAAGGCCTTTCAGAGCGAGTCCCGAGAGAGCAGCAGACCCGTTGCGTTGCGTAGAATATTAAGTAGCTTCCCGCGCCACGACGCGCGCCGCGACCCGTCGTCGCCCGATGCGGCACACACGCCGACATTTATTACACTCGACAAACTTTCACATTTTACCAATTTCGTGTTTCACTCACTTTCTCGACACGATTATTTGCTCTTATCAAGTTTTCCCCGTTTACTGCACATCCTTTCTGTAAATACAGTCACTGGTCTGTTGCGAGGCGCACGTGTTGCAGCTTTAGCCGCGGACGCGCGCGGGCACCGGACTAGTAGCGGCGGCGGCTCTGTCTGTTTCTCTCTTCCTGTGGCTGTGGGCTTAGTCCACTGTTTGTGTCGTGTCGCGTACCAGTGCCGCACCCACTCGTCCACTCTCCAGTCCTACACTGTACAGTGTACACCTGCGCCGTAGTCAGTGTCGAGCGAGATCGCTGCTTCATTTTTGTCTCCTTCCTTCTTGCATGTCCCGTAGCCGGCCTAGCATGCTGAGTCCGCTTCGTTTGTGTTCTACATCTTGGCGCACCGTTTAATTTGAAAGAATAGTGATCCTGGCTACGAGTAGGTTGCAGTTTGCAGCACACTGTTTGTTACTAAAATAACCAAACATTACACTACCGGGGATACCAACTACCAATAGAAATACCATGTTGAGTAGACTTTAATTTTACAACTAAACACAATGAGTTCAACATACATACAACTAAATTTTCGTTAATTTGTTAAATAAGCTACACATCATCGTACAAATAGTATAATATCAACCAAAACTTAGCGCTGAACCGTGACGGTTGATGTAGTGAACAAAACGCCAAGTGTATCAGCCACTCTTGCCGCATCAGCTAGTGCTTTGATATTCGGCGTAGTTAACACACTAAATACTACTTTATGACGAGTATCACAGTGTACTGGTGATTGTGAATGTGTGAGATATCGCCGTACTGACTGACGTACTCGGCATAATTGTTTAATTGTTTCGAAATCTTCGGGCGTAAACTGTTTCAAAATTCATCTGTTCTTTTTTACAATATCGTATTTTCTCACTACAGATCAGTAAGTACATACTGATGTCGCGTACGAAGATATCCACAACACATTATGCGACATGTTTCAAAGATTCACATATTATGTGAAACATCATAGAAATGTAAAGTAAAAAAAAAAGTCTAAGTCCTGACAGGACACAGACGACCTGAATCTTTGATACGAGTAATATTCGCAGTTTCCTGTAGTGTTCCGATCGTGTATCCAGCATGTCTAATATTAAAATTTTTCCTATAATTTTTATATTTAAATAAAAAGCCCAAACCTTTGAACGGTTCGAGAATATGCATGTTTATCTACTGAGTTTATCTACGAGGTTTATCGTACTGTCGAAACGGGGTGCAGATGTCATTTTACAGAGGGTTAGTCCTGATATCTTTTTACTAGAAAAAGACGTGTATTGTAATTCGAAATTTGAAATACCCAAACGTAAAATGGTAACAGCACGCACGAGTACCTATGTCGTTTTCAGAAATGTCGCAGGTGGTGTCGCGCCGCCTCCCGCTTAGTTACTAAGGCAGCGGCTTTTGCGCAGGGTCAGGACATACCGATCTACATCTGGTACGAGAGTTACCCGACGCACAGCGGCGAGGGGTACGAGGGGCGCGTCTCGCGCGTATCGCCAGATTCGCCATACGGCGCGGCCTCGCTCAACCTCACGCACATCCGGGAGTCCGACCAGGGCTGGTACGAGTGTAAAGTGGTCTTCCTCAACCGCTCGCCCAACTCGCACAAGAACGGCACCTGGTTCCATCTCGACGTGCACGCGCCGCCTCGCTTCTCCATCACACCGGAAGACATTATATACGTTAACCTAGGTACGTCCGATACTGGCCTACACACCTACCTACCACCTACACGCCCCCGGGCTCTAATTGCATTGCCTCGTCGCAATCCACTGTTTCCATTTGGACGAATGATTTGGTAGGTACGTAATAATATATACTCGTATGCGATGCCAATTAGGGCCAGACGATTTCAATACGCGTATAAACCGTGCTCAATAATATTATAATCGTCGTGAAACTGACGTTTAGAGGATCGTCCGTCCTTCCTGGGAACGATTGTTCTATTGACGAATTCTCGTCCGATCGTCAGTGTACTCGTATCTAATACCCTGATAATACCTTAGGTAGTCGGTTGAAATTTTCACAAAATATGTGTTGTTCTGGAGGATACGATGGGACAGGTTGAAGAGTAGGTACGTATATCTCGGTAAAATTTTGCGGCTTCGTAGACAAGGACTGTTTAAGGAGGTCGGGAGACGAATTCAACTGGGTTGGGCTCCCTTCGGAAAGATACAATTTGCCCTGAGGTCTGACCTTCCGCAAAATTTAAAGACCCGTATATATGACAGTGCGTCCTCCCGGTTATGACGTACGGATGTGAAACGTGGGCGCTGACGGTTGCTGTTGTTCAAAGGTTGAAAGTTGCCCAGCGAGCGATAGCGGAGCGAGCCATGCTCTAATATCGCTATGTGATATGGTGCGTAACGACGCGATCCGCCGACGCACCAAAGTAGTCAATATTAGGCACCTGGTGGCTAAGCTCAAGCTGCAGTAAGCTGGGCACGTCAGCAGAAGAGACAACGCCGACCGTTAGAGTAACCGTGTCTCACACTGGCGGTCGTGGACAAGAGTGTGAGAAGACCACCCGCCAGGTGGTACGACGACATCAAGTACATCGCAAGAAAGCCGGGAGGACAGGAGGAAAATTGGAGAGGCGTATGTCCAGCAGTGGGCGCATCCACACCGACTGACTGACTCACTGACGGACATGGTGGATAAAGGGGTCCACATACAACAAACGTTATTTTTGCGCTATAGTAAAAACGGTAATATGTTCATACAATCGTCAAACTTGGTGTGGTTATAGTGCAAACTCTAAAAACACCAAAATAATAAAAAACTGGCCAAATGTGAGTCGGGCTCACGCTAAGGATTCCGAACTGAATGAAAGAAATCATGTTTTTTTTTGTAAATACATAACACAAAATATATTGTGTGGTGGTACGGAACCCTCCGACTCGCACTTGACTGGTTTTTACCAATTCGAGTTCTAAGTCGTCGTTGGCTGCATTGAATTTTCACACTCAATTAAAGTCAGCAAAATTGAGAAAATGTTACCAACGGCCTCGGCATCTACGCCTGGAAAAAGTGGAAAACGATAAAGTTTTATGGCAATTATGAATAAGTTCAAGTTTGAGACTGGACTGAAATTTTCATTTCCGACAAACTTGCAGTCGTCCATTTGCATTTTTTTCAAGCGAGTGTCGGCTTGCGAAGCATTTTTAAATGTAAGTAGGTAGGAGATTAGTTTTCAAATATTATTAGAGTTTTTTTATAAAAATGTCTGTGATGTGCGAATCTTGTTCAAACACAAAGGGTTCCGTAGCCATTCCCTTCTTGCACGCATAGCGAGTGCGCGCCGCCGCGTCGCAGTCCACTAGAATAATATTTTCTCAATAACCGTAAAGATATTATAGTATTTCAGATTAATTTTCTTGACGTATGGACTAATGGTCCGATTTATAAAGGCTGCATCGCCGGCTACTCAACCCAAAAAAGATTGAGTGCGGAGATGATATCTTATTATTGAAGCATTCATTAGGTCGGCCTCGGTAGATCAGTGGTGCGGTCGGTCGACTGTTGTTAAGCACACCTGGGCGCGGTCAGTACTTGAATGGGTGACCGCTCGACCGTTGGAGGCTGACTGTGGTTCAGATTCCACGTAAAACCGTAGGTCCCTTCCCTTCTTACCTTACTAGGTGGTAGGGTTCATCCCGCCCGGGTAGGTACCACCGCACTGAATGAAAAAGCGGTCGAAACGGCTATGTAAATAGTTAGTGTTTTCCGTCCAGTTCAGTGTAGCCGACATGAAATGAAGGGAAGCACTGAGACGGCACCTAGTTCACCCGGTGTTATGGGCTGACATACGGATGTTTTAGGTGATGTAGCCAACCGTGTCAGTTTCCATAAAAAAAATTCTATGAATGTGTTTCTGGGACGCTTGAGCATTTGAGTAATGCTTCACAAAATATGTTCACATAGTTTTGAAGAAATAGCGATAAGATACGATTTGCATGAAGACATTCTGTAATGGTCCGACGTTGAACAGCAAACGCCGCCGGCGTCGTTGCAGGAGATGCCATCATACTCAATTGCCAAGCCGAAGGCACTCCGACGCCGGAGATCCTCTGGTACAAGGATGCTAACCCGGTGGAGCCTTCCGCTACTGTTGGCATATTCAATGACGGCACCGAGCTCCGCATCAGCAACATCCGACACGAAGACATCGGCGACTACACCTGCATCGCGCGAAACGGTGAGGGGCAGGTGTCGCACACCGCCCGGGTGATTATCGCGGGAGGCGCCGTCATCACGGTAAACACAGACGCCTCGATTGCACACGCCGCTCTAGGGTGAACCCCCTCACTCTCTCTCTATATTTCTCTATCTCTCTGTCGCTTTGTTTCTGATGTCTACCCTACATCTACTGCATCGCATCCTCGGAAAACGACTTATTAACTTTGAGCTCACGCCACTTTCGGCCCAGATTCAACTTGATTGAGCCTTTGTACGCTTGTCTCTTTAGCGTTTAGTTTTGGTGAAATTGATATTCTTTCAATTTGCTATTTGTAAGTGATATTGGGTTTGGCTTTTTCTTTCAAGTTTTCCTACGTATTCTAGAAGAATTTTATAATTTTTCACGTAATTTACTCGTATTATATCTTAACATAAGATTTCCTGAAAGCGCACGCACTAAGCTACAAAAGCTACTTCCTATTTTAGTCCCAAAATACATTAATTGTTTATTCATCGAACGTTGAAGGCATAATCAAGTACGAGAATATTTGCTCCGAATTCAGCAGGGTTTCGCTTTAGAGCGGTCGAGTTTCGTGTGAGTGTTAATGTATTAACTTCGGCACGTGGGATCTATTCTTCTAAATTATAATTTTATCGAATTTGAAAGCTGTGATGGCTTTAATAAAAAATCTAAGTTAAATTAAGGAGAAAATTACATTTCGAAACAAGAATATATCCTGAGTGATCGATACGTAAATGAGAATTAAAATATTTCAAGTAAAATGATATTGGCACAAGTGAAGGCGCGCGATTTAATCACCCTGAGATTTTGTCATCTTTCTGTGGGACATGTTCTCCAGCAACCTTACACTTGATCAGTAACTATGAACATGTTCCACAAGTGTTCTCACGCCTCATTTGTCATCAGTGTAGCCGCTTGTATCACTAGACGCGGCCGCGGCGCACTAGACGACGCGCCGCGCCGCGGTGCCCTCACTCATTAGCCTCCCCATAACTTACGTAAGCTTCTTGGAGCCCGCTTACGAAAGCTTCCTCGAAATTTGCTGAAATTATATTCTCATTTGCTTCTCACGGTTCATCTCGAACGGTCGCGTCGTCGGCAGTGAGGCGGTAAGAAAGCGAAGAATATTTATGTTCAAGATGCCGCCGACGAACCAAACCAAACTGGAGGGGGAGAAAGTGCAATTCTCGTGCGAAGCGAAGGCTCTGCCCGGAAATGTGACGGTGAAGTGGTTTAGAGAGGGCGCCCCTGTGAAGGAAGTGGCCGCTCTGGAGACAAGGGTCACGATCCGCAGGGACGGCTCGCTCGTCATCAACCCCGTGGCTGCAGATGACTCGGGCCAGTATCTCTGCGAGGTCTCTAACGGTATCGGAGATCCGCAGAGCGCCTCGGCCTACCTCAATGTCGAGTGTAAGTATCTTTATTTTTAGGTTTCCATACTCCCTACTACAGACTATTACTAAGCCTACAACGACTGTCTGTCCGTCCGTCCGTCCATCCGTCCGATGGCTCTATCCTTGGAACCGTTATAGCTAGCCGGTTGATATTTTCACAAAATATGTGTTATTTTGGCGGATATAACAACAAATCATAAAACATGAAATAGTGAAAAATTAAGGGAATACAAGAAACGTGTTTTTTTTTTTTCAAAAAAAATAATTGTGGTGCTGTAACCTCGCTGCGCGAGTCCGACTCGCACTTGCCCGGTTTTTAAGTTATAGCGTTGATTATTCAAATATATTTTTCACTGTTATATTTATTTTTAAATATTGCCTCAATCAATTTTAAAATATAAAATACTTAACAGATATAAAAATATACCTAACTGAAAATATATAACTAACTGAAAAAACAACTAACAACAGCACGATGCAGCTTCCACTTAGCTTTCCACTTTTCTGCTTTCCCCTTTTCTACTTACCACTTAACCATTAAACAAGCCTGTCGCGTTATTCCAGACCCAGCCAAGGTGACTTTCACTCCAACCGTGCAGTACCTTCCCTTCCGTCTCGCCGGCGTGGTGCAGTGCTACATCAAAGCGAACCCACCGCTACAGTACGTCACGTGGACCAAGGACAAGCGCCTTCTGGAGCCTTACCAGACCAAGGACATCGTCATCATGAACAACGGCTCCTTGCTCTTTACCAGGGTCAACCAGAATCATCAGGGTCGATATACTTGTACACCTTACAACGCACAGGGAACACAGGGATCTTCAGGTAAACCATTCAATTCCGTATTTATGCTGCAGTTCGGCATTCTGGTTAGGTTTGTACCTAAATTGCTTTCGCAAGTATTGACGTAAAATCATCAAGTCGGATTCTTCTAGAAGTATAAAATATCTTAAGAAATATTAGTAGGTAGTAGCAAAAAACTTGAGTTTGAGAATTGGAAATGAAAAAAAAGTACCTATGCATTGCGTCGTCGGAAAACTATAAGCGTAAAACAACAATATCACTCCTCTTTCAGGGCCAATGGAGGTTCTAGTGCGTAAACCACCATCTTTCACAGTAGAGCCAGACGCTCTGTACCAGAGAAAGGTGGGCGAGTCTGTGGAGATGCACTGCGACGCGCAGGAGGCTGAGGGTACGCAGCGACCGAACATCCAGTGGCAGAGACGAGACGGTATTCCGCTGCAGAAGAACAGAGTCCGCATTGTGGGCGGCAACATCACGATCGATACGCTGCGGAGGCAGGACTTCGGATTCTATCAGTGCGTCGCTTCTAATGAGGTCAGTATCCACCATTTTCCCTATTGTACCTACATGTGAACTTATGAAAGTACTGAATCCGCACCTAATTCCTTCGGAAAACCTGATGTAATGGTTTGATATCGTGAGATGCGAGTGTACGTGGTAATGTAGACCAGCGGTTCCCAAAAGGTGATGCGGAAGGCCACAGGGGTTCCGTGAGTTACAGCCGGAAAAAGCACAAAACGCTCTCCATAATCAAAAACGTGTAATACGTTTTTAATTTCAAACTATAGGTAGGCTTGATATTAAAAATGATAATCCGCCAACAATTTAGTATCCAAAATTAGTTATAGTCACATAAATTTAGTTTTTATGTTCACAATAGCTAATTAACTTTTTGAATTGATTTGGTGTTCCGCCAACAGAAGGACGATCATTTAGAGTTTCGTAGCCGAAAATAATTGGGAACCGCTGATGTAGACAACCATGTCGGTGTGCATAAAAAATGCCAAGCCGTAATCCTTTTTTCTCCAACGAATAGGGCTGGGCATTCATAAGGGCACCGCGGCTAGTGTTTTAGGCAAGATCGGCGGAGATGGACGAAAATATGTATTGACAAATTTTAGTTTAATTAGGAATATTTTGTCAAATGTAATAAACCTAAATCTTAGAAATAATTAATCCTAATCCTCGAAGAAGATTTAAAGACTTATACAGGGTGTCCAGTGGGAAAGTTCATATTTTAAATTGTTATAAAAGAAAAACTTAATGGATTAATAAATATTTATTTACATCAAAATATTCATAAATTCAGTGGGTTTCACTTTTTGAATATGATTCCGTCCAAATGTTTTCCGTCCATTCGTACGCACTCTCCTAATCGTGCGCGCAAACTCACGAACACTCTGATGCTGAGTTGCGGAGAAATGTTATTGATTTCGCGGCTGATATTTTCTCTCAATGCTCTTAATTTCCGTGGATTGTTAGAGTACTAAAAATCAAAAGTAGGTAACTTTTGATTTTAAGTAACCCCACCGAAACAAAAAACACATGGAGCGAGATCGGATGACCTGGGAGGCCAGTGTATGTTTCCGAACCTCGATATCACATTTTGGGGAAAAAGCGCTCGTACCGCGTCCAGAGACCCCTAGCAGTATGGGCAGTGGGATCATCCTGCTGAAACCATGTGTTTCTGTCAAAGCCTTAATCCATCTCCACAATAGGAGCAAAAAAAGTATCGATCATGTTTCTGTACCGTACGGAATTGACTATCAGTGCTTGACCATTTTGATTTTGAACAAAGAAAAACTGACCAATTACGATAATTACGAATTTTCAAAGATAAACGGACTACGGTAGAGACAGTAGGCGCGGCGCCTGGAATGGGTTGGTTGGCGGCAGAACTCGTTTCACGGAACTTCTTTATCCACTTTTTTAACAGATTAACACTCGGGGCATATCTTGGTCGGCGAATATTGTAGTGCAAACGAAATTTCCGAAGAGCGGCAGCGTAGGATTCACCATTCTTAAAATAAGCTGCCATTACAAAAGCACGGTGTAATCCAGTCCAACGCTCCATCGTGATTACTAAACCGGCAGATTGCGCGCGTCGATCGAGATCACTCCCTGCTTTCCCGGGTCAACCGTTCCCGCGCAATTCAAATTTGGAATGTGAACTTTCTCGCTGGACACACTGTATGAACATTGCGCAGGTGGCGACGATCGTGACGAGCACGCAGCTCGTGATCGAAGGTACGCAGCCGCACGCACCCTACAATATATCGGGCACTGCGACAGAGTTCTCGGTGACGTTGTCGTGGCAGCCCGGCTACTCCGGCGGACCTGACTACAAGCAGGACTACACCATCTGGTATCGTGAGGCCGGCGTCTCCGACTGGAACAAGATCCCCGTCACGCCCTCCGGCGCCACATCCGTAAATATATTCTTCTAGTTTCATTAGCACGAGGCAAGTAGCTATGTACGTACTGCACAAGTCGGTGGAACGGCCGTGCCGAGGTGACAGGTGGCAAGTTTATCGCTCTTGAGCACCGGATCTTGTCCCTATACCTCAATCTTACATGCCACATAGATATAATTAAAGGAATATGTATGGCACAATGTTTATTTTATTTCGACGTCGAACGATATTCGTATATTTGGATCGTTGAGTTCTGGACACGTACGTGGTCTGGACATGTCAACCGAAGAGACGACGATCGTTGGTGTAACCGTCTGTCCGGCCGTGAACAGGAAAACGGAGTGTGGGGAGACCACCGCCAGGTGGCACGACGACATCAAGTACGTCAGCTTGAAGCAGTGGTTCCCTATCGCTGAAGGCCGGGAGGACTGAAGGAAAATTGGAGAGGCGTATGCCCATCAGTGAACGCTTACACGCTGACTGACTGACTGTATGAGTAAGTAGATATCAAGGGGATTTGTTTCGTGTCGTTGCAGGTAACAATAAACCGCCTGCAGCCTGGCACCACGTATGAGTTCCAGGTCATCAGTAAGAATACGATCGGTGAAGGAATGATGAGTAAAGCTATAACTATAAGAACATTAGGTAAGAATATATTGTTCTTTTTAAATTTTATCAGACAACCTTTTATTCACTAACTTGTAGTGGTGGTGAATTTGTCCTTAGATAGTATACTTATCAGAATGTTAAGCTTAATTAAATAAAACACAGGATATTGGGTCATTATCTAACTATATATTTATTATTAAACTGGGCATATTCACTAGCCTTGTATAGATTTTCGGGAAACTTGGAACGAATCCAAATGAGGTTCCGTTCGGATGTTCCAGTGACCTAATTTTAAATAAATATCAAAGTACACCTATGTAAACGTGTTAATCTATTGTTTCTGACCTTAGACGTAGGTAGTATCCGGAAACCACAAGCGCCTCCAGGCACCGAGGGGCCCGTTGACGTAACGAAGTTTCAGAATTCGCCAGACGGTGCCGGTACATAACACCATGCTACTAACATTCCTACATCGTGTCTAGTTGCACTACCGTCTGCTTCACTGCACTTTTCTGCTCAACTGTAGCCGTAGGGTGTATAATGTATTTTTACGTATTAAACTATTTTATGTAGTACTTGATTCAAAGTATTAATTGGATTTTGCTTATTTAATAACGAATATATGAATTGCATTGAAATGTGTCTGTAAATGTTCCCTTATATCAACACTACTTTTATCTTCAGTACCAATTTTTTATAATTTCATTTGTAAGTTTTACCGGTTGATTTTTCGTTGTTTATTTTTACAGAAATTCTTGATTATACTAAACGTATTATTTTCCCAACTGACTCCACTGGATCGACTCTGTTGCCAATTGTATTTACAAAGAAAGGTACCAAGTGTTAATCCTTGTGTGAGACCTCATAACATCCACTCTGTACCACTGTTTTTGGGTTCCCACTTTTACCTATTTTGCTTAGGATTCGTATAGTAAAAATCTTCTGCTTTTTTGCGCTTGACCTTAATCTTAGCTTAGCTTATTTAATTACTAGATAGTACTTACTTCCCTTGGCTCGAAAATTAAAGATGCACTTTTAAACCTTCTCACATTTAATAAGTTAGCTTGACAGTCGTTACTCGTTCCTCTGAACAATACGCGCATATGGTTCAGTTTTATAAATTTAAAATATCTAAGTAATCTCTTTTAAAGCTAAAATTACGTAATTATTTCCTATTAGCGTAACTTATTTCACCATGCAATAGAAACTGAAATCCGAGACCACCCAGTAATTTACTGCCACAATTTACAAATACACTTTGTCCATTAAGGTTGCAATTGTACGCAAATACTAACAAGAACATTGGTCCAGTGTTCAGGCACGATCACAATCCACCACTTTTTTTATTTACTTATCTACAAGGTATTAATGCTCTTGGCTTCTACAGGACCAAGGTCTGGACCTCCCCGGAACCTGACAGTGACCGAGGTCCACAATGGATTCCTCATCACGTGGCAGCCCCCGATCGAGAGGACCAACCTCATACAGTTCTACACCATCAAGTATAGGACTGACGCTCAATGGAAAACTCTGAACAGGGGCATGATACGCCCGGAAGAAACTAGTTATTTAGGTAAGCCTTCTTCGTTATTCTGCTCTTCCGCAAGCCATTAAAAATCTGAAAGTACCAATAATTATTTATTTCTAAATTACATTTTTTTTCAACGAATTGTATACAAAACATGGAGATTTACTTATTTACAGGGTTTAAATTACTGTTTCATACTATATAACCTTTGGCGTATACGGTTATTTTCCAAGTGCTCTGGATTTTTTATTTATGTCTACACACAGTTTAGCACATCCTTTGTAATAGATAAAACTCTATCTCGATCACGAATGGACCGTTAACGACTTAGTTTGTCAGCATTTTATAAATTATATATTTTGCTATGTTTCAGTAAAAAATCTAGTCGGAGGTAGAACGTATTACTTCAGAGTGCTGGCCAACTCGCCGACGAGCTTCGAGAGTTCGGACGAGGTGAAGTTCCCGGTGCCGGCGCGAGTCAAGCACAAGGCCATCACCGCCGGCGTCGTCGGAGGCTTCCTCTTCTTCGTCGTCGCCATCATCCTGTCCGTTTGCGCCGTCAAAATATGTAATAAGCGAAAACGGAGAAAACAAGAGAAAGGTGAGAGCAGCCTCCCTCTCCCAGCCAGGGGTCACATGACCGCGCGTTCACTCTCCGACGCTTCCTTCCTTCGAGGTGACAGCTGAATCGAACCGCCATATTGTCGAGGAAGAAGATCATCTCGATGTGTATTGTAGCTACTTCACGCTTGCCTCGCATTTCTCGTATTTAGACAGACTAATTTCATCTTCTGAGTAATTCAGCTTTGATCTCTCATTATAATCGTAGGTATTATTAATTGTTGTTCAACTAATATGTTTATGTACAATTAATCATTGCACGATACTACGTCGCATGCTCTTCACTATTAATGTTATAAAATTATTTAATTACCTAAATTCACTGATATTTTAGAATTTGTCATTCTTAACACATACACTCCTTGCGATATAGAGTAATCTTTCTCGTCTAATATAAACTTTCAGATATTTACATGGAAAGCCATCCAATGTTCTTTATTTATTAGTATTCCGTATCCTTACGGGACCCTATTACTAAGCCTACGCCGCGCCGTCTGTCTGACCGTCTGTTTGTCCTACCTTTAAAGGGCTGTATCTTTTGAACCGTAATAGGTAGCCGGTCGAAAGTGTAAATGTGGCGGATATCACAAGAAATAATAAATAAACACAAAAAGGAAAAAAAAAAAATAATCGGTCAACTGCGTGTCGGACCAGGCAAAGTGAGAGGTTTCGTAGTCGGGAAGAACGTTCACGGTTAATACAAAGTTAATAATAAATTATAATATTATTATTTTGTATATTTTTGTAACTTTTTGTAGGTTTAACATAATATGTAAAATTAATATGAAAATGTAAAAACGTGAAATAAAGAAAATAATTATAATGTAGGCTCCAAAAACCAAAACATGAAGTATCTAATTTTTCACCTACTTTCCCGCAAGGTAGCCATTTTGTGTCTCTCGCGAAAAAACTGAACACTTTTTATAACCAGTAAAATACATTTAAACTTTTTTGTTTTGTTTTTTTTTATTGTAAGCGCGACATATGGCGCCGAGCCACTCATAAGGTGTCTAACGACGCCCATGGACATTCGGTTGTATGCGGGGGTTGCGAATGCCATGCCGGCCTGACAGGTGCCCATTCACGCCCCTCTTGAAGGACCCGAGACTGTACTTGGGGGGAAATATATGAGCAGGGAGAGCGTTCCAGAGTTTACCGGTTCTGTAGAGGAAAGATCTGCAGAATCCATTAGTACGCATCCGCGGTAAGTCCAGCGTAAAGGGATGCAAACCCTGCCCAGTGCGTGTGGTGCGGAGGTGGAAAGGGGACGGCGGGATTGCGTTAAACAGCTCCTCCGAGCACTCCCCATGGAATAAGCGATAGAACAAACTTAGGGAGCCGACATCCCTACGGTGTTGCAGTGGTTCTAGATCGCGGGACACTTCGGGGTCACCCACTAGTCGCACGGCTCGACGCTGGATCGAGTCCAAAGGCGCAGGCTGGTATTTACTTTATTTGTACGATTTTTAACTATATTCCATACTGTTTTATATTATTCCGGTTCATTATTTGTATTTTATGTGTTATACTTTTTGCCTAATTTATACATTTAATTTTTTATTTTTCTATACCTATAAAACGAATGTTCTTGACTAGTAGCTTTCAAGCGTCAGTCTTTCAATAATTCACTTTTTCTTCGAAAATACTTTCTAAGATCTTTTGTCCATGTTGTACATCAGACATCTTAGTTTTTGCTTTCTTAATAGGGAATGTTTTTTTATTTATTATTTATTTAATATATACTTTATTATTTAACTTAGCTTATTTCTTTATATAATTTTAAAAATATATTAAAGAAATTATACGAAAATAGAGCATTTCCATCCCCTTATCTCCGAAACTAATGAGTCAATATTTTTTTAAATAAAAACTAGGCAACGTAGGGCCTCTCTTATGGTTTACAGGAAAGCCTAAACGAGAATCCTAAGTGTTAAAGTTATCACGGAAAACGGAATGGTACGGAACCCTCTCACCACGAGTTCGACTCGCACTTGACCGCTTTTTTTAATAGCTGCACAACAGAACAGAAGTTCTGTCACTTATTGCGTTAGGTACAAATTATTTATAATTTAAAAATAATTCCTACGCTATTTTAAAAAAGTCGCCGTAGCCCGTTGATTGGGCGCATACGTAGTTATGCTCAAATTGTGATTATACATAATTTGTTTTAAATGTATAATTTTAGTGTTCTTAAACAACGTTCACAATGCCACTTGATATGTTGTATTCACTTTCCTTTGACGTTGCATGGTTGTATCGTGCGTGGTCAATCATGTCGCATGGTGAATGTAAACAATTGTTTTGTTTTAAAATAATAGCCCTCATGCTCATGCTTGCCTCGTTGTCATGTTACAAATGGTCTGTTACCAGAAATGTCATTATTGTCTTCAGCTTATCCAGTTTTGTATACATTCTGGTGAACGATCATTTGAACTCTTAATGATGTGCTCTGGTGATGTTGCACCAGTCAATGTCTGCAACGGATGCGCTCGATCACTGATATATCATATATATCTGATATATGAAGGATCCGCCAAATGCCAATGTATCTAATTAACCGCTCATATATTTACAATTCACTAAAGTAGCACACAATTTAAATTTGTATTCATGGTCTTCATCGCCTTGATAACAAGAAACAAGGTGGATAGAGTAAAATGTAATGCCTTTTAAAGTGACCGGACTTTATGTGCATCAGTACAGTATAATGTCGATGGATGACGTGAGAAAAATTTGTAAATCTGGTGTATCACCCCTGCGAGTGACTACCCAAACCTACAGTTGAATTGCACAACATTCCTTCATTTCTTATGAAACACAATTTGATGTTATACGAGAGGCGTGGCCTATTATCGTTTGAAACGTTGATCGTGCAGTCCAGCCCTGCACATTTGCTCATGTTGCCCAACATCGCCACAGAGAGGAGAGACATCACCAGAGCACGCGCGCTTGCCTTCTTGTTGACAATATGGTCCGCGAGCAACACCGGTGGCCATCTGACCGCTGGCACAATATGTCGTGTTGTATCTAACGGGACAGTCGACACTCGCATTAATATGTAGAAATCATCCGGTTGCAGCATACAACATGGTAGCCTGTCGACTGACGGACGCGCGCGACGGGCGGACTAGCACTCAAGTGCCTTTTAAAAAGTAAGTACGCTTTCTCCGGGTCTTCATGAATCGTGGATCGATATTACCGTAGACTGTATGTTTATACTACTTAAGTTAGATACCTACTTATTAATATTCAATAATTAAACTTGCACTATTCGCCTTCTCGGATGCCGCCCTACTCAGGAAATCAGGTGAGATTGTTGTTGAGTCAATCATGTCGACAACGAGTGGAGCTCTGGGAGGACCCTGCATAGGTCCTCCCAAGCAATGAAACCCTATGTACACTGTATTCTGAGTTATCGTAATTCAAAATAGGTACTATTGTTTCCCGATGCTATTAAAATTTGTTTATGAGCGTGTCTCGTGCTCGGGCACATGCCTACAAGATAAGACAGCCACTACCACTGCTAGTTTCTTCTGCCAAGTACTTTTATTTATTTATTTAGAAAAGGAACACTAAGAAACAGGTTAGGAACAACGGCAATATTGAGAGAGGACAATAATTATATTTTCAGATTTAGAGCGAGCGGAATATCGAGTATAGCGGACTGCCTGCGCTTCGTGGTGAACTGGGTGTGGCCGCGGTCTCGTTGCGCCAGCGACGCGGAGTACTGGCGTGCGCCGGCGCCCTCGCTGCCGCCCACTCCTCCGCCGCCGCCGCTCGACTCCGGCTCGCCCTCGCCTGCGCCCTCCTCCTCTGACGACGGTGGCTTCCTGCCGCGCCTGCGCGCGCCGCTGCGCGCCGGCGCCGCCGCGCCGCCGCTCTTCCGCGCCTCCTCGCCGGCGCCCGAGCCGCCCTGGCCGCCGTGGCCGCCGTGGGCCGCGTGGCCGCCCTGGACCCCGTGGGCGCCTTGGTCGCCGCTCCACTTCTCCGACCTCAGCTCGGTCGCATTCCCGAGCTCCGGCGACCGCTCCTTTCCAACTCCGCCGTCCTTCGTGCGCCTGCGCTCGCTGCGGCGTCGCTACTCCCAGGAGCTGCCGTCCCTCCGCGCCATCCGGGAGGAGGCGGCCCGCGGGCACGTCGGCGGCGGCGTCGGCTTCGCGACCAAGCCGCGCGCGCGGCCGCCGCCTCGACAATTCCGCCTCGCGCGTAGCGCTCCCGACCTCGGCCCGCCGCCGCCTCACGAGGCCTCTCCCGAGAGCCGCTCCTCGTCGAGCGGCTTCGGCAGCAAGAACGCCTCCTCCTCGCAGCAGAACCGCAGTAGCCGCGCCGGCAGCGTCGCCGAGTGGCGCCCGCCGCCCTACCGCCCGCCCCCTCCGCCACCCGGCGCCTGGACGCTTGCCGAGGCCGCGCTCGACGCAGGCTCCGTCGACGGACACTACGAATTCGATCGGTCTTCGCCGACTCCGACGCCTTCGACGCCGGAGCGGCCGCGCGCGCGGCGCGACGACATAGAGGCGCGCGTGCGTGCCATGAAAGAGGAATTCCAGGAGTTCCGCATGCGGCAGGCACGTCGCCGCCGCTCTCCGGAGTTCGCGCCCGTCAGCGAGAGCGCGTGCTGAGCGGATGCGCGGCATGCGGCGAGGCAGACTGAAGCTCCGGCGACGTGACGCTCGCTAAACTACTTGTAATAGAGTTTTAAGTGTAGCTTTTTGCATTTCGGTTCGGGAGCCGACCGAACGATGAGGACTATTCCCGACCATTATTATTCTAAATGACACGAACTAAACGAAACGTTATGAATATGCGGTAGAGTTAAGGAGCGCAGCGGCGCTCTGTATTATGTAAGACATGGATGCCCTTGCGTTTTGTGTTCGTACTGTCTGCATTCTAGATGCTTCCTCGAGTGAACCATCTCGATCTTACCAAATGTATATGTCAATTACCGCCTTTTCTCATTCACTTCGATAACACTAAAACGTATTGTTATTAGATCGTCCTCGTGTGGCCACCGCTCAGCTCGTCTCGTGTCGGTCGAGTGGCCACCGCTCAGCTCGTCTCGTGTCGGTCGTGTGGCCACCGCTCAGCTCGTCTCGTGTCGGTCGTGTGGCCACCGCTCACCTCGTCTCGTGTCGGTCGAGTGGCCACCGCTCAGCTCGTCTCGTGCCGGTCGTGTGGCCACCGCTCAGCTCGTCTCGTGTCGGTCATGTGGCCACCGCTCAGCTCGTCTCGTGTCGGTCGTGTGGCCACCGCTCAGCTCGACTCGCGTCGGTCGTGTGGCCACCGCCTAGCTCGTCTCGTGTCGGTCGTGGGGCCACCGCTCAGCTCGTCTCGTGTCGGTCGTGTGGCCACCGCTCAGCTCGTCTCGTGTCGGTCGTGTGGCCACCGCTCAGCTCGTCTCGTGTCGGTCGTGTGTCCATCGCTCAACTCGTCTCGCGCCGCGTCGGTCGTGTGGTTTCGCTCAATGTCATTTAAACAAAGTAGTGATTTCGCGAAGCATCCTGAAGTGCAGGGAGTACAGCGGGAACACGTCAATCTAAACGCTTTAGGTATGAGTGGAAGACGCATCCACGATACCACTCATACCAACATTAATATAATTATATTACTGTAATATACATATTATAATAACACGTAAACAAATGGCCGCTGTCGCCTCGCACGCCGCGCCGCGGGCACCGCAATACCGTCGATCCAAATTGTTGTCACTCGCTATTAATTTCTGATAATATTCAATTAGAGTTTAAAGTAGATGAAAGGCGTAAAGCATTTCACACGTGCCATTGATAATAAGACTAAACGTGGCGTGTGTCTGATCTCACGGCGCGGGGCGGGGCGGGATGGAGGCGGGGGCGGCTCGCAACAAGCGGTAGGCACGTATTGCATTTTAAGAGTAGTCAGTAGAAACTTGGTAGATAGTGGAGGGGGGCGGCGTGCTGGCCGGCACTCACCGCCCTCCGCCTCCAACTCTTAATAAAACAACTGTCTGAAGTTTTGGTTTAGTTGTCATATTGAACTGTCTTTTGCGTTAATGTAATATATATTTTAGAAACGTCTGTATATATGTACAAAAACTCGATATACATACTTCTATACGTTAAATATTTATTTATGCTAAGGTCACTTATATGTTTAAGTTTGAGATACTGAGTTCCGGCGTCATATTTTGAGGGAGATGTACTTATTATGTGATATTTAAATCGTGGGAATTGTTAAGAAACACTTCGTCAGCAGTTTGCCAGTGAGTCGACCAAAATAAGTTAGAAAATAATCCCTTTACGAATCACAATAGAAACAGACCTAAGTACCCGCACTACTCACACAGCTCGTTCCGTTTCGCACTCTATAACTTTATACCGCAATGTTAGCAAGCAGAGCACGAAGTGCGAGGACTGAGCTAGTTGCTGAGTCGCAGCTGCCTCTACTCTCTACATTTCGATAATAAATTACCTATGCAAGTAAAATAATATGTTAATGGTAAACGAGCCCAAGTAATCAGTAATATTTAGCTAGGAAACCTTTTCGCGAAGTATTTCGACCAAGTATCCTGGCGCAACTGTACCCCGGAACCAATAAGTCAGAAAGTAATCGGCAAGAACGTGCCTTTTCTCATTTGGAACCTCAAATCGTGAATAGAACTCGATGTGTCGATTCCATCTCGCTTGGAGTATACGTCCTTCAATTTTATCATCGTACACCTTGATCTGTCGGCAGAATCTTATCCGTTTATTTGTAATTTTTGTAAGTTTAAATTGTTATGCCAACCACTAGATTTACTTTTCAAGCAAACAAGAAGTTTTAAACTTCTAGAAATGGAATAATAAATAGGTAGGGTAATAAAAAATCCTTATTTCCAATAGGGGAAGCCGCAATATCTTGCCAAGTTAGGTGCATTTTTGTTTTAATCCACAAAGTACAAACATGTTTTAAACGAATGTCTAAATATATTTCACCCACCGATCCTGTTCTATCAGAACGCGTCAGTTTATTTCGCTGATCATAAGACTGCTAGGTTTATTTTTCTTTTTTATAATAAATATTTTGTATAATTTGTGTAAGCGATCGAAGGTGCAACGGGCGGTCTAATTTCTCTGTACCCAGTACCTAGGTATACGTTCGGGCAGTTTGTTCTCCTAAATCTTCTTTCACTTCTCTTCGTCTCACCACGATGTCTCACTCATGCATGCACATAAATATAATCGCTGTATCTGGCTCAAATCCTTCTTTTATTTTCCACACTTTACTTTCTCGCGCGACCTGTCGACGAAAAGTCGTAACTGATTTAATGTTAGTAGAATATAATAATGTACGCTTTAACTTTCGAAAGTTTTTACCTAAAGATGTTAATAGATAATGTATATGTGTGTGCATGGAGAAAATATTAAATTACAAATTAAATTAAATATACACTTATTTTATAATAATTAAAATTAGTGGTTGTATATTGTTTTGTTGTCACTGCCGACCCGAGTCTAGGGGATAATCGTGAAATGTATTAAACATTATTGTATTTTTTTTTTGCATTGTTAACGGTTGATGAGATCCTGTACAACCGATACTATAAGTTGTGCTGTTACGTTCCTTTACAGAACTGTCCAGCTCGTGACGCCTTAGTGTAAGATCTACAAACTGTGCAATAACATTAATTTTATAGTTTTTTTTTGACAGCACACTCGGTGCTAATGTTTTAATTGGTATTAACAATGTGAAAACTCTTACGTCACACATGAACAACACTTTGCCAATAAAATATTAAACCAATTAAATTGTATACACACCATGAAATATATTGTGGCTCCGGGGATGTTCGCATTTAAGAAAGGCAGAAGGTGCGATTGTTTGTTTTGTTATTTATTCTTGGTGATAAAATTACACAAGTCACTCATATTCTACATAGGTAGGAAGTTATGTACATTTTAGACTCGATTGATTTGTGAATATCACCCTAGCAGAGTACAGAAGTTATCGCTTTTGACAGCACCGGCTGAACGCTATTAGACAGATAGGATGAATGTTATTCATGTCATATAATAGGTATATAAGGTGTTTCCATACTAACTCACGCAGTTATTTTGGGAGGGACACATACCTTTAATAATATACACGTTAAGTTAAGCACTAACTATTTTTCGAGAAATTCAACAAAGCCTGTAAGTTCTATCGATGAAAACGTGACACTAGGTATCTAAACAGCTGATTATTTGAGGGCATTGCGTCGTGCCGCGGTGCGCCCCGTGCGCTCAAGGTCATTGACTCTCCTTTAGCGCACGGGATGCCTCTTTATTATGATCAGTATGTGTCCCTCCCAAAATATTTGCTATGGAAACACCCTATATTCACACACACCCTCACACACGAATATAGGCATACCTACCTGTTCATTGGTGGGCGAAAGATTATGTTTGGATGTTGGAACGGTACGAGTGTGCTGTCGGTAAGTAATGAATGAATGTCACATCTGCTCACACTTAGCTGAAACACACGACTTAGGCGTTTTGTACTGAAGCAGCCCAGCGATAGCACACACACAGTTTTGTATGTTTATTTTGAACCCTCACGTTAAGTAGGAGCCATAACCGTAAACGGATTAAGGACTAATAAAAATAAGAAAATCGGTCATGTTCTATTGACTTTAATTTAGAAAAAAAAACATAGCAATATATTAGAATAATATACCTGGAACGGTGTATGGAATATCAGATTTGTATAAAGGCATGTAATAAGAAGTATAGTCACGTTGAGAAGTACCTATATATATAGAGAGAGAGGAAGAAAACGATGTGAACGTGTGAGTGTGTTCAGCGCAGGCGACGGCGCGGCGGGGGCGGCGCGGAGGCGCGGCGGAGGAACACTCTTGTCCGCGTTCGCCTTGTCTACTGCCGACATGGAATCCTGCTGCGCGTACACCGCTCGCCACGCACGTGGCACAAGTATCTTTATCACCAGTGTTTTTTTAGAATTATAAAAAACCTCTGTGATTGAGCTGCTGGGCGTAACCACCGCGCTCGCGTCTCCGGCAGTGCGCGGCGCTCGTCCGCACATTTCTCTTGAGCTAAGGCCGCTCGCTCGGCTGCTCATTCCCGCCGAACGAGGCTCGCTCGCCTGTGTTAGCCGGGAAGGCGCGTGTGCGGGCGGCGCGCGTTGCACCCTCGCTCGTCCCCTCTCGTTGAACGCAGGCGTCTCGCTCGCCGGGGCTAGACTGGCCTACGTTTTTTATCCGAATAAAATTTGTATGCACAATATCACGGCACAATAATGTTAACGATTACATTTATTTTTATTTTTCAAAATACTGAAAACTCTCATACCAGCACCGATCCGAGCAGATATGAAATGAATTTAAATTTCCAATGTCGCACCAACCACAAGTAAAAATAAAGAGAGACTAAAAATATATTATTTTTCATTCTTAGAAATACTTTTAGTTGATAAGTGTTGAGGTCTAGTGTTTACTGTGTAAGCACGAGGAGAATCAATTCAAAATACAATAATGTTGCTACAATTATTCCCTTCGTTTCATTTTAATTAAATTAATTAATTCATATTACATCTTACTCGTATGATTATCCTGACACAGAAATGTAATAATGCGGTCGACACCTGCCAGATACCTGTATCGGCCATTCAATCATGGTTTACTTAGCTAGAAATACAATTCATAATCAAATAAATGCCCTCTTAATTCCAAAATTATGTACAAATTAATAAATATGTGCTCAACTATAAAGGTGTTACATTTCTACTTATATAGCTAATACAAAAAATATATCTCCAACTCTCATTTACAAAGTCAATACTTATAGTTAGGTATCTTTAAAATACGTAAATAGTTCTCTTAAATAAACGTTAGATGACACAGCGAGGAAATTGTTTAACATGAATTGAATTAATTTTGAAAATTACGATTTAGTTTGAACTCTTCAGAACGAATAAAAATGGGACTTACGAATTAGGTGTATGGAAGCTATTTTACATTCAAACGAATGATCTAATTTGGTTTGAGTTCTCTAATGCCCACAGAATTACGTTTTTATTTAGGTTTCTCTATGCGACTATCTTCAAGCTTAGAGTTCTGGACAAGATGGCGGAGGAGGCGGCGGCGACTACCCGCCATTGCATTTCTGATCTGTTAGTCGATCCTTGAGGCCGCATATTCGCTCTCTCGCGAAATACATGACGGCACCAGCGACGGCGAGCAGCAGAAGCACACAGCCGGTAATAGTGGCTATAGCTCTGATGCGGCTGTAGGCGGGTATGTCCAGCACTAGCTTCTGGCTCGCGAACTGCGAGTCGTTTGTGGTCAGAGAGAACACGATGAACGTGTACTGTTCGTCCTCGCGTACGTCTGTAACTGCAATTGAACAGAGTAACTATGAATATAAGCAGGCAGGTACAATACTTTCACTTTTCTGAACTAAGAGGATAATATTATAATTTGATTAATTTCCTGTAAACATACTTGAAATCGAACAACATACATCATATCCTATTTAAATTTTTTTCGTTAACTAAAACTTGCTACAATGTTTAGTTTCATGTACCTACTGAATAATAAATTATTCCTCGAAAACTGAATCACTAATAATTTCCAATGGTAGGTACTGGTAGGTACTATAATATACCGTTACTGTACACTCGACAGTAAGTCAACGGTAAATAATCGAGAACTTACTTAGACCAATCAGTCAGTCATTCACTCAGGCAGCGTTTGTGCGTCCACTGCGCTGGACATAGCCTCTCGAATTTTCCTTCAGGGCGGGAGGTCATCAGCGGTATGGAACCGCTGCTTTCCGCCGACGCGACGACGATAGTTAGGTATCTACCCTACATGTTAACAATAACTTAAATGCGTAAATATTTATGTAGATATAAATTAATATCGGCAAGTATTTGGTTGCCTATCGCGGCAACTTACTTAGGAAGTATGTGTTGGTGGTCTCATGCGAGCCCTGCAGGAACTCCTCCCGGCCGAGATACCAGCGCACGATGTAGCGCCGTAGGTGCTCAAAGCCGTACTCCGGCGGAGCCCACACCAGCAGCAGACCCTCGGCAATGATGCGGGCCGACAGGTTGGTCGGCGGACCCGTCGTCATGTAGCTCGGTAGCGCTCCACTCTCGATTGTGTTGTCGTCTGCAATGTACGTAGGTACAGCTCGACGTACAGCGATTCATTCATGTGAAACGTGCGTTTTCATTAATGTGAACCGACATGGGTCGCTGTGCCGAGAGACCAATGGTGCAGTCGACAGAGCCAAAATCACGTTTCCTCGCGAAACCAATCTCCATGTCCGCAAATCTGCTGCCATGCCACCAGGCGCCATTCCAGCAAAGGAGGCGGTACATTTTCATTGTGCAATTTTAGGGCCTTTATCTGACGCAAACAAAGAATTAAGTGCTATGCTACTTAGTAGGTAGGGTTTATCACGTGGAAAGCTCTGAACTGAAAATCGTTTACTGTGACGGTATCCATACTAATATTATAAATTCGAAAGTAACTCTGTTGTCTGTCTGTCTGTCTGTCTGTCTGTCTGTCTGTTACCTTTTCACGCCTAAACCGCTGAACAGATTTCGATAAAATATTGCACGGAGTTGAATTGCATCCTGAGGACGGACATAGGCTACTTTTTGTCTCAAAAAACAACCCTTAAGGGGGTGAAATAGGGGATGAAAGTTTGTATGGGGAAATCAGCATTTCTTAAGTTAGGGATGTGAAAATTTATATTTGGGCTTTTGGTATGAAATAAAGAAATACGTGTTTCAGCGTTTTTGCTAAATCAACCCTTAAATTAAAATAGGGGTTGAATTCAAAATTAAATTTTAGGATTTTAAAAAATTTTGTACGAAGATGAATTGCATCCTGAGGAAGAACATAGGCTGACTTTTGTCTCAAAAAACAACCCTTAACGGGGTGAAATAGGGGATGAAAGATTGTATGGGAAACCCATCATTTCTCAAGTTAGGGATATGAAAACTCATATTTAGGCTTTTGGTATAAAATAAAGAATTACGTGTTTCAGCGTTTTTGCTAAATCAACCCTTAAATTAAAATAGGGGATGATTTCAAAATTAGATTTCAGGATTTTAAATGATTTTAAATAATGTTATCCATACTGGGGGTGGCTTTGAAGAGGGGGGTTGAGGTAGGGGGGAGGGGTCCGCGGGGAGAGGGGAAGGGAGGATAATTTAATCTCTATCTTCTTTTCTCTATCTCTACTTCTTATAAAAGGAAACGTCTGTTTGCATGTATGTGGCATGTTTGAGGTAAACTCGGAACCACTTAAAAGATTTTGATGCGGTTTACACCAATGTAAAGAGTAGTTCTTCAGGCTCACTATAGGCTATATACCATAAAGTTAAATAGCCTTAGGGTTGAGCAGTATCAAAGAAAACGGAATTTAGTGTCGAATGGTCGTAATATATGGCGTTAGCAGTTCTGTTGCGTTGCGTTGGTGTAGATAGATGCTTTTGGTAGAAGAGATGAATAGAAAAAGAGTAGATATCTTCTATACTTATAAAATTGTTTGTCCTGACTGACTGATCTATCAACGCACAGTCAAAACTACTAAGTCTAGAAAGCTTAAATTTGGAACATAGGTTTATTTCATAACGTAAGCATCCGTTGAGGATTTTTGGAAATTAAAACTTTAAGGGGGGGAAATGGGGACGACGACTTTGTATGAAAGTCTTTGTTATTTGAAGTTAGAAACATGAAAATTTGAATTACAGCTGCTGAGAATAAATAACTAAAGAAGTGTTTCAGGGTTTTTGGTTTTCCAATTTTAAAGGGGGGGGGGGGGGGGGGGGTGCCAGTGGCCTCGCCCTCGAGAAGGTTTACTGTATTCCAAGCCTCGCCTTTGCTACTTAATTTATTTACGAAGGTTTATCGTTAACGCAGGTCGGCCTTCGGCCTCGCCCATAGTTAATTACTTTGATCGAGAAGGTTTATCCTCTTCCTGAACGCAGATCGGCCTTCGGCCTCATCCATAGTTTATACTTACTTTCACCGAGATGGTCTTCGAGGTGGTCTTTCGACTGTCTTCGAGAAGGTTCATGGTCTTTCTGAACGCAGCTCGGCCTTCGGCCTCGCCCTTAGTTACTTACTTTCTTCGAGAAGGTTTATAGTCTTCCTGAACGCAGCTCGGCCTTCGGCCTCGCCCTTAGTTATGGTCTTCCTGAACGCAGCTCGGCCTTCTGCCTTTCCCTTAGTTACTTACTTTCTTTGAGAAGGTTTATGGTCTTCCTGAACGTAGGTCGGCCTTCGGCCTCGCTCTCAGTTACTTACTTTCTTCGACAAGGTTTATGGTCTTCCTGAACGTAGCTCGGCCTTCGGCCTCGCCCTCAGTTACTTACTGTCTTCGAGAAGGTTCATGGTCTTTCTGAACGCAGCTCGGCCTTCGGCCTCGCCCTCAGTTACTTACTTTCTTAGATAAGGTTTATCGCCTTCCTGAACGCAGCTCGGCCTTCGGCCTCGCCCTCAGTTACTTACTGTCTTCGAGAAGGTTCATGGTCTTTCTGAACGCAGCTCGGCCTTCGGCCTCGCCCTCAGTTACTTACTTTCTTCGAGAAGGTTTATAGTCTTCCTGAACGCAGCTCGGCCTTCGGCCTCGCCCTCAGTTACTTACTTTCTTCGAGAAGGTTTATAATCTTCCTGAACGCAGCTCGGCCTTCGGCCTCGCCCTCAGTTACTTACTTTCTTCGAGAAGGTTTATGGTCTTCCTGAACGTAACTCGGCCTTCGGCCTCGCCCTTAATTACTTACTTTCTTAGATAAGGTTTATCGTCTTCCTGAACGCAGCTCGGCCTTCGGCCTCGCCCTTTGTTACTTACTTTCTTTGAGAAGGTTTATAGTCTTTCTGAACGCAGTTTGGCCTTCGACCTCGCCCTTAGTTACTTACTTTCTTCGAGAAGGTTTATGGTCTTCCTGAACGTAGCTCGGCCTTCGGCCTCGCTCTCAGTTAATTACTTTCTTCGAGAAGGTTTATGGTCTTCCAGAACGTAGCTCGGCCTTCGGCCTCGCCCTTAATTACTTGCTTTCTTAGATAAGGTTTATCGCCTTCCTGAACGCAGCTCGGCCTTCGGCCTCGCCCTCAGTTACTTACTGTCTTCGAGAAGGTTCATAGTCTTTCTGAACGCAGCTCAGCCTTCGGCCTCGCCCTTAGTTACTTACATTCTTCGAGAAGGTTTATAGTCTTCCTGAACGGAGCTCGGCCTTCGGCCTCGCCCTCAGTTACTTACTGTCTTCGAGAAGGTTTCGTGGTCTTCCTGAACGTAGCTCGGCCTTCGGCCTCGCCCTTAGTGACTTACTTTCTTTGAGAAGGTTTATAGTCTTTCTGAACGCAGGTCGGCATTCTGCCTCGCCCTCAGTTACTTACTTTTTCGAGAAGGTTTATCGTTTTCCTGAACGCAGCTCGGCCTTCGGCCTCGCCCTTAGTTACTTACTTTCTTCGAGAAGGTTTATTTTCTTTCTAGAATACAATTCAGCCTGAAGTCTCGCCGTTAGTTACTTACTTTATTTGAGAAGGTTTATCGTTTACCTTAACGCAGCTTACTGTCTTCTTTGAAATACGAATTTCACGCGAGCGGAGCCGCGGGCTCAGCTAGTTATATTATATTACATGTAATATACTGCGTGTCCGACACATAATTATGGGTACTTACTACCTAGATGGATAAATAAATTAGATGGGGGCATTTCGATGCGTAGAGAAGTGATTAAGATTCCGTTCTCACGCGTAACTTTTGGTTAAGTTTTGCTTTATGTAATTCTCTATGAATGACGACATTCCGTTTGATATGACACGTAATGATGATGGCAGGGCTAAAGTGACCCACCCACAGTCCTGATGAAGACTGGTTTGCTGAAAAGGCCGTCGCCGATGTAGTCCTGCGACAGGATTCGAATCTCGTACTCCACGCCGGACTGTAGGTTGTTGATGGTGGCCTCCGTGGTGCCCAGGGAGAGGATCTTCATGGTCCTCCACTCGGAGACGTCGACCGGCCGGTACCACACGTGGTAGTCCACTCGCTGGCGAGTGTAACCTAGTCAGGGCAACAGTTCATGTTATAACTGTAGATAAATGACATTTTCGAACATAGTGTGTAAAGGTCTAACATCTGCCTGTCTGTTGCCTGCTGCCTGCTGTAAAGTCTGCCTGGAGGTTCTACCTACCGGAGCACCGGAGCACAGACAGAATGATAGTCGGTGGAAAGTGTTTTCCAAAATAGATATTTTTTCCTTTCAGTTTAATACATACATGTCAGCCTCGGTAGCTCAGTCGCGCTCAACAATCGTTCGCAATCATAAGCCCACCTGGGCGCGATCAGAACTTGGATGGGTGACCGTTCGACCGTTGGAGGCTGACCGTGGTTCGGATTCCACGTGAAACTTTATATAGCTCTATCTTACCTTACTAGGTGGTAGGGTTCAACCCGACGTGGTTGGTACCACCGCACTGAATGCAGTTCGGTCGAAACGTCTATGAAAATTGTTAAGATTTCCAGACTAGTTAGGTTTCCAGTATAGCTGGCACGACCAAAGGAGGAAGCAGTACTGACATGGCAGCTAGTTCACCAAGGTGTTATGGGCTGATATTGAGGGTGTTGTAGGCGATGTAGCCAACCATGCCAGGTTCCATAAAAAAGGCAACTTTGATGTAGTGCCACTTTTGAAAAGGCCCGAACGTGACTTGGTACCAATGTGTCGACACAAGTGGAGACCCACATCAAAGACCTATACTTAGCCCATGGTACCAGGGGTGATATCAACCATCGGGCCTCTTGACACCGCGAACAACCGCAAGGCTCTAGGGCGCACGATATATTTGCAGTAATTGGACTAATTTAAATACGATTATTATTGCAAATTTTATTCTACGAGTATGTGTCATCCATCATAATCCAAGTTACCTGGTACCCAATGTACGTGGATAGAGTTCCTAGTGGCGTTGGTGGTGACGTTGTATGGAGCCCTCGGAGCGACATTCTCTATCATAAGCTCCGTCTCAGCCGTCATGGTATCAGCTTCGTTGGATGCCTTGCACACGTACATGCCACGATCTTCTTCTGTGATTTCATCGATCGTGATGTTGCCACCTTGGAGAGAGTAACGCCCTTCTGGCAGATGTTGACCGTCTCTCTGTTGGAAAATGAAACGCAAGATTGGAATAAAGAATAAAGAAATCTAATAACAAGTCTTTCTTTCTTCCGAGAACAACACTGACTATGTAGACGACCGAAGGGAAGCACTGACATGGCACCTAGTCCACCCGGTGTTATGGGCTGACATCGCGGATGTTGTAGGTGATGTAGTCAACCGTGTCAGTTTCCATAAAAAAAACCGGCCAAGTGCGAGTCGAACTCGCGCTCCGAGGGTTCCGTATCGCCATGTCATGGCTAGCACCACTCACGCCATCTATGGCGTGTTATGAAATGCTTCATATTAGTTAAATGTCATGATTCGTTAAAATGCTTCATAATCTATTCGGTAGATAGCGCGCGTGCATACACTTTTTGGTTTCTTCTATGGGAACCCCCGTGATTTTTTTACTTTTTCTTATTTTTATTATTTGTTGTTATATCGGCCATAATAACACATATTCTCTGAATATTTCAACGGGCTGCCTATTACGGTTCAAGAGATAGAGCCCTCGGACAGACAGACAGACAGACGGACGGACAGACAGACAGACAGACAGACGGCGTAGGCTTAGTAATAGGGCCTCGTACCGGATACGGAACCCTAAAAAAAATGTAAACTATGAGGATTTGTTTCCATTTTAAATCGATTTAGGATATCATGGTAACGAGCTTTCATTTCTTCACGTTTGCAAACTTTCCACAAATCGGTAATGTCCAGAATCTCTTACCCTGGCCCAGGTGATGAGAGGCGGAGCGCCCGAGTTGCTGTCAGTTGCCCCGCAGCCCATGGTGACACTGCCTCCCAGCTTCGTTAGGTAGAGCTGCTGAGGGCGGTATGTGAAGATCGGTGGTCGCTGCACGATCACCTGCGTCGTTGGCGATGGCCCCTCCGTGCCCAGGGAGTTGTAAGGAGTACAGGAGTAGGAGCCCTCGTGGGTTTCGTCTACCTGCGATCGTTGTCGTTCGTTGTAGTTCTGGATATTAGCCCTTTCGCAATGATTGAATTATTTGTATTAATAAGAACTCTAGTCATAGTTTATTATCTAATGCGGGCTATAAATTTTTATTCGCAATTTCAATTCAGTTTAGTTTACTATGATTGCATGTGTAAATATTTCTATATTAGCAATAATAAATAAAATATCGTTGAAGATCGATATCTTAGGTGGTGGCGTATATATGGAAACTCTGCTTGATACAGGAATCATATCGTAGAAGACTTCTTGTACAAAATATTCCCACTTACAATAAATAATAATTAAGAAATACCCTGTTGAACAGAAGGCTGCCGTTTCTGCTGTAGAACACACCAGGGACATTTAGAGGATCGAACAGAAATCCATCCTTTTCCCATCGCAGGTTGATGAGTGATGGGTTCGCCCGGTAGAAACAATCCAGACTGGCTGGCTTACCATATGGAAGGAAACGTTCTTTCGGAGCGTACACTATTTTTGCCTTATCTGCAATTCAGAATAAGTTTCAAAACAGGATACAAACAGATGACAAACATTCCACGAAATGCCACAATGAAGATCCCTTTGTACTTTTTTATTTATAAAACATAGATAATTACTATTATTGACACAGGTTAAGCAAGACTAAACTATTGGGGACATTCCTTGGTTCTGATGTCATTAAAATAAACTTGAACATGCTGTTTTTAAGTGACTAAAAACTGTACTGTGTGAGGCCGATATAAAGAATAGCCCCACTGCGTCTCTCCCCGTGCATGTCGTAATAGGCGACTAAGGGATAAGGACGAGATGCCGTGCTAAAGGGCGATAGTCTTGCCACGTCAGGCAGGCCACTCACCTTGGCACGGTCCTTTCACCGAGTCGTGTAGCATTGGGTCTTTGTGCCTTACTTGCTGCTTGATAGTTATCTTGTCCGAAACTTTGCTAAACGTGGTGGTCGATGTTGTGTTACAATTTTCCAGAGTTCTTGCAGCACAACACCGATTAATCTGCTTATCCTGATTGTCGGGATACAACGTGTGTGGTATGTATGTATGTATTTACTAAAAAACTTTTTTTTTATCAAATCAGAGTTTGTTTTTTTAAAACAGTTTTTTCATGTTTATTGTTTATTGTTGTTTATTGTAAACAATTTAGCATCGCGCTCAGATTTGTCATATTTACATTGTAAAATTCCGCCAGTTCGATTATCACAGCGAAGAAGAGCCTGATAAGAAACATCACTGGAAATTTTTTCAATGTACACTTAGTCTACCTACTTTACAAAAATGTTTCCCACTGCCTAGACACGCATATGTGCTGATTTGTGACAGATGCAGCAATTCATGACAAAGTGAAAACATTTTTACTATGAAAATGTATGAAGTTATGAAACGAAATACTACTCTGTTTCTGTCACAAACCACCACATGTCGTTGATCATGTCGTCATGAAATCAGACTTGTGAAAATCAGAAATGTAACTATTTTATAGACACACGCGGTATAATCAGACATTATGCGATGGCATACAATTTAACAGATAGGTTGTCTAGGTAGAATCTACTTACATAGCTCGGGAAGAACTGTTTTGATTTAAAAATAATAGAATCTACTTATTCAAAAACTCCAAGAAGTTACTTACATTGCACATTCAAAAAGGCGCTCGCACTCTGAATCTCTCCCGCTGTATTCACAACTCTGCACTCATATTCTCCTGGGTCCGTCATCATAGTGTGTCCAAGAATCAGAGATCCATTGGAAGCTAAAATGGTCCTGTAGGACAAGTCCATGAGGTCGGATAACGCGTCTCCGTCTTTGTACCACTTTACTATGGACTCGGGACTTTTCGGAACACATTCAAATTCTGCTCTTTCTCCCTCCATACAGGTGACGTTCATTGGTGGAGTCACTATGAGGTTTCCACCTTGAAAATGAGAAAGTATTGCATAAGACAAATATTTTACGACCTTAATTTTGTAGTGGTTTCCTCCATGTCTTCAACATTCATGCCTGTCCAGTACAGCATCTACTGCTAACCGCAACTACTTTCATGCACAGTAAGCATACTTTCTCAGCAGAATGTATCTGTTAACTTAGGAACATAAATCTAGGTAAAAGATTTTGTTTATGGAAATATACGGTTGGCTACATCACCTACACCATATTTTTTATGGAAACTGACGCGGTTGGTTACATCACCTACAACATCCGTGATGTCAGCCCAGGATGAACTTGGTGCCAGGTCAGTGCTTCCCTTCGGTCGTGGCGGCTACACTGAACTGGACGGAAAACACAAACTATTTACATAGCCGTTTCGACCGACCTTTCATTTAGTACGGTGGTACCAACCCGGGCGGGATAAACTCTACCACCTAGTAAGGTAAGAAGGGAACGGAACTACAGTTTTACGTGGAATCCGAACCACGGTTAGTCTCCAATGGTCGAGCGATCACCCATCGACGACGAGGGGCACAGCACCACTGAGCTACCGAGGAGGCCGACATCTTAATTTTATTATTTATTATTGTGGATTTAGACCATTCCAATTGGGTTGATTTGGGGTTGACACAGAACATTTAATATTTAAATATTTCAATTAAATCGTCATGGATTTAATTGAAATATTTTAACCAGTTGAAATAGTTAAACCAATGTGTGTAGGTAAGGTCCTAACTAACAAATGCCTCAGGTTAGTCGCAGTCCTCGAACTCACCGTCAACTTCCAGATAGTAGAAAGTGCCATTGTTCCTAGTGTTGGGCGTTCTGTTGGGGAAGACAACGAGGCAATGGTAATTGCCGTTGTCTGTCTCGCGGATGGAGGTGAGGTTGATGGAGCCGCGCCCGAGACCGAACTCTCGCTGGCGGAGATGCTGGATGCGGCCTCCGTAGCTGTCTGCATACTCGGCTGCTTCGGGCTCTGTTCTGCTGTACCATGAGAAGATCTTCTCGCCCTAAAAAACAATAATTGTTTTGACTCTTTACTTGGAAAAGCTAAAGAGCCTACTGTAGAGAAAATTTCAGCCTGCAAAGTTATGCGTGTATGTAATTATTCTAAATAGTGATCAGTTGGGGAAAATAACGAGGCAATGTTAATCACCTCATACTTCCCGCTTAAGTGCTTCCTTATCACAGAGCGGCTATTGGCGGCCGTCGTTCTCTGTTACGTTTGCTTGCTTTAGATTTATCCCGGTATTTATCAGTTTCCGCTGATCTGGGAGTGTTTTTCATTATGTATTATTTTATGCTGTGAAATAATACGTTATTTTTATTTTAATGTAATCCGCTGCTCTGCTGCTATTCGTTTCCCTTACCGTAGGTACCAACTAGGTGGTAGAATTTTTGAAACAGATTTGTTCCAGCATTATGACAGACACCTCTCGTTGGTTCTTATTATTATTAAAAGTCGGGTATGGCAAGATCTCTTAGTTCGAGAAGGTGTGTACTTAGCATATGAGGAGATTGTGTAAAACCATGTAACAGGTCAAATCTGGATAAGCGTGCGTCTAGTCGATTAGAGCAGAACGGTAGAGTAGAGTAGAACACGAGCGTGGGCGTAGGAAGGAAACAACACTACAGCTCGTTTGCCTAATTAGTGAGAATGTCTCACCGTCTGCTGACCTGTTTCCACGTTTGCTGTGCTTCGTTGGCAGTAGTTAGACTACACCAATTATGATTTGATTCACAAGGAAGACTATATTCAAAACTACTTAGCGTTTGCCCTCAGCTCCACTCGCAACATTGTCGGATTTGAGCACTTACCACTCTACATTCCGAAGGGTTGAGCGAAGTTTTAAGAATACGGCTAAAAGTTCTTAGTAGTTATGTTATTGTTGTCCCCTCTATAGAACTAGGCAACCAAATGGCAAATTTTCCTTATGTACTAAGTATGATTTTCATTAATCTCTAAGAGTTATGCTTATGCATCTTACCTCGTCTCTCTCTCTCTCTCTTTCTCTCTCTCTCTCTCTCGCAGTGTAAAGGAAGCCTTTTAAGGCGGTGTAAAGGAAGCCTTTTAAGGCTTCCTTTACACCGCTTGTAACGAAATCTATTATTTCTGTAAAATATTTGTAGAGCAATAATGCACGATTATCTAAATCGTTATTGTGCCGCACTGCAAAGGCGTGGAACGGGCTTCCGGGGAATATCTTTCCACGCTCTCTACAATCCACAGATCTTCAAATCGCGGGTCAATAGCGACATAAGTCGGCCTCCAAGCCCGACTGGCACCTCCTCGGGGGTATTATTGACTGCACCTGAGGCTTCAATCTCGGGCACAGCCATCCAGTTCGGAAGCAATAAAAAAGTATTTTTAAGTACCTAGCTGATGTTGCTTTTCTGAAGAGAGATCTTGTTTTTTTAACCGACTTCAAAAAACGAGGAGGTTCTCAATTCGACTGTATTTTTTTTAATGTTTGTTACCTCAGAACTTTTGACTGGGTGAACCGATTTTGATGATTCTTTTCTTATTTGAAAGCTGGTGCTTCCCGTGTTTGTCCCATCAAGAAATTTGGTCAAGATCGGATTGGAAAGCGAGGCGAGTCCGCCGAGTACATTAATAGCAAAAAATTACTAAAAAAAACTGTGAAATAAAAAACTATTTAAAAAAATATATAAACCGCCTTCAAAAATGTATGAAATAAAAAAAAATCGAACCCTAGAGTTGAAGGCGGTGCTTAAGCAAGCAAAAATAACCGACCGCCTTCAACTCTAGGGTTCGATTTTTTGACGTGATAACGTCTTATAAATTGATGAACACCGGCTACACGCACGAAAAAGTGTCACGTTCCATCTGAGCCTGTGTGTGCAAGCGAGAGCGCGTAACAAGCGATAGAGAGGCACAATCGGCCCAAGCGGCAGTGTTGCCAAACGTACGATAATTGCCGTATCGTACGGTAATCGAGGCTAGAAATCGACAAATGTTTATTGTTTATTGTTGTTTATTGTATAATTTCATCCATAGGTAGGTAACCTACGCTTGGACATGTCGAAAATTCCGCCACCGACAATAAGCGGAGCTAATTGCCTACTAATTAAATTTGGTACCGATTGCACAATTCTTTCAATATACCGGTCTCCGTCGACATATGATACTACGAGTTTTCTGGATTCACTGAATAATATAACCTCACAACATAAACGAGCTAAAACTTTCATTATAACTGGCGATATCAATATTGATATTAAAAAAGACACTAATGATCCCAGAGGGCCAAGGTACCTGTGTTTATGTGCAGAAATGGGTCTGTATCCAGCTCTTACAAAACCCACAAGGGGTAACTCATGTATTGACCATTTTATGATTAGAAGCAGGGAAAAGATTACTACCGTTGTATGTGAACCTCCAACGACAGATCATAGTCCTATTATGGCATTTATAGAGAAAGTAGTGTGTCACAAACAAAAACAGCTTAAAGAAACGAAAAAGGTGAACTATAAAAACATATGCGACCAGCTAGAATTGACAGATTGGACATTCATGCTTTCGGAAACCGACGTGGACAGGGCAGTAAATAATTTAATCGAAATTCTTAATTGCACTATACTAAACAACACTGCGACAAAACATCCAAGTACATGTCGACTTTCGAAGGCGTGGATAACTCCAGCTCTGTTAAAATGTATGTAGACTAGGCACAGAATGCATGAGCAGGTTAAAAAAGATCCAGATAATCTGACTTTAAAAACCCAATATAAAGCATATCGGAATACGTGCAACGCATCAACCGTAGCCGCAAGAAAACTGTATTTTGCAAATAAGTTCCAAGAAAACAAAAATGACCCAAAAAAAGTCTGGGAGGTAATGAAAGAAGCTGCTCACATAAACCAGAATCATGACAGCTCAGTATTTCTTGACCCTAAATTGGCTCCCAAAGAAGCATTAAATGGTTTTAATAATTATTTCACCACAGTCGGTGAGAACTTAGCTCAGGTCACATTAAAATCACTTAATACTAGTGAAGATAACTTAGCTAATTCGATCAGGACACCAATTCACAGTAAATCTTTCTTTGTGCATCCGACGGACGAGAAAGAAATTCAACGCATTATACTTCAACTCAAGGCAAAAAGCGCTCCAGGGTGGGATGGAATCACTACGAAAATAATCCAAAAAGCCAATGTTTCCCTTCTTGAGCCACTTTCACATATAGTAAATTTGAGTTTAACTACAGGTGTATTTCCTTCTGCACTCAAAAGATCATTAGTTTGTCCGCTCCACAAGAAAGGAGATCTAACCAATCCATCTAATTACAGGCCAATCTCACTTCTACCTACTATCTCTAAAATACTCGAAAAAGTTATGAAAGAAAGGCTGACTTTTTACCTGGAAAACAATAACATTCTCTCAAAAAATCAGTATGGGTTCAGGTCAAAGAGATCCACTGAGGATGCGGTCTCTGCTTTGACGGAGCTGGTTTCCCGAGAACTTGACAGAGGACGAAAGGTCCTGGGAGTGTTCCTGGACCTTGCGAAGGCATTTGATACAGATATTGTACAAAAAGTTAGAACGAATGGGTATCAGAGGCTTGCCGTTGCAATGGTTCAGAAGCTACCTTTCAGACAGATCTCAAACAGTTCGAGTAGGAAAAGATACCAGTGATTCACGACCGCTGAACTATGGAGTGCCTCAGGGTAGTATATTGGGTCCTATTCTTTTTCTTGTATACATCAATGACCTCTGTGACATGTTTCTAAAGGGAGGACGTGTAATCACGTTTGCTGACGACACCGCCCTGATTTTCACAGGCATAAATTGGGAGGAGGTCCACCGCCTAGCACAGGATGGTCTGTCAAATGTCAAGTACTGGCTTGATCATAACCTACTTACATTAAACACTTCTAAGACTAAATACACATGCTACAGCATCACCGAGAGATCAGCTCAGGAACTCAATTCATATAAACTTAAAATACATTCCTGCCAAAACGATATATCCAATACGCAGTGTAACTGTGAGGTCTTGGAATGTGTTAAAATGATAAAATATCTGGGTGTAATTTTGGATGAAAGGTTGAACTGGAAATATCACATTGCAGCATTGTCGGGAAGAGTAAGGCGACTTATCTACTTTTTTAAAAGCATTCGCAATGTGGTTGATTCGAATACTTTGAGGACTGCGTACTGTGCCCTCTGCCAATCAATATTGACTTATTGTGTATCAGCCTGGGGAGGCGCCCGCGCCGCTAAGACGTACCTCATAGAATTGGAGAGAGCACAGCGTGCGGTTCTAAGGGTAATTTTTAGGAAACCATTCCGATTTAATACTCTTGAGCTATACAGAAGTTCTGAAATACTCTCAGTGCGCAAACTTCATATTCTGAGACTTGTTTGTTCATTTGATTTGTCTTATGAACGGCCAGTTTCAAATGAAAATAAACGCGCTAGTAGGTACAGAAACAACGCGAAGGTTCCTAAAACGAAAACAAAATTTGCACAACGCTTTCAATACTTCTTGGCACCATTTTTATATAACAAAATAATAAAAGTTAAATGCGAAATAGTTAATTTAAAAGTACCAGCACTAAAAAGAGTATTGAAAAAATGGTTAACGACGTTAGACTACGACCAAACAGAGGATCTTCTAGAAATAATGAAGTGAAAAACGGACACTTCTTTAAACTAATAAATAGCTGTGTCCGCGTATCCGCTTACTGCAAACATAGGTACATAAACACGCATAATATACGAACACACATACAAATATGTATACCTACTTCATACACACACACATAACCATTCTTAAATACATAATTTAACTACATAAATTGCATAATGTGTAGATATATAAATTTTACATTTTTTTTTTTTATCAAAACCTAAAATTAATATAAAGATAAACGGAGTTTCCACCACCGGCGGCGGGGAAAATACTAAATTATTTATTATTATATTATTATTTATTTATTAAAACATGCACAAACGGTAGTCTCAATTTACTTCTCTAAACATTCATGCTTCTATGAAACCCACACACACATTGACACTTCTAGTCTCAGCGAAAACTGTAGTAGAAGTTGAAACAAACTGACTGACTGACTGAACCGTTTTATTTATTCACTCGTACTAATTCTATCACTAATCAGTAATTCACACTACCCACATATCATAAGACGTTTCTTTACAAATGATTACAATCAATTATGTAATCTTAGCTACTTAGCGTAAGTGAAATATAATAATACATATATTAATTGATTAGAATGTTTGTAAAGTTGTCACACTGTTATTAATGTTTAGGTTGGCTCTTACAGGACAAACCCAGTTTAGTGTAGGAGCTAACATATATGTACAAAAACTGTAATTCTTTGATATAAATAAATAAATAAATAAAAATAAATAAATAAATAAAAAGTTCTAAATTCAATGCGAAGAAGAACTGACAAACAAACTTCGCAAGTCACAATGTTTTGTTAGTACCTTATAAGTATTATATTATAGTAACTTACAAATAAATAACCCATACTACCGCTCACAAGAGCATTAATATTTACAGCATAAACATGAATACTGAAGAATCTGACCACACTGCCTATTTAAATTACCTATATCTGGTGTATAGTGCCATCGTCAATTTTGATACTTCATATTATATCAAGTCAAAAAATAAATAAAAATTAGTTTACATTTATTACAAAGAGATGTAATAAGTAATATAAAAAAAAATGTAATGATACAAAGTGTATCCAAATGTCAAATTGTCAAAGTTTGTTAGTGGAAAAAACAGTAGTCAAACTCTTAAATAAAATTACGGTCAGTTAATGCATCCTTAATAGTGTAATAACTCTTTTCAATTAACATTAATTTAATCCGTCGTTTGAAATTATTATCATCTAATTGTTTTATGTTAGAAGACAGTTTATTATAAAATCTAACACTATTACAAATAAAGCTTTTTGAGGTTTTAGCTAATCTATGTCTTATTAGTTGTACATTATTCTTACACCGTGTATCATAGTTATGATTGTCGGAATTAAGAGAGGAATCATTAATGTATTTTCTGGCATAGCATATGTTCTGGTAAACATATGCACTTGGTAAAGTCATGATTCCTATCTCCCCGAACGCTGTCCTACAAGTATCTCTAGTTTTCATATTTAGGATGTACCGCAAGGCCCTCTTCTGTAATAAAAATATTCTATTTGAGTCTGCTGCATTTCCCCAAAACATAAGGCCATATGACATGATGCTCTCAAAATAGGCATGATAAACCGTCTTTGCAGCATGAGTTCCGCATAGCTCTTTAATTTTTTTTATAGCATAACAAGCGGAACTCAACTTACCAGCTAAAGAGTTTATGTGGGCTTTCCAAGTAAAACTTTTATCAAATATAATGTACGGCGTACGGCAGCGATAGGGGTGCCGTACGAAAAAAAATACGGTAATTCTTATAGCTGTGTTTCTTTATGACGTTATCACGTAAAACTATCGTCCGTAAACCGACTTTACACACAAAAATTTTTTTTTATTTCATTAATTTTTGAAGGTAATTTTTATATTTTTTAAATAGTTTTTATCAACCGACTTCCAAAAAGGAGGAGGTTCTCAATTCGTCTGTATGTTTTTTTTTGTGTGTATGTTACTCGATTTCTCCGCCAATTCTAAACCGATTTTAATGATTATTTTTTTCATGAGTAGAATATATCTCAGGGGTGGTCCCTTCATAATTTTTTGAAAGAATACCACTCCTAAGGGTGTGAAATTAAAGGATGAATACTTGAATCACACTAAGGAATTTTTTCAAACACCTACTTCCCGTCAACAGTATCACGTGATATTACTAAAAATAGTTAAATAACTTTTTATTGAACCGACTTCCCTAAAAAGTATTAAATAATGTTTTGATCTTGAGTAGAATGCGGTAAAAAAGCACACCTGAAAATTTATAGATAGACCCTTTTGTGCTTGTGTACCGCCTTCCACTCAAGATCAAAATATTATTTAATACTTTTTAGGGAAATCGGTTCAATGTTATTTTTATTTATAACTAGCTTACAGTCGACAAAACAAATGTATACGTCTCAATAACGCTCGTTCGAAAGGAACTAAAATACATCATTCACACTCTAAACAACTGACACGATGAAGAATTCCCGTTGCGTGGGCGACTAGCTCGCTATGTACAACGAATAGGCCGTGACATCCTTATCCTTTAACACGTTCTTATGAAAAATGACATACTTAATGTCATCGCAGTGTAGTTTCACACTAGGCGTAGATACGTAGACCAAATAATTAAAAAAAAGATACACCTCTAGGACGGACGGACGGACAGACAGACAGAAATACGGACAAACAGACGTTGTAGGCTAAGTAATAGGCTTCCGTAAAGATACAGAATCCTGAAAATGTCTTCAGATACTCATGATTGCCTTGGAGTTAGAAATAAGATAGAATAACCCTCGATTTAGATGAGAACACGAGAAATACCACACGCTGTAGCCCGAAAAAGCGAGGTAAGCAGAGTAAATTACAGCACAACACCGACCACCACACTTCGCAAAGTATTCGGACAAGATAACTCGTGTCTTCGTGCCTTACTTTTTTTTTTATGTAATCCGGTATATTTGTTATGTTATGGATTTGGCGATAATAAAAAAGCTAAAAGTAAAAAAATAAGAGGGTCCCCATACAAGAAACGTGCTAAGAATCGATTAGCACATATTCACGCCACTCAATAATAGATGGCGCCACAGGTAGTTTGCATTGCAGGCAGACAAAAGATAGACGAATATGGGTTTTTGACAGGTATATTATAGCAGATTTACGGAACCCTCAGAGCGTCAGTAAAACGCACACATGACCGATTTTTTTTTTAATAGTAAGCTACTGAAATGTTTTTGTCAATTCGTAAATGTAATATATAATTCTTAAAAATTTCCTGTAACCGCCCAAAAAAAATAACTAACCCCGAAATCAACACGATACATGTATGACGTAAAACGCCACACACGAGAAAATGTCGCGTAACTTTCCAAATTGTGCCGACAGCGGCCTTGACGAGACGAGCTCATAAAATGTGCAAAGGAAACGGAAAATAATTTTCTTAGAAACGGCTACATCGTGAATCATTCATTTGCATGAATTGCAAATGTAGGTAGGTTCTCAATATGGATTTCTGCTTTTGTAACTTGTACAGTACCCGGCAGTAAATAATGCACATCGAGTTTTAGAAAGAGACAATACGATTGTAGAGCGTCGTCTCTGTCGCGCGACCTCGCACGTCTCTGTGCGACAGAGACGACGCTCTATACCGGAATGTCTCTTTCCAAAGTTCGATGTACATTATTTACTCGCGGGTAATGTACATACTTGTACCTCGTAATTGAATGAAATACTGTTATTATTTTTCATTAAATTAAGCAACCTAATTCTTACATGAACAAGATGTCGTGGACTGATTTTTTTTTATGGAAACTGACACTGTTGGATATTCACCTACAACATCAGTGATGTCAGCTAGTAACACCTTGGGGAGCTAGGTGCCATGTCAGTGGTTTCCCTTTGGTCGTGCTGGCTTCACATATTGCCGTTTTGACTGACCTTTCATTCAGTGCGGTGGTATCAACCCGGGTGGGTTAATCTTACCACCTAGTAAGGTAAGAAGGAGGAACCTACAGTTTTAAGTGGAATCCGAAACAAGGTCAGCCTCCAACGTTCGAACTGTCACCCAATGTTTAAGGCTCCGTAGCCCGGCCAAAAATAATAATTATGATAATACACTTGGCAGGGACGGAGTTATTGCTTTTGGTAATTTCTTCCATTCAACACGATGAGCCTACAGTTTTACGTGGAATCCGAACCAAGGAACAGCTGGTGAAGGTAAGCAGTAAGCACGGATGATTTTTTTTTTTCAAATCAGCCTGCAAAATAATATGTGCTCAATAAAGGATGAAGCGACTGAAGCAATGCGTGAGAAGTATTCCTATATTGACCAACAGTCTTGATTGGCAGATCACAAGTCACCGCCTGAGGCCAGTGTAGGCCTTGTCACTCTAGAACTGATTGATTCAATTCAGTGCGACAATTGTCGCGGACGCCGCGTGAGAGGCATAGCTTTTCTTTTCCACTGCATCGCTACAAAACAACAAATTTTTATAAGTAGGTATTTATTATTATTTATATGTTTTGAATATATTATTATGAATTTATTTCAATAAAAAATAATAGGATATATGTTACCCAAAAATATTAATGGGGGCCAGGGAGGTACAATGCCTACAGATTAAAATATCATCACCAGGGCCGTGTGTATTTTCTTGGTGAAATACGAGCTATGAATCGTTACCTTACTAAAATAAACGATTTTTTTTAACAAGCTTTCATACTCATTCTTATGAATATAAAAGCTTGTTTTTTTATTAATTGTTTTTAAGTTTATTTATTTTTTACTTTTTAGTATTGTATGATGACAAAAACGTCATCTAGGACCAGAGTACTAGTGATGAAAAATCCAACGAGCCCAAACTCGATGGGGTTACGTCGTTTCGTTTTACAGAGCTCCTGTGGCCACCTTCCGGCTCCATCATCAGACCAGCTATGACATCATTATATTGCATTGTCATCCGATTTACATATTATGTATCCAAAATTTCAGCTCAATCGATGATCTATGATCTATATCGATGATCTATAATATATGAATATTATATTAATATATTAATAATTTGACTTATAAGATTTGATTGCCCACAGACACCGGGACAGGTGAAACTAAATAATAAAATTTTAATGAAGGCTGATCTTCTACCTCACATAGCGTGCCTAGAATATTTGCTCCTCAGACTGTTTGTTGTCAGACTGACAGAATGTTTTGACGTATGAGGTTATAAAAAACTGTTCACACCTGCTTGGACGCCCACATACACGAATACGAATATTGTGCAATTACAACGATATTACATACATACGGGTCGAATTGTAGCCTCCTTTTTTTGAAGTCGGTTAAAAATATTATTAACATACACACCATCACACTGTATCCCGACAATCGGGGTAATCTAAGCAGAGTAATCGGTGCTGTGCTGCAAGAACTCTGGTGAGATACATCACAATACCGGCCACCACATTTAGTAAAACATACATACATACATACATAACTCACGCTTTTGTATCCCGACAATCAGGGTAAGCAGAGTAATCGGTGTTGTGCTACAAGTTTATACATACATACACATACATAACGTCACGCCTGCCTGCCTCCCAGTGGGGCAGGCAAAGACAATGGACCCAACCCACGCAAACAATCCAACCCCCACGCGCCACGATCCTGACACACTTTTGCCGCCTCTTCCACTCTCATAATGTTCTTCATACATGCTCGTCGGTTACGGGTACTACGCATCTGACCCTTTTCGAGCACATGCCCGATCTGGTCCAGGTACGTGCGTCTAGGGCGACCCTTCCCGACTCGTCCACTAACATTCGCTCCACAGATTTCTTTCATTAGTGTCCTATCATCCATTCTATAGACACACATACTCCTGCTATTCCACACATACTCCTCTCAACGCGCGCATTTCGACATCATTTATCCTGCTTTCATGCTTCGCCTGCCATACCCAACTTTCACTCCCTTAAGTACTCTGGTAAATTAAAGCACAACACCGACCACCACGTTTAGCACAGTATACGGACAAGATAACCATCAAGCAGCAAGCGAGGCACGAAGACCCACATGCTGCATGACAAGATGGAAGGACCGCGCCAAGGTGAGAGGTGGCTAGCCTTTCGCCCTTTAGCGCGACATCTTGTCCTTATCCCTTAGTTGCCTTTTACGACATGCACGGGGAGATATGCAGTGGGGCTATTATTTTTAAGTACCGGCCCCACACGGTACAGTAAAACATTACAAGACAAATTATCAAGCAGAATGAAAGCGCGAGCATGACTGTGGGAGGACCGTGCCAAGGTGAGAGGTGGCAAACGTGTCGCCCTTGTTGTTTTGTCCTTGTCCTTGAATTCTGTCCTTATTCCTTGGACATGCATGGGGAAAGATGCAGTAAGCTTATTCTTTTTAAGCGCTGGGCCATACACGATACTACCGGAATAAAATATCTTCACCTGTTTCAAAATATCAATAGTGTATCCTCGATTCTGAAGCTGTGTAATAATGCTGCATTAGGAATAAGCTACTAAGTAACTAGTAGCTTTTGCCCGCGGCTTCGGTCGCGGTAAAATCCGTAAATTCGATTTAAACGCAAATATGATAATGAACTATCGCTTCTCTTATATTATCTCACTCTCTCCTTCGCTCCCCCTCCCTTCCCCTCCGTGCCTTCCCCCAACGCAACACGAAGTCCTAAAGCCATCTGTTACTAAATTCCGTTCATACTATACTTTCTTTGATGCTGCTCAGCCCTATTGCTATTTAGCGTGATGGTATATAGCCTATAGTGAGCCCCAAGAACTACTATTTACATTGGTGCAAACCGCATAAAAATGTGTTCATTGGTTCCGGAGTTTACCTGAAACATACATACATACAGACAAAAGTTCCCTTTTATAAGAAGTAAAGATAGAGATAGAGAAGAGTAGAGATAGCGAAGAGAAGATCCCATCAAAAACATATAATGTAAAAAATATGCCAAGTCTCACACGCAACCTTTCCACCGTAAAAAGTTGTAAAATACTCAGAGCCAAGTCTTTTCATATATAATTGAAGCCCCAATTCAACAATGTTGCAATGAAGGTAGCAATAAATGTTTTTTTTAGTCAGTGACAAAATTACGGAACTTTGGCGATAACTCGTAAACTTACCTCTATCCATAACCAACATACAGGGAGGCCAAAAGTACCTAAAGTTTCTTCGAGAAAACCCCCGACCCATAAAAAGTCAAAAATAATTTCCGTTTACTTACTTAAAGGAGTCGGGAGACCACTAAGTAAATTCCCGCGCAGCTCTAAATTATTATATTTTATTTACTTAGCGGTCCCCCGACTCCTTTAAGTAAGTAAACGGAAATTATTTTTGACGTTTTAAGGGTCGGGGGTTTTTTTAATTTGTAATTTTAACTTTTATTTCAAGCTTTTTAAAAAAAACCGCACGAAAATCGGTCCACTTTTTAAGATAATTAAATTGTTTATTACTTAATTACTTGATTACTTGATTACAAACATGGCTAAGAACCATCCCGATTAAACAAGCTTCCTAATAAAAAAAACCGCATCCAAATCGGTCCATCCGTTTGGGAGCTACGATGCCACAGACAGACAGACACACACACACACGTCAAACTTATAACACCCCTCCGTTTTTTTCGTCGGGGGTTAAAAAGGATGGTACTGGCCATGTTTAGTCCACTTGGCAGGGGCACAGCCCAGATAAGGTAAGAGAAGATAAGAGATGGCCCGAGACCCGACGGAGTTTAAGACAGTCAAGAACGGCAGATTAGTACAAACGTGTACACAAGGCGACCGATGAGGGAACAAGCAAATAAGCGTTCAGGTGGAATTAGCGGTACATCGGGTACTTATCCAATAAGGTATGCGGACAATGACGACGACGTCTATTGTGACCACAGCGCGCCCTTGCTCCGCTCGATAGATTTAGTTTCAACTATTGTATCTGGTTGCATAATGGCCACCATTTGGCTCTATTCAATTGCGAAAGAATCAAAACGGTTCTAGAATACGCAGTGGAATTTTTCTACAGTTCGGGTTCGCGGGTGTTATTCAACAATTTCGAAATTCATGCAGCTCAAACATTTTATTTTCCATTTCACACAAGAATGTAATTCTTGAAAGAATATGATCAATTAATTATTTAGATTTAATGACACACTTGTGTTATTATTAAAAATAATAGCCCCGTTGCATCTCTCCCCGTGCATGTCGTAAAAAGCGACTAAGGGATGAGGACGAGATTTCGTGGTAATGGGGGACAGGCTAGCGACCATTGACGTTATTTCTATGCTAGCGACCTCTCGCCTTGGCACTGTCCGTCCAGCGAGTCACGCAGCAGTTCTTAGTGGCTTACTTGCTGCTTGATAGTTATCTTGTCCGAATACTTTGCGAAATGTGGTGGTCGGTGTTGTGCTGCATTTACCGGAGTACTTGCAGCACAACACCGATTAATCTGCTTATCTCTCTTACAGGTTTATGAGAAACTTATGTGCGTGCACGCTCCGCGTTATTTTGTAGCGAAAGAAAGAAAGCTGTACCTGGTATTAGTACCGGTACTTAGTATGATTATCGAGCAAACTACTAAATACTAAAATATTATCTATAATTTATATAATATTATTATATTCGTACATGAAAGAGTGCTCACATGGCGCTCGCATATATGACCATGTTTGTCTACGTGCGTCACTCTCACATAGAATGACTTACTACGGCATTCAACTCTAACTCTGAATTTATATCTATGTATTTATATCTAGGTACTTAAGTATATTATTATTGTAAACTTTTTTCTGTTTTAGTTTCAACTATTTAGTTTCAACTACGTTATTGTTATTCGATAATACTATAATACCGATTTAACCTATATAAGGTGTTTCGTTAGTCATGTCAAAATTTCGGGAGGGTTACATACACACATAAATAAACAATTTACGTAAAAAAAAAACATATGTTTGTAGGAGCATTTTTTCTCCTAACAAAAAATTTTTTATCAAATTAGTAGCTGTAAAAACCAATCATAGTGACCTTGTGATTTACTTACAACAAACAGCTGTTCTGCGTTTGAACATAGTACGGTCATTGACCCCGTACAATGCAAGTTACCTACTGTTACACACAGGTTAATGTTTAGGTAGCAAACATGTTTTGTTAAATTTCTCGAAAAGTAATGCTAAAAACATTTTTTTTGGCGTAACGTGGTAACCCTCCCGAAATTTTTGACATGACTAACGAAACACCTTATATACCCTTTTCAGTACTTTAACCCTTATTTATTAGCTTTTGCCCGCGGCTTTACTTCACGTGACTTTTTGCTCACAGCTCAGGCCGCCGATGACGTAGCCTTATGATTTATAGCCTATAACTATCTTGAGAAGTGACAGAATGTACCTAACAGTGTTAACTGTATGTAAATCGACAAAGTGGTTCTCGAGTTATAAGGATATTCATATAATGACGTACGTCCCACACGGTCCCCCTTGGAAACTTCGCTTAATTTATTAGGAATTACTTTTATTTAAACCACCCGCATGTTCTGCGTGATCAATAGCGGTAACGAGCAAATCCTAGTGTTAAAAATAAACAAGCTCAATCATCCATTCAGCACCTCTATTCAATCAACTGTTGACGGGTGTAGCACGATAGGTCAACCGGGTTGTTATATTTTCTTCTCTCTTTTCCATAATTCGTTTTTAATATTTTAGCAGAAGTAATGGATTGAAAACTTAATTTTCAACATCATTCATGTTTATTTAGATGACTTAACCCCAAATGAAAATCTGCGAACCCACCCTTTGCCAGTAAAAATAAACATTCTATGAAAGAAGCTATCATGAGTTTAGCTTCTATGGTAGTACTAGTCAAAGAGTTTGTATTACGTCGCTGCGATATAAACTCTTTGGTACTAGTAAGTATATTTTTATAGAACAGGGTTAAAATTCTGGGGTAAAAAATTATAAAAGTCCAGTATTTGCATCAAAGGTTCACTGGAAGAAATCACAATTAGTCCGCCATTTTGCGTATTTTTAGTTTAAATTAATTTTTAATATATCATTTTTGTATTTGGTAAGCAATAAAGAATTTCTATTCTATTCCTTTGTTCGTTTTATGTGTATCCGCGTTTTTCTCAATAATGACATTACTGAACCGGAAATTTCAACCAGATGGTTGAAATTTCTTACCTTGTATATTTATTTGTATACGCATATTATATTTTATGTATTTAATAATTTCTATGTATTCATATATATAAATATGCATAGCTTCTATTTAAAGAACATGTACTTAACGTATTAGTACTTATCCCTATTATTATTAAATTATTTTATCTTCATTTTCGACACACAAGTTTTTTGCTATTACATAGTTACATTCACTACTATTATTAGTCGACTCTCAAATATCAAAAAGTTGACTTGAAAAACCTCTGTAAGGAAAAAGACCATATACCTAAATGTAAAAAAAAATTGGAGAAATAAAGTATTCTATAATAACTAACAAAAGATCATTGTATTACATGGATGGAATGATATAGCGTGGTGGCGAGAGTGGGTAGCCGGGCCGGGCCGGGTCGGCGG